>JAZKJV010005083.1:0-395603 GCA_037367405.1 Ottelia alismoides | reverse complement strand
TCAGGGTCACGAGCTGCCATGAAAACTCCAACCATCATGGAGTTCTTGTATGCTATCTGTTGCTCAGTAGTTGTGCCCACCGACATGAAGCTGTGGAGCTTCTCGAACATGTCACAAAGTGAAAAGTAGAAATGCATCCAGAGGACGACCATTATACTTGGTTGTGTGGATATTGAACTATAGCTAAGAATCTTAGCCTCATTCTTCAGTTGGGCATACATGGCTAGGGTGGAGCATTGAGATTGACCCGGCCCAACCTGATAAAGTCCGGTTCGAGCCCACCAATTTTCTCCGGACCTTGGGGGCTGGGTTGAGGCCTGAATTTTTGGGTAAATAGAGGATCCGTGCCCAGCTCAAGACCCGCAGGATTGGGCCTGGATTTGGGCTGAGCTCGACCCACCTTCATTTGATTACGTAAAGCTACTCATTGGGGATATTTGAGGGACTCATTTTAATGTATGGGATTGAGATTTTATTTAGTTTAGATTCATACGATGAATTACACGTAATTTAAAAAAAATATATCAAGCAATATAAATCATGCTGATTTGAAATACATCAAACAATAAGAACGTGGTCAATGTGAATCAAAAGTAGTTTCGACAACATGTATTCGATCTTAGTTTCCATCTCACATTATGTGCCCGTAAAAATTTCTAATACACTTGTAGAGTCGTGGTTTAGACATTGATCCCCAACCTATAAAGATTGAACGATATAAACTGGAAAAGGTTTACCCATTTTTTCAAAATATTTAGAGTATGAAACGAATGAAAACTTTAAATGGACTTTTACAGTTGAGTAAGTGCAGTAATAGAAAAGAGAGAGAAAGAGTCCCTCCTATTCTGTGGAAAATCTGCAATGCAGATCCATGCTTAGAGAGTTCAGGCCGGGTCGGGCTAACCCATGCCACCATGATTTTGGGTTAGGCCCAATGGAAATGTGAAATTTCGGCAAGATGAGGGCACATGTCCGACCCACGTGTACATCGTGTTCGGATCGGGTCCGAGATTTTGTGGGTCGGGTCAGGGTCGGACTTGGGCCGGCTTGGCCTAATGCTCCACCCTATATGTAGCTATCAGGATGTCCCACATCGCCTTGGCGGTGGATTGGTTCACAATATCATTGGCAATATATGTGGTAAGAGTACCGGAGAGCCAAACACGTGCATACACGTCATCCCGCTTCCATGAAGCATTCTCTCCAGTCTTATCCGTCAGCTCTGGCTATCTCAAGATGTGCTCATTGTTATTGCACTGCATGAGGGTCAAGAATTACATGGGCTACAACTCTTAGTTGGTAATATTCATCTTCACGATGGGAGCCGGGCCCTTGAAAGCACCTGACGAAGAGAAGACGCTGCCCTTGTTCTCTAACACAATGGAAAGGAGGTCAAAACAGAACTCGATCGGGGTAGTAGATTGATCCGAGCGAGTCTACAAGATCATAGAGATGATAGATTGTACACGCATGCTCATACAACCATCCTCATCAATCCTTGATCTGCGCTAAGACAGGAAAAAGTGATTTGTTAGTCTGAAATCACCTTTTCCGATCAAAATCAGACCGCACAACAGGTCTGGGCAGCGTCGGAGAAGATTAGAAGGTCGTAGGGAACCTATCGGGGGCCTATTAGGGCCAACGATGGGTTGGAGGCGGCTGGGCGTAGAGGTGTAAGCAGACCGAACCTGAACGAACTTACAATTTTAGGTTATGTTTATTTATTTATCGAGCCTAAACTTGTGTTCAGGTTCGGTTCGTTTATTTTAAAATCGAATCTGAATCGAACCTCTATTAATCGAATCGAATCTAAACGAATATCGAACTTGAGAATTCTGTGACGAGAGGAAGTGGAAAGAAAAGAAATGGAAATATATAATATGTATAATTAGAATAATTATCCATTCAATCTTTTCTTTATCTAATTCTTCTTCATCTTTTGAAAAAAATGGATTAATATGATTTCTTCTCTTTGAAAAAATATAGTTACGGTATATTTTTATATCTCTTCGAATGAGGAATAAGGAATAACGTGGGGATAAGCGATAAATAATATTTATATTTGTTCTGTTGAATTGAAGATAAAGATAACGTGGGGATAATCGGTATAGATAATGGATGTTGTAAGTACAACGTGACCCATTATTTGGGATAGTTAAAACTGAGATAAAATCTACTTATCTTATAAATATTCACTTATCTCTAGACGAAGTCCGCTTATCCTAAGACAAAATCCATTTATCCTGAAATAAGGTCCACTTATCGGGATAAGGATTTGTAAATATGTTTATATATACGTGTATCGAATTTTTAATGAATCAAACCTAAGCAAACCTACGTTTTTTAGGTTTGGTTCGTTTATTTAAACGAGCCTAAACGTGTGTTCAGGTTCAATCATTTATTTTCGAATCGAATCTGAATCGAACTTTTAGTAAGGTGAATATGAGCGAATATCGAACTTGAGTTTTTTTTAACACCCCTAGCTGGGTGGTATCACAGAGGGCTAGACGACGGTGACACAGAGGGTTGGTTGGCGACGTTGCAGCTCATTGTGGCGACCAAGAGCCGTCCGAGAAGGGGTGGGGGGTGGGGAACTTAACGGTGCAGGAGCCCTCCGGGGAGGCGTAGGGGTTGGTGGCGGCGTTGCTGGCAGTGCGCAGAGGAGAGAGAGGCGGCGACACACAAGAAAGGGGCGACGAGTGGGGTTAGGGCACAAGTTACAGAACTCGAGTCTAGGACCGTCGGTTTCATATCATGTGGAGAGGAAAATAATGAGTTGCGTATTCATGAGGCTATTGTGGCGGCGCAAGAGCCGTCCGAGAAGGGGGTGGGGGGTGGGGAATGTTACGGTGCAGAAGCCTCCGAGGAGGTGCAGGGGTTGGTGGCGGTGCTGCCGGCAATGCGCAGAGGAAAGAGAGAGAGGTGGCGACGTGCGCAATAGAGGGGCAACGAGTAGGGTTAGGGCATAAGGTACAGAACTCGGGTCTAGGACCGTCGGTCAGATACCATATGGAGAGAAAATAACGAGTTGCATATTCATGAGGCCTTAAGGTTCTCTTATATATAGGAGAAATTGGTTGGGCAAATTACATAAGGGATTTTTACCCGACAGACCCTATAAACTTGCTAAATGACCTTTACAACCTTTGAAACATCGTAATTCCCCCCTCGACCCCGTAAACTTGCTAACTCTTACTGTATAGACCCTACGGTTAACTCCCATCCATTTGACCGTTAAAATAACCGGATTCCGTGAATTTCTTTTCCATAATACCCATTTTATTTCTTAAAATTACAAAAAATGCCACCCCTTCTCTTGCGCCTCCTCCACGTCCTCTTGATTCCAGCTGCCTCCACTCCTCTGTCTCCTCCACCTCCTCCAGTGGCTCCTCCCAGAGGCATTTGCCCCCTTGACGGCTCCAATGGGATATCCCTGGGATATGAAGTATTTGTGGCGCAAAGATCCCACGTCGTCCAACATTCCATCCGACAGGCCGCTGGAGACATGAGGTTGATGAACCACGTGGCCTTGTCAAGAACCGTCCATCATGCCGGAGGAACAAAGAAGGCCAGAGAGTGCTTCTGAATGGCACAACCTGGAAGCCGCAGCTCATCCTCCTTTGCTATTCGTCAAAGACTTTATCCAAAGCAAACTCTCTCTTGAAGCTCTCCACGCAAGCTATTCGCTTCCGTCACCAATGCCATATTTGCTTTCCTCGCTTCTCCAGTCAAGAGCTTACCCCAAGTTCTCCAGCAACCAGGGTGGCGAGAACGACGACTCGGACATGGACCTCGGAGACCTTTCATATTCCGACCAAGAGGAGGAAGATGAGTATGACCAGCTCTTGCCCTTCATGCCGCTCCGGAAGGCGTAGATTGCCATGCTCAGCAACGAGCATAAGAAGGCATACTTCGATGAGTACGATTACCGCATGAAGCTCAAGAAACAGTCGAAGGACGAGCTCACGAGGCTGAAAGAGATGAAGAAGAGAGGAAAAGCCACTTGGGATGACCCTGCAGCTTACGAGGATATGGTCCATGACTACGACCAGGATGGTGCTCCTGCTGCCATGCGTGCCTCTGCCCGACATGGTCCTGCCACCCTCAATTGATTGCAATAATATGGCCTATCACTACCGGTTCATGGAGCAGACCTCACAGCTCCTGGCGAGGCCCGTGCTGGATACACATGGGTTGGTACCACGACTGCGGCTATGATGGTGTCAGCCTTGAAGAGATTCTAGACGTAGCGGGGAAGTTCCCCGCTTCGATAGCGGTGCATATAACAAAAGACAAGAAGGAGTTCAACCATCTGGATTCCTGAATCGCAGCGAAGCTCAACGAGAATGCATCGAGTCTCACTGGTTTTGACATCCAGTCCGTTGGAAGCAGCTCGCTTATATTCTCCATGGTGAGACAAAGTTTAAGAACATGAAGAATAACAATATTGACACGGGCATGTCGACGACGTTCCTGGGAGAGAATGTGGTCACGGGCCTTGAAATTAGAGGACCAGGTTGTGATCGGGAGGGTGTATCTAGTTGGAAGCACCGGAGCAATGCGTTCCCAGAGCAATCGAACATGAGGTCACCACGTTGGGGCTCTCCCGATGAAGTGGCGCCGTGATCTGGCACCGAGTGCGAACTTCCAGACACAGATCTCAACCGGGCGCAACTCAAAGTTGGCCGTTCGTGTCGGGCTGAACAACAAGCTCACGGGGCAATTCACAGTACGGACGAGCACCTCGGACCAGCTTCAGATCCAACAGAAGAAGGAGAGAGAGGAGGAAAATCCTACCATTGGACTGCCGCAGTTAGATTAACTCAATCCTAAACCCAAGCAAGGTAACTCAAGAAGTCTCAAATTAACGGTAGGGGTTGTGGGGTAAGACGGAGCAAGTTTACGGGGTTGAGGTGGGAAATGCGTTGTTTCAAAGGTCGAGTAGGTAATTGGCAAAGTTTATAGGGTCTGCCAGGTAAAAATCCCATTACATAATGTAGATAGAAATAAAAGAGAATACATAAAAAGAATGAATGATAACTAATATCTCAGCACTAGTCATATCTTAGGTATGAAGATTAAATCGTGATAGAAAAACGACGTTATGGCTATTACAAGAGAAGTACAATGAGAGTGTACTTCAAAAAAAAATTCTATGGACAAGGCAAAGCCCGTTAGCACACTTCTTGGAGCACATTTCTTAGAAATGGTGAGCCCTCTTAAAATAGACACTATAATTCACATCATTATCTCCTCATCTATTTAGACAAATTTCTTGAGGGTTTAAATGGTTATTTAGACATTAACCTATTATATTAATCCATTCTAGTCAAGATCTTTTTTTTTTTTAAAAACATTAGAATCAAGCACCCCTCTCCCCAAAGTGTATGTTATAAGATGCTTAGCACAATGTGGCAAATGTGTGAAGGAGTTGGAAGAGTGGATGGAGGTGGTAGGTGATAGGCATGGGAGTCATAAGCTTGTCACCTCGAGAGTCCCTAACACCATCTCTACTATCGATCTCCAAGGTTACTGTCAGTATGTGCTTATGTTGGGACCTTGTGTAGGGTGATGCTTATCGAGTAAACGATGCATATAAGCTAATACTCGAAGGAGGGACTCGCGCCGATTTAGATGGGCTTGTGAGTGATTTGATGAAGGACGTGGTGGGTGTAATGCATGCATTTTGTACGCATATGGTTCATAGTCATAGTCTACATAAGGAGCCACATTTGGGTTTATAAGCCCTGAACTCGCACCTTCTCGTACTACAAAGGCTACGAAGAGAGTTCAGTAGAGTTTGTGTTTTTGTCTAGCACCTCATTGATGGTGGTGAGAGCTGATGGCATGAGGCGACCACCTTCTACAATGTGAGTTGGGTGTGATGGTGGATAGAGTCAAGCAAGTTTCTTTCTTTAGCATTTCATTTCCAAGAGGTTCATTTAAGTGGACGAAGGGAGCCTGTTTCGAGTCACTGTGCAGGTTGAAATTCGTTAGCAGTTGCCATTAATTGTTCAACTTCATCATGTTGGTGTGGCCTCCTACATTCAGGCAGAATTGTGTGGAGTATTGGGTTGCCTATTAGTGCCAATGAAAGCAACACATGGAAGTATGGAACTAATTGTGATGGTATTTTTCGAGAGGAAGGCGAAGGATCAGTAAGGGCTTAAGTGTTGATCGCAACCACTTATCTTGAGACATGATTGTAGTATAGATTTCATGAGTACACAATTCTCTCAACAAGTCGATAGAATCGATGGTTGTTTCCTCAGTGGTAGTGGGTCAAGATGGTTTCCCTTCATTTCATGTGGACATTGTTGACATGTCAGGTTCTCAAGTTTCTTGTGGGTGAGATTTCGAACAGTTTATTAAAATGATCTATCGGTTGCGAGCAAGGCTCCAATGGTCATGGAGGGGGGGGGGGATCTAAATCATGATAGATACAAGTTGTAAATTAACTAGGGCTTGATGGATTTTGTGGATCCGGACATAGTTGGCACTTCCCTTGAGGACCTAAGCACGACAAGTGTAACTTCAAGTTCCCTTGAATCGATGCTTGTGATGTATTTTCAACATAGGGAGCTTCCACGTGGTGCAGGGTTGCGTCACCTAGATTCGAGAGTGGCAGTGAAGGGTGAGGGTGCTCGATGATGATGGAATCGATGGTTGTGGTGACAATCTAGGTTTTGAAAAATCAAAAGGCAGAACGAGGAAATTTCTCTGAAATCAAAGATGAGACATATCCTTGAGACGATTGATACATGATCCACATTAATCCCCATAAATTATGCAATTTAATCACAAATTTTGTGCTAATACTATGAAAACTATATTTACGACAAATCTCCATGCTTTTGAAACAAATGAGGGATTTTAAGAATCTTTACATTCGAATATTCTTAGAAAAACACCAATTTGAACTTAAAAAGTCTACATCTTGATCTAAAAAAAGAAGTCTACATCTTCATATATTTGCATCTTGCATATACCCAGGGTTGGCTATCGAGCCTAATGAGCCGAGCTAGGCCCTGGCTCGGGCTCGATAAGCCCAGCTGAGCTCGGGCTCGAGCTCGTTGAGCCCAACCGAGCTGGCTCAAGCTCGGACTCAGTGAGCTCGAGCCTCTTATCGAGCTCGCTCGGGCTCGATAAGGCTCGAACCAAGTCTGGCTCGTTAAGGAAAATGTGATTTAATTGGTATAAAAGTACGGTGCCTAGGCTTGGACCTGTGACCTCTTCTTTGAGGGATTGTCTTCCTTATCAATATGCCACTATCTGAATTATATTTCAAAAGCTAAATTATCTTATATATTGTAACATTCTATTTGCTATTTATAACCTAGAATTACATAAATATAGTTGTAGCTATATGTTCCTTAGAAAAAACATGATATTAGTCGTCACATTAATAGATAATATATATTATCAAATATGTTCCTATTTAAAGATGTATAATAACATGAGATCGTAATTAGGTCTACAATATGGAACATTGCCACGTTGGAATTCACATCCACATATATGGACATATATAGTTCTAAGGTGCCCACGAAACAAAATTATATCATTCCACAGTTTGGTTGGGTATAATATACATATTTAATTACTACCTACGTAGACAACTACAACTATAGATATAGGTACCGATTGTTGAACATGCAACTCCTCTTGTGTGTGTATTATATATAAATATATAAATATAAATATCATATATATATTCCTTGTCGAGCCCCTTATCGATTTACCTGCTCGGCTCGTTAAGCTATCAAGCCCAAAATTCTGGCTCGGGCTCGTCTCAATAGCTTAATGAGCCAGGCTCACGAGCCCTTATCGAGCCAAGCCCGAGCCTGGCTCATCGAGCCTTGATTCAATAGCCAGCCCTACATATACCTCATACTTTCAAAAGAGACGACCAAAGACATCTGCATGTTTCCTTTATTTTTAAGCATATATTTATAAAACTTACCAATTACTAATAAGCTATATTTATATAAACAAAGGTTTTCAGGAGAAATTATTGTAGATACGCAAACTCCTTTTTCCATCTGCATTTTCTGGAAATACTTGAAAGCATTTGATTAAACATTTAAAAAATATCATAGATCTGAATCCGAATGGTTACATGCGATGATGCCTGAAGCAAAAAGCGAGCCATGCATCGCTAGTTGAAGGTAATTGGATATGGTGCAGGAGTTGGATGCTTTCAAGGGCAGATGCAGAACTGATTCTATTGACCCACTTGAGACTCCAAAATGCTTCAGCAAATGCCTCGTCAATGTTCGACGCCTCAACACATTGGACCACGTCACCCAAGAGAGGCGAGCACCTTGACAAATGAGCTTCAGGCATATGCCTCAAGGCTAAATTTGTATGCCTCGAATGCCTGGGGATATTTCTCACAAACGGATCAAGGACATTGATTGTGGAGGTGATGGGTCATCTAATTATTTTGGGTCTGCTTGGTAGGTACTTCTTGAAGAGAGGAGCAAGAGAAATACGTGGGGCATACTAACATGAGTCAGGGAAGGAGGCAGGGTTGAGGAGTTATCACTGGAGACCTTGGTACTACACAGCACACACTTGTGGGGATTTTAGTTGTAAAAGGAAAAGTAGGCATGCCGGGTGTTAAGAGAGAAGATGTAGTGGTACTTTTAGCGGAGGGCAAGGACTCTGAGAGGGCTAGGGTGGGGGGGGGGTGAAGAAAGGAGAGAAGCTACTTATGTCATGAAGATCTTGACTAGGAGCTCGAGGGGTTTGAGGGATGAGGTAAAGAGCATAATGATAAGGTATCATAGTGAGCGGGGAGATAACATGGTTTGTCTATTTTAGAACCATGTTGGAAGTTTGTGATGATTAGTTGTTGTGATATGTGGGTAATGAGTATGATATGTTTGATAGGTTTGTGATGGTTCGCTCGATGGGGCAGTCAAGCAGACAAATTCTAGCTTGGAAGGGTGGTGCTCCTCAAGGTGGGACAAAGGATGATGCAGATTCCATACCAGGGTGGTGCGATTGAGGAGGAGAGACTACATGATTTATTGTTGATAGTTTATCTAATCCTTTGAATAAGGTTGGTAGACAATATTATGGGTGGAGTTGAGTTCAAAGGTTGGTGACAACAGTTAGCGGTGGAGTTGAGGCAAATTACAGTTGTCGTTGATGGTGCACCAACGATTTCTTAAGGAAAAATACGTGTTCACCACAAGGGAGCACACCCTAAAACTTTACTATTACTATGAATCTAGACTAGAGAACCATCCCATTGCCAAGTGCTGGAGAGACTTTGTGATATAGAAGTGCATGGGTACTTTTCAGTTAGCTTGGTTGGGTGGATTTACTGATCCCTGTCGTAGGTTTACGTAGAGAAGGACTGCTTCAGATGAGTCACACTCGAAGTTGGGTCACTTCCTCTACTTAGATAATCTTTGCGAAGGCCTTCATGGTGCTGAATGAGAGAGCCCTTATGCAACTTTGACAAAATCGTACTCCCGACACTGGTGCTTGAATGATAGTGGAATTTAGGTGCTTTTTTCCAAATTGAGAAGGTGTAATTGTGGGACCAGGTTTTTGAGGAAATAAGGAGTTTTTGGAAATATTTTTCTGCACCATGATTAGATGTTTAGCTTACAAGTTGGCAGTGCTGTCTTTGTTTTTTATTGAGCTGTGGGAGAATGGTGGAGGGATGAGGCCCTCCATGTAGTTATTAGTTTCAATAGGGTGGAGCAGTAGGAGTTTATATGCTTAGGATTTGGAGGCAACAAGATTATATATCAAGGTAGTTTGCAAGGACTGATAGATATAGATTGAGTGGAGGTAAAGGTCTTACCAGCTTTAAATAAATTAAAATCAGAATGAGAATTGTTTGAATAAAATGAGAACCATGACACTCCTTATATGGATGGAGACCTAGGGTTGGGGGTTACAAATAGAGGCGCCTCTCTACTAAAAGGATGGGAATACCTCTAGGGTTATGGTTTACAATATAACACTCAACACTCCCTTTCAAGTTGGATCATATATTTCAATCATGCTCAACTTATTACAATATTTTTAAATTGCGTGTGAGTGAGCAGCTTGGTGAACATATCACCAGTCTGATCCATGGCCTTAAATTTCAGTGAAATTCGGTCGAATTTCTGTCAAATATCGATATCCTGTCGAAATCAAAATTCGACCGAAATGGTCGAAATGGCTGAAATATGGGGCCCTAGAACAAAAAATGACCGAAATGACTGAAATTTTGATCGATTTTCGATCGAAATTCGATCGAAATTCCATTTTGGTCGGTCACCGAAATAGTGACCGAAATCGATATTTAGGGCCTTGGTCTGATCTATGGAGTGTATGCAAAGAAGCAACCATTTTTGTATCAAGTCATTAGTATAATGGCAATCAACTTCCGCATTTTTGATACATTCGTGAAACATGAGGTTGTTGGTTATATGCATTGTTGTCCGATTATTGCATTTGAGCTCCATAATGATGGTGGCTGTGACATTAAGATCTGTGAGAGTGGATCGAATCCATACTAGTTCTTTTATTGTATGGGCTATAGCTCTCTGTTTACTCTCAGTACTTGAGCGGGAAACAATTGCTTGTTTCTTGCTCCTCCTAGTTACCAAGTTTCCTGCAAGATAGGTGCATGGCCCAGTAATAGATTTTCTATCCATCATGCATCCTCTGTAATCTGCATCATATTAGACTGTAAGGTCGAATGCATTGCCATTGGTGAATAGTAGACCCTTCTCTTAGGAAGACTTGATATACCTCAAGCAAGGTTCAGGAAAGCGGTATGCGTATGCGTTTGGACATGCCACTGAATAGCGATTAAGCGTTATGTGGGGGCATATGCAGGGCATTGAAGGTCGTATCGATATCGATATTGTTTTGATATCGTATCAATATGATATTTCGACGATATATCGACAATATATCGCCGAAATATCGCCCATATCGACGAGCCTTTGTGAAGAAAATGCATGGAAATCGGGATATATCGCCATATCGGTCCCATGTCGATATCGATATATCGGCGATATATCGCCGATATATCGCGATATTTCTTTCCATGATGCAGGGTATACGCGTTTTTCTATTTTTTATTTAAAAATAAATAAATATCTACAAAAGTGACTACACCTGAACTGAATTTATGAATATATGTGGTCCAACAGAAGATCTAAGAAAAATGATTTTCATGTAGAGCTCAAAATAGTACAACTAAATATCAAAATCAATAAAGATAGTATTACATACTCTGATTTAATATATAGAATCAAAATAATACAAGATTCGGATCGATTACTCAACTGGACCTTAAGCATGCTTACGGAGCGCATATGCGCCCACACAGCCTGCATATGCGGGCCATATATGCACAAATGGTGCATAAAGCGGGGCTTCAGGTAATCAGTGCGTTGAGGAGGCCGCTTAGGCATATGCGGCCACATATGCGGCTGAACATGCTGCTTTCATGAACAGAGATCTCAAGACCATCATGCACACGTCGAAGCGTACTGAAGTGGGAGAGTCCATGGATTGGCTCAACTTACCAAGTGCAAGAGATATATCTAATTTGTATCGACCCCCGTCTTCAACTATTCCCAATTCATACATGCGTTCCTTGGGAATCTATAGGTATGTGATGGCGTAGATCCTAGCATCCATGTCTCTTGGAGATCAATAGTGTACTTTTGTTAGTACATAACCAATCCTCGCTTGGACCAAGCTATTTCGATCCCAAGAAATTATCTTAATGACCCCAAGTATTTGATCAGAAATTGTCTATTGGTTGCTTCTTCACCTATGTAATACTGTCAAAATCATCTTCTATGATGATAATATCATCTACATAAACAAACACTATCACAGTTCCTTCTCCATTCTTTCCTACGAATAAGTAATGATCTGCTGATGAGCAAGAAAGACCCAGACTTTCTAGTACCTCTAATACTTCTGAAACCACATGTGAGGGGTCTATTTAAGTCCATAAATATCTTTTCATAGCAAGCACACTTTTGACATTGAGCTTCGAAGTCGGAATGTTGCTGCATGTATACCATCTCATACATGTCACCATATAGGAATGCATTCTTTACATCAAGTTGATGTGAAGACCCAAGATTGTAAAAGTTGGTAGTCGATACTCAGTCGGCCGGGTTATTGACTAAGGATTAATTGGCAGTCGGGCGACTAATCGGATTTAAATGGACTTTAACCGGCTTTGAATTTTATGATTATTTTAAATGTATAACTCATTTTTATACATATATTTACATAGATTTTGTACATTTTATACTATCATAGTAAAATAAAAGAATTAATTGAATTTAAATAAAACATTAAGCATATTATAATAAGTTTGCTTGTAAAAAAAGCAAAACATAAAAAATATGGTATCTCCAAGCAAAAATTGGTCGACTAGTGTGCATAGTCGGAATTAGTCGGTACTCGGTCGGTCACCCCACTGACTAGACTAGTCGGACCTACTAGTCGGGCCAGTCGGACGACTTTTACAACACTGTGAAGACCAATCAAGTTGTACAGTTACTACCATAAGGATCCATATCGTGGAGAGATGAGTGATCGAGGAGAATGTGTCAAAGAAATCAACACTGTAGGTTTGAGTAAACCCCTTGGCTCCTAAGCGAGCCTTGTACCAGGCAATCGATCTATCAGACTTATATTTCATTGTAAATACCCACTTGAATCCAACCACCTTGCTGTCACAAGGTGATATAAGCTACCATGTGCTACGTGAAACAAGTGCAAAAAACTCTTCTTCCATTGCCAATTGTCATATGGAGTCGAGAAGTGCCTCGTGATTGCGTGGGATATTTGTGGCGGATAATGCCTCAGAAAATCATCTATAAGAAGACCTAAAGTCCGAGGAAGACATGTGTATCTAAATATGATGATTCGTGCATTACACATTCCTCATCGTCGCATGGCTATTGCCTGACCCCATTATTGTGTCTTTAGAGTAAAAAATGCCATTAGTATGCAAATCTTCAGTTGAAGGGCATACTTGAGGCCAAGGTAGGTAATATCAGTATCAATATTGGTATCAGCTACTTGTCGATATGATATATCATCTATATATGGGCAGTATATCGACGCCACATCGTTCAAATCGGCCCGATTTTGTGAAGGAAATGGCCTTGGAAGAGCAAATATCGACCATATTAGCGATATATCGGTCACCTGTCGATACAGGTATATCGTCGATATATCACGACATTACGTACCCTGCCTTAGGGAGAGATAATGCCGACTTAGAAGGGGTGTATCTTTGCTTATATGTGGTCATGTATTGATCATCTTGTGGAACGTGAACATGAATAGGAGCTATGTCCATGATAGGAGGTAAAGTAGACACGTGTTCTGAATCTAGAATAGAAAGGAGGTGACTCAAATAATGTAACATCTGCAATGATATAGTGCTCTCGTAATCGAGGGTCATAGAAATCCCCTTTGATTCCTATCATATCCTAATCATTTTACTACTCTAGCAGTCAGTTCGTCTCTATCGGGACCAATGAGGTGAACAAAAGTCACATCCAAAAACTTTTGAGGAATATGGAAACTTCTTTTCATGGGGAGAGAATCTCAATGGGAACTTGCTTATCAATGGTGGAAGGCATACGATTTCTGAGAAACATGGTAGTAAGGACGACATCTCCCTAGTATCTTGAGGGAACATGATAATCAACGAGTAAGGTATGAGCGATATCAAGAATATGCTGATGTTTTCATTTATCAATCTCATTTTGTTGGGAAGTATTAGCTCAAGTTGTTTGATGTATAATTCCTCGAGTAGACGAAAAAACTGCATATCAAGAAATGAATTCTCTAGCATTGACATATCTAAGAGTCTCGATACATGCATCAAATTGAGTTTTTATTTAATTGATAAACCGTTCCATAATGGAAAAAACATCATATTTATTTTTCAGCAAAAGGTTTGCGAAAACGTAAAAAGCCATTAACGAGAGAAAGATTGTATGTGTTTCCTAGTCGATTAGTACATCGGATGGGTCCCCATACACCAAGATGAGTACGATCAAAAGATGTGGTGGAATGGATAGTAAAGACGATAGGTAAGAACTACAATGACGCTTTCTCAGTTGGCAAACCCCACACTTTAGGCTGACAGTGAGTGAGAGCAGGGGAAAGGCTCGACGAAGTTTCTAGAGATAAGGATGTCCTAAGCGTTGGGGCTTGAGAGCACTTGAAGTAGCTGAAAATGAGTCCCAAATTTTGCAGCAATCGTCCTCCCATTGTTCATGACCACACCAATCGTCCTCCCATTTAGTATGTCCTGAAAGATATAAGAAACATCATCAACTATAACTCGACAATTAAGTTCCTCGTTGATGTGACTAACAGATAGAAGGCTGATAGGAAACTCAGGAACAAATAAAATATTGTTGAGCTGGATGTTTTGGGTGAGATGAACTTCTCTTTTTCCTTGAATCGGGGAAAACATGTCATCTACAACTCGGATTGTTCACCCCAAACAGACTTGTCTCATTTAATGCAGAGAGTCCTTTCTCTACATAGGTCGGGGAGGGGGTGGCTCTGTTACCAAGTTGAAATCAAAATGAGAATTTTTTAAATAGAATGAGAACCTTAGGGTTCCTTATGGACGAAGACCTAGGGTTAGGATTACAACCATAGAGTATATAATTGTAGGCTTCTTTACACATATGAGCCTTTAGTGATCAATTCTCTATTATGTAATGGTTAGAAGTTTCATTTATCTGAAGTAAAAATGCATTTATGTTTTTTTATTACTTGAGTACGATTAGATATGTCTGGTCTGGTCACATAATATTGCATAATATCGAGTAATATTATGATAGAACCAATAAAATGCTTTACAGTCAAAAAAGAGATGGCAATTTCATTTATAAATTGTTGTCTGATGGATGCTCTTGATACATATCCTCATGCACCTTTTTTTAAGTTCAGTGATTCAATTCAAGCACAACTCCAGGTGAAAATCCCGAATCTGATGAGAATAACAGAAAAGAAGCTCCATGTCGAATCGAGTTTTCCACACTCGAGTAAACAATCAAACCCATTTGTTCATGGTATATAACAATAGTAGTCTTAGGTTCAGAGTTAGTTTTATTACATATCGTTAGAAATCGAGAAACATATCGTTAGAAATCGAGAACGCGGAAGTGTAATATCAGAGCTAATGAATAAAAACAATGAAGAACACCGTGATTTTTACGTGGAACCCTACTCCACGAAAAGCGGGATGAAACAACGGGAGAACACCTCAAAGGGCTGATGTTGTATTCAACTTTCTCATCTGATACGTGTGTGGGGCTTCTTATATAGCTCCCCTGACTCTCCAAGTCCCACAAATAGTAGGTGTGAGACTAAACCACTGGATGTGGTAATTGGATCATGGAGGGATCCAATTACCCATCTACATGAAACATATATTCCAACACTCCCCCTCAAGCTGGAGCATGTAATGCTCAGCTTGGATGCATAGAAAGAAATTTCAAACTCATAATACAAGGCACTACATACAATATCAACTCAACCCATACTCTACTGTCAGTTGCTGTCGAGGACGTTGCTTCTCATGCTGTGCTGGTGAGGAGGAACCAAAGGGCTGGAGTGTGAGTTGAACTGGGTCTCCTCGTCGGAGAACATGCGCTCTCCGATGCGGCTGTTAGAGTCACTTGAACTAGAATGAGTCTCCTCGTTGGAGTACTCTGGCCCGCCACATGTAGAAGATTGCGCATCATGCAGATAACTGCTCCATCTCTGAAGGATCGAATTGAAAAAGCCATAGAAACATCCTCGTCGGAGTCCACAGTCGTTGGAGAGTGGAGTTTGAAAGTCTCTTTGTCGGAGAACTGGGTCTCTCCCATACTGGCTCAGAGAATTGGATCTCTACTCTGGAGTCCCTATAAAATCATATGAAAACCCTAGCCCACAATGGCATAGAGAATGAGATCTCTACTCTAGAATTCCTATAGATGACATGAAAACTCTGAGATCAAAAACAAAGTCGGGGACCGCACAAATAATGATCGCATACATGTACACATCAAACTGTAGACTCGAAACCAATCTGAATGTCGAGTCTGAATCTAAAAATCTGTAGAGTCTGAAATCTGTCCTGGAGAATCTGAATCTGAATCAAACATCTAACTCTACACAATACTCCTCATTTCTCCCATATTTGTCGGAAAACAATGACATCGATCAAGTTGGGAGAAGACAAGAAAATGGGAGAACAGTCAATGAATCACGTAAGCCGATATTAAACTTTAGCTTTTCTTTCCTTTTTTTTCTTTCCTTTTTTTAAACATTTTTCGACCAAATTTTTAGCCGTCGCCTTCTTTCCTTTTTTCCGCGTGCGGTTTTATTACGCACTCGTTAAGAAACCATAGAGTATATAATTGTAGGCTTCTTTACACATATGAGCCTTTAGTGATCAATTCTCTATTATGTAATGGTTAGAAGTTTCATTTATCTGAAGTAAAAATGCATTTATGTTTTTTTATTACTTGAGTACGATTAGATATGTCTGGTCTGGTCACATAATATTGCATAATATCGAGTAATATTATGATAGAACCAATAAAATGCTTTACAGTCAAAAAAGAGATGGCAATTTCATTTATAAATTGTTGTCTGATGGATGCTCTTGATACATATCCTCATGCACCTTTTTTTAAGTTCAGTGATTCAATTCAAGCACAACTCCAGGTGAAAATCCCGAATCTGATGAGAATAACAGAAAAGAAGCTCCATGTCGAATCGAGTTTTCCACACTCGAGTAAACAATCAAACCCATTTGTTCATGGTATATAACAATAGTAGTCTTAGGTTCAGAGTTAGTTTTATTACATATCGTTAGAAATCGAGAAACATATCGTTAGAAATCGAGAACGCGGAAGTGTAATATCAGAGCTAATGAATAAAAACAATGAAGAACACCGTGATTTTTACGTGGAACCCTACTCCACGAAAAGCGGGATGAAACAACGGGAGAACACCTCAAAGGGCTGATGTTGTATTCAACTTTCTCATCTGATACGTGTGTGGGGCTTCTTATATAGCTCCCCTGACTCTCCAAGTCCCACAAATAGTAGGTGTGAGACTAAACCACTGGATGTGGTAATTGGATCATGGAGGGATCCAATTACCCATCTACATGAAACATATATTCCAACACTCCCCCTCAAGCTGGAGCATGTAATGCTCAGCTTGGATGCATAGAAAGAAATTTCAAACTCATAATACAAGGCACTACATACAATATCAACTCAACCCATACTCTACTGTCAGTTGCTGTCGAGGACGTTGCTTCTCATGCTGTGCTGGTGAGGAGGAACCAAAGGGCTGGAGTGTGAGTTGAACTGGGTCTCCTCGTCGGAGAACATGCGCTCTCCGATGCGGCTGTTAGAGTCACTTGAACTAGAATGAGTCTCCTCGTTGGAGTACTCTGGCCCGCCACATGTAGAAGATTGCGCATCATGCAGATAACTGCTCCATCTCTGAAGGATCGAATTGAAAAAGCCATAGAAACATCCTCGTCGGAGTCCACAGTCGTTGGAGAGTGGAGTTTGAAAGTCTCTTTGTCGGAGAACTGGGTCTCTCCCATACTGGCTCAGAGAATTGGATCTCTACTCTGGAGTCCCTATAAAATCATATGAAAACCCTAGCCCACAATGGCATAGAGAATGAGATCTCTACTCTAGAATTCCTATAGATGACATGAAAACTCTGAGATCAAAAACAAAGTCGGGGACCGCACAAATAATGATCGCATACATGTACACATCAAACTGTAGACTCGAAACCAATCTGAATGTCGAGTCTGAATCTAAAAATCTGTAGAGTCTGAAATCTGTCCTGGAGAATCTGAATCTGAATCAAACATCTAACTCTACACAATACTCCTCATTTCTCCCATATTTGTCGGAAAACAATGACATCGATCAAGTTGGGAGAAGACAAGAAAATGGGAGAACAGTCAATGAATCACGTAAGCCGATATTAAACTTTAGCTTTTCTTTCCTTTTTTTTCTTTCCTTTTTTTAAACATTTTTCGACCAAATTTTTAGCCGTCGCCTTCTTTCCTTTTTTCCGCGTGCGGTTTTATTACGCACTCGTTAAGAAAACAAAAAAACTCGTGGCCCTATTGACCCAAACCTTTTCCCTCTTTTTTTATCTCACGACCCGAACATGGCCTTCAAAACTGCAGCCTCCATTTTTTTAAAGATACGACCCAAAATAAGTCCTAAAATTGTAGCATGTGCCCTTACCAATTTAAGGTTCCTCGATTGGGAACCCCTCTCAAGAAGGGTGTCTCCCCACGATAGGGTTTGCTGGAGGTCCCCACCACTCTGGGATTGCGGAGGAGCTACAGGTGAAGGGGCTTCCGTAAGTCGCTTGGAGGAGATAACAATGGTTGGACATGGCGGAGCTGCAGCGAAGATGTCGCCGCCTGGATCTGGAGGTGCTCAGGATCGAGCCCGTAGGGCTTGCATGAGAAGGTCGGAGAGCATGGTGCCTCCATGCGACATGAACTGCCACTTCGCGTGAGGGTCATCACCTCGAGCCTTTGTCGCCGTCGCCTGGGATTGAAGAGAAGTAGATCACCGCCTCCCTTGGCCTGGCTAGATTGTAGGTGCTGCTTCTCGCGAAACCACGGCTGTTGTAGGTGACATCTCGCACCGCCTATGAATCGTGCGTCGAAGGTGCACTTGCATGGAGTCTGAGATGCTGCGGTAGTGCGCCTGGAATCGAGGGATGCATATGCGTCGATTTGGGGGTGTCCGCATCCCTTCTTCTTTTCTTCGATAAACGCAGATCTGGGTTTGCTCGGAATATGGGCTTTGTTGCACTGATCTAGGTGTTGATGGATGATCAACAAGTATCTCTCCGTACCGCCATTAGGAACAAGATACAACCTCGCGATCCCAAACTCGCTGGAAACCCTTGCTCAGAATTAGGATTTCGGAAACCCAAAATCCTAATCAGATCAGTGTCGACAATAGAGAATTTTTCAGAACTAGGGTTTCAAGAAACCCTAGAACTGAATCTGGAAGTTGACCACGAACATGAATAAATAATCTTCAAGAACAAGCAAGAAACCGAATCTTCTCTTTCAATTGAATCTCGAATAAATCAAGAACATAAAATCCTTGAGAATCGAACCCGCTGTGAGATCATGTTAGAAATCGAGAATGTGGAAGCGTAATATCATAGATAAAGAATAAAACAATGAAGAACACCAGGATTTTTACGTGGAACCCTACTCCGTGAGGAGCAGGATGAAACCACGGGAAAATGCCTCAAAGGACTGATGTTGTATTCAACTTTCTCATCTGATACAATGGGTGTGGGGCCTCTTATATAGCCTACACCGGCTCTCCAAGTCCCACAAATAGTAGATGTAACACAACCACTGGATGTGGTAATTTGATCATGGAGGGATCCAATTACCCATATACACATGATGCATATACTCTAATAGGGGCAAACTTTAAGATAGTCATGCAAGGACTATTACACCGGCCTCTCCCACTTATATCTAATAGGATACCTATGTAAGTGCTGCATCCATGAGGGTTATTACATCTTTGCTTAACAACCCTCTGAGGCTGGAAGGAAACCCCCTCCTACCGCTTATTTATCGGCACTTAGGCTTCTTTACACGTATGAGCCTTTAGTGATCAGTTCTCTATTATGTCTAATAAGATGTCTATGTAAGTTCTGCATCCATTAGGGTTATTACATCTTTGCTTAACAACCCTCTGAGGCTGGAAGGAACCCCCTCCTGCCGCTTATTTATCGGCACTTAGGCTTCTTTACATGTACGAGCCTTTAGTGATCAGTTCTCTATTATGTCTAATAGGATGTCTATGTAAGTACTGCATCCATGAGGGTTATGACATCTTTGCTTAACAACCCTCTGAGGCTGGAAGGAACCCCTCTCCTGTCGCTTATTTATCGACACTTAGGCTTCCTTACACGTATGAGCCTTTAGTGATCAGTTCTCTATTATGTCTAATAGGATGTCCATGTAAGTGCTGCATCCATGAGGGTTATTACATCTTTGCTTAACAACCCTCTGAGGCTTGAAGGAACACCCCTCCTGCTGCTTATTTATCGGCACTTAGGCTTCTTTACACGTATGAGCCTTTAGTGATCAGTTCTCTATTATGTCTAATAGGATGTCTATGTAAGTGCTGCATCCATGAGGGTTATTACATCTTTTCTTAACAACCCTCTGAGACTGGAAGGAACCCCCCTCCCGCCGCTTATTTATCGGCACTTAGGCTTCTTTACACGTATAAGCCTTTAGTGATCGATTCTCTATTATGTCTAATAGGATGTCTATGTAAGTGCCGCATCCATGAGGGTTATTACATCTTTGCTTAACAACCCTCTGAGGCTGGAAGGAACCCCCCCTCCTGTCGCTTATTTATCGGCACTTAGGCTTCTTTACACGTACGAGCCTTTAGTGACCAGTTCTCTATTATGTGTAATAGGATGTCTATGTAAGTGCTGCATCCATGAGGGTTATTGCATCTTTGCTTAACAACCCTCTGAGGCTGGGAGGAACCCCCCTCCTGCCGCTTATTTATCGGCACTTAGGCTTCTTTACACGTATGAGCCTTTAGTGATCAATTCACTATTATGTCTAATAGGATGTCCATGTAAGTGCTGCATCCATGAGGGTTATTACATCTTTGCTTAACAACCCTCTGAGGCTGGAAGGAACCCCCTCCTGCCGCTTATTTATCGGCACTTAGGCTTCTTTACATGTATGAGCCTTTAGTGATCAGTTCTCTATTATGTCTAATAGGATGTCTATGTAAGTGCTGCATCCATGAGGGTTATTACATCTTTTCTTAACAACCCTCTGAGGCTGGAAGGAACCCCCCTCCCGCCGCCTATATATCGGCACTTAGGCTTCTTTACACGTATGAGCCTTTAGTGATCAGTTCTCTATTATGTCTAATAGGATGTCTATGTAAGTGCTGCATCCATGAGGGTTATTACATCTTTGCTTAACAACCCTCTGAGGCCGGAAGGAACCCACCTCTTGCCGCTTATTTATCGGCACTTAGGCTTCTTTACATGTATGAGCCTTTAGTGATCAGTTCTCTATTATGTCTAATAGGATGTCTATGTAAGTGCTGCATCCATGAGGGTTATTACATCTTTTCTTAACAACCCTCTGAGGCTGGAAGGAACCCCCCTCCCGCCGCCTATATATCGGCACTTAGGCTTCTTTACACGTATGAGCCTTTAGTGATCAGTTCTCTATTATGTCTAATAGGATGTCTATGTAAGTGCTGCATCCATGAGGGTTATTACATCTTTGCTTAACAACCCTCTGAGGCTGGAAGGAACCCACCTCCTGCCGCTTATTTATCGACACTTAGGCTACTTTACACGTACGAGCCTTTAGTGATCAGTTCTCTATTATGTCTAATAGGATGTCTATGTAACTATGTAAGTGCTCCATCCATGAGGGTTATTACATCTTTGCTTAACAACCCTCTGAGACCGGAAGGAACCCCCGTCCTACCGCTTATTTATCGGCACTTAGGCTTCTTTACACGTATGAGCCTTTAGTGATCAGTTCTCTATTATGTCTAATAAGATGTCTATGTAAGTGCTGCATCCATGAGGGTTATTACATCTTTTATTAACAACCCTCTGAGGCTGGAAGGAACCCCCCTCCTGCCGCTTATTTATCGGCACTTAGGCTTCTTTACACGCATGAGCCTTTAGTGATCAGTTCTCTATTATGTCTAATAGGATGTCTATGTAAGTGCTGCATCTATGAGGGTTATTACATCTTTGCTTATCAACCCTCTGAGGCTGGAAGGAACCCCCTCCTGCCGCTTATTTATCGGCACTTAGGCTTCTTTACACGTATGAGCCTTTAGTGATCAGTTCTCTATTATGTCTAATAGGATGTCTATGTAAGTGCTGCATCCATGAGGGTTATTACATCTTTGCTTAACAACCCTCTGAGGCTGGAAGGAACCCCCTTCCTGCCGCTTATTTATCGGCACTTAGGCTTCTTTACACGTATGAGCCTTTAGTGATCAGTTCTCTATTATGTAATGGTTACAAGTTTCGTTTATCTGAAATAAAAATGTATTTATGTTTTTATTAGTCGAGTACTGTACGATTAGATACGTGCACTGGTCACATAGTATTGTATTATACATAGTATTGTATTATGATGTAACACAGTTCATAACCTAAAAAAATTAAATCAATAACTCAAGTAATATTATGATAGATCCAATAGAATGCTTTACAGTAAAACAAGAGATGGCAATTTCCTCTGTAGATTGTTGTTTGATGGATGCTCTTGATACATGTTATCTTGCACCTTTTCTCAAGTTCAGTGATTCAATTCAGGTGCAACCCCAGGTGGAAATCCTGAGCCTGATAATAATAACCGAAAAGAAGCCCTGTCGATTCAGGTCCTCCGCACTAGAGGAAACAATCAAAATTCCATTTGTTCATGGTATATAACAGTAGTAGTCCTAGGTTCAAAGTTAATTTTATTGCAGACAAACCTTAAGGTACATCGGCCCTCCCCAACACAGATCTAATAGGATGTCTATACAAGTGCTGCATCCATGAGGGGTATTGTATGAGATGAAACATCGGGATGCATGTCACAAATTGAACACCATACATCTTGTGTGACCTAGGTGAAACTTGCTTAGGTGCGGACCGACGTGACTTGTGCACTCATCAAATCTCGCCCGAGGTTGGCCAATGGAACGAGTCGAACCGTTTGGACCAAACTTGGTTCCTTGGTCCATACTTTGCAGAACCTTGCACAGAACTCTGTATAGCAAATCTCTCACATTTCCACAGGTCTCTCTGTTTGCTCAAATTTTGCATACGTTTGTGCTTCAGGTATGCTCCATCAGACCTCAACAGTCTGAAATGTCTCAACAGAATAATCTGCCAACTTAAATTTTGCTTGAATGCACACCTGCTCGATGTTTAATCAAATCGATCTCCTCTATGCTTCAGGAACGAGTTTCTTATTGAATTTTACGTCTCTACGTTTCAGGAATGAGTTTCTTATTTAGTGTTACATCCTGTCTACTGAGATGACAATTCGGATTAGATACTATAAAATGTGTTTTTCAGGGCTTTCCCGTTCTTCATTTATCCATGATTTCCAACCCTCTAATTTTTATCCAAGCACACACCTCCATCATTGAGAAAAACTGAAAGTGATTTTAAATTTGAATGCAATGAGATGGGTGTGAAAGCGGAGTTTTTTTTTGCAAAACTTTGGAAAATGAAGGATGTTACGTCACCTGAGATGTATTTTCTTCCGATCCTAGGTGGTGTATCTACATCCCAGGTCAAATGGACTAGAGATTAACTATGTCTAAAGGAATAGAGACAAATACAAACAAATTATAAATGAAAGTATCCAAAAGAATAAAATAAAGCTAAAACTTGGCAATTTAATTCAAGCCCCAAAAGAGTTTCAAGCAAAAGAAAAGTTAAAGGGAGTAAGTCTATGCAAGTATGACTGGTTGATGGGTTTGAATGTGCAAGCTTATGTTTCATGCTTGTTTGAGAAATAACAATGAGATTCCTCACTATCATGCTTAGAATAGTTAGGATTTTCAGAGGAAGATGCTATTTGTTTAACCACCAATGACATTTTATGAAACTCTTTGAACCAAGAATTTTAAGTATTCCGCTCTTCCGCAATTTATAGAGTTCAATAAGCAATTCACTTTTCATGATCCTCTGCGTCAAGATATCTTTAATCTGGAATTATCTTTTTTTTTTAATATTGTTAATCCTTTTTTAGTTCTAAGTACTCTCGCTAACCTTTGCCCTAGACTTCTCTTTTTCTCCCGAGGTCATTTTCTTCCCCATCTCATCCTCCTGAGTTGGGTCAAAAAGAAACTGTCATCGTATCCAAATAAAGCATTTTCCACAATAGCACCATGAATAGTGCCCTCGGCCACTGCAACGGATGAGCCATCGAGTTCAGGGGAAGAATGAGAGGAGTGGTAGCGCGGATTAGACTCTAAGCGGCTACGCTGGATCTTGGCTCAATCAACGCACGCTTCATTTGAGCTCAAGTGAATGTCATTTTGTGAAGCAAGTACAATGAGAGTTGTTACTTGGAATTCCGCTGCATCACTGAAAATTAGATGCTGAATCCTTGATGATGTCATATACTGGATTACCACGGCGGTGTTTGATATTGTCCAAAGCTTTATGCAATAACTCCAATTAGACGTGTCCAATCACGGCGAAGGTGCTAACCAAGCTAGTCAAGCATCGAATTATACACATGATCTACTTCTGCAGATGTATTCTCAAATCACTCGGTTATGAACTACGTATCGTGGTCACAAGATTAATTAAAATGCAAGCAAGTTCACTGGCTGATGCTATTTTCATAATTCACTCAAGAGATCTATGCTTGGAGAAAGTTTAAATGAAAACACTGAATGATTTAACAATCAAGAAGCCACAGATACACTATTTGCAACATCTGCAATTATCGACTTTTGATCAATCGTCAATCCTATAACTAATTGTCTGTATTTGATGGCGAAGTCATCTACTCCAGATTAGTTTAAACATTTCCTTGCAAGATTTATGCTGATTTAAAATCAATCTGGAAGTGACTACTTCTAAAAGTAACAGGCTTTACATTCTACCATTTGGTCATGAACCCAAAGCTTGCTTGAACTTCTAGCTATGGTGGTGGAGACCAAGTGAGAAAACCATTATTTAAAATGGAGGAAGTGAAAAGTTTCATATAGAGCTAAAGGGAGAATAGGGTGAAGTTAGTTGAGGTAGTAAGAGTAGTGTCAACTCATCCATGACGGTATGAATTCGGTCAAGGAATTGGGTTCTTGAATTTGTTTGGGGGATGAAAAGAACACCTGAGGGTTGGTTGTTGAAAAATGAACTTCTACCATGTGTACATCGAGCACCAGGCAAAACTTGATAAAATGTCTAACACAAAACTTATAGATCTCAAAAAGTTAGACAGCAACACCCTTGGAGAAAAATTTCCCAAATGTTGAGAAAGTGTATTATTTATAGTACGGTTCCCATCTCTCACAACTCTCCTAGCATAGGATTCCCTCCTCAAATACCCCAATATGAGGACTGATTATCCCGCAATCAGCTAACTTAATTAGGGCTCGTTGTAATACTGTCAATTACGGGTTGATCAGAGCCAATCGAGAATCTTCACAAGGAGTGGCTCGGTTAAAATCTCATAGATAAGTCCAGGGTCGAACACAAAGATACTACTGATTAGGTTATCCAATTGGATCTTAAAATACGTAATTAGGCTACTCTAAGAGGTTCTCTAAGTCAAGGATGCAAAACACTACAAGATGGATGCATGAGTTTTTGAGATTTTCAATGCAAATAGTTTACATACAACAAAATGGGGATGAATGCACCAACACAAAGCAATATACACAACTAAACATACACTCACAATTAACATGAATGAATGATTTATCAACTTAAATGATCTAGCATCTAAATGATCCAAAGTCAAGTAAATCGATACAAAATTTCAAGTCATGCATAGTTCAATTCAAATCATGGACCGATTAATCATTTAACAACTTAAAACTCCTTAAGATGAGGCTAAATTAGGAATTAATAGATACGATAGTTCAAGCAAGGGTCCTGATTATATTTAATGAGTTTAAGTCAAATCAAATGGTTTTATGATGCACTCAATACATAAATATGCAAGCTTAAGTTAATTAATCACCTTTAAAAAACCAATGAACTTCATTAAGATGAAATTCATCAAATTTGAACTTAAGATGCGCAAGATATTAATTAGTGAAGATAGAGGTTTAACTAAAATAAAAACACAGTATTTACATCACAGAAAGGTCAAAACATGGTCTGATTTGCAATTTATAGAAACCACATGGACATCAAGTGCAAAATACCTGCACACAGAGCTAAAATAGAAATAAAAAATTAGGCATGATGGCTTACCTTGTAAATTCTCCAGGGCGACACACATTGGATATGCGTTGGACCTAGATGTAAATACATGAAAAGGCGATCCAGAAACTACAAATGCCCTAGCTCATGTGTGGGGTTCAGGCTCGGGCGGTGGGGTTGCTTCAGGCCACGTGGCAGAAGCTCCGGAGTAGGCTTGGGCTGACCAAAGCTAAGGTCTGAACCATTGCTTAGAGTAGGGCTCAGAAAAGATCACGATCGTTAGATTAGATCAGGCTGATCTAATCCAACGATGCCCGTATCGTATGTTCTTCCTCCTCCTTACACGACGTCGATGGAGTTGAGCTCTGACGAAGTGGTGTTGGCTTCTCCTCGCTCCGACATGATGTCTGGAGGTCCAGGAAGCTCCCTTGGTTTTGCACGAAGGAGCTAGATGGGAGGTCAATGGCAGAGGAGGTCTGGAGGTCATTGTAGATGGTGGATCATCAAAGAAGAAAAGCTCGACCGGAGCTCCATGAAATTTCTGATCATTCAAAGTCCCGAACCTTTCTACACTTGTTAGAAACAAAGCCAAACACCATGAGAATCTACTGGGATGAAGACCATGCGAGATGGAGGTTCATAGCTAATGTGTTCAACTCCCTTTGTGAGGGAGTTGAAAGATCGAAGGTGTTGGAATGATGGAGAAAAAGCAGAAATGAGAAGGATATGAACATGTGTGAATCGTCGGTGAGTGACGGTGCTCAGTGAGTGATCGTGTGACGATGAAGATGTGTATGCATGCTGAAAGAAATGGGGAAACAAGGAGAATAGTAAGAAAAGGATCACCTGGAGGAGAAGGTAGCTAACAAAGGAGGTACTACTGGGGTGAACACGAGCCTGAGAGGTGAGGAATAGCTTCTTCGATCGTCGCTTGACGATTCTGAGGTCAAAGAACTGAATCTCAAACATCTATGAAGCTGCTACACGTCAACGAGGACGTGGATTACACCAGTGAGAAGATCAATCTTCACACTCAATTTTGCTCTCTCCCTGTCACGATGAATGTTTAGAGATGCTCAGAGCACTCACACGCAAGGGTGGATCCAGTGAAATCGTGAAGGAGATGGAGTATTTGAAGAAGGTCAGAGGTGGTTCCAGGTGAGTGCATGTCAAGGTTCAATCGACCCTCATGACCAGCACTCGAGAAGAACGTGACGGCCAAGTGGCACGCATGGAGGAGGGTAGTTAGGTCTAAGAAGTGAAGGTAGAATGAGGTGGAGAGGTTGATCGGAGTCGTAGGGGAAATAGGGAGAAGAACAACAATTGCGAGTTAAAGCATGCATGTGAGCGAGCGCTAGAGGTTGATGATACAGTTCATTTTTTTAGAAGTACAACTTTCATGTAGAACTCAAAATGAAATAAATCATATATACACGATAGAATTTCTGCAAGCATTTTTAAGTAATTTAAAATACTTATTTTATTTTTGGGATTTTTACCCGGCAGACCCTATAAACTTTGCCAATCACCTCCATGACCTTTGAAACAACCTAATTCCCCCTTTGAACCCGTAAACTTGCCAACTCTTACCCCATGAACCCTCCGGGTAATATGTTTTAAGCCCTTGGAGGTTCTTGGGGTAATTTACAAGGACGATGGGGTAATTGCGTTGTACAAAAGGTCTTAGAGGTATTTTAAAAAGTTTATAGGGTCTGCTGGGTAAAAATCCCTTTATTTTTTGCATTTTTTGTATTTTTTTATTTAGAAATAATTACAAAACAATTATGTACTATATTAAACTATTTTGTGGTATTTTTTATAATAAGAAAATCGAAGAAATAAAGACACAAAGATAGGGTTATTTATGTATATTAATTTGGGTTGATTGTATACACAAGGTTAAATGTTAATAAATTAATGATAAATTTTATTGATTAAGCTAAGTAAGATGGATAGTAAATGAAATATATGATGATAACTCATGGATTTATCAAGGAACCCATGTTAGGATAACTAGTTCAGCTTACTAAGAACCTCATAGAGACATTTCAGACATAGATGAGTGAGCTACACTATTGGATCGGTCGAAATGTAGCATAGGAAGAGAGCCCACCGAGGTAGAAATACATGCAACACAACCCGCAAGTTATTTTGTGCAGCTGGTGTACCTTCTACGTTCCTCTTCTACTAACTCCTCCTCATCCCTTATTGTTGAGTCTATATATCCTTCTATCTCCCCTATTCATTGTCATTCATGTCTTTCTTCCTCTCTCAATAAAATGGAAATTGAAAATACCTAAAACAATTGACAACTATAGTATGGGAGCCGTTGTTGAAAAGATTATTTTGAAGTTTCCTTTAATAAGGCCTTGGATCACCTACTCGACCTCAAGAAATATCTGAATGTTAAGTGTACACTAAAGAGGAAGAGCAGGAAGCAAACCCGAACAAAGAAATACATAGTGTCCATGGCCAATTCATCGGTTTTGAGGAGCGACACCAAAATCGCAAAGTGAAAATTATGCCTAGGATTGAGCGTACAGTTCATGACCAAACATTCACATGTACTCTATTGGATGGTGACTATGTTATCAAGATAATTCTGACCTCCGTATTCGACAAGCTCGAACTCGAACCATTTTGGAAGACTAGCGATCATTTTGCTGGCTGATTGATCCATCAGAAGGCCAAGATGTATGTTGAAGGACATCATCGTAAGTTTTCAAGGTTTACAATACATAGTGGACTTCGTTGTCCTATACATCGAGTTTCTTGGAGAGTCGTCCATGTCGCCCGTTGTTCTGGGAAATCCATTCTTAGCCTCGACTAAGGTGCATATTGATTGTGAGACTTGGCCAATCAAATTTCATGAGTCGAGTGAGTGTAGACCCATTGAGACCAATGTACATACACCTGAGCATATGACATCTGACCTTGAGACTGATTGTTGTAACTTCTTAGATGTGTATATGAGTCTTGGGTTGGGCATGGACTGGACCCAGTCTAGCCCATCCTAGGCCCATCAGTTTAAGTGGACCTATGGACCGGTCCCATGCGTGAGTTTTGCAAATATAGAGCTCAAGCTCGAGCTCGACTTGCAATATCATGGGTCCATCTCGGGCCGGCCCAACCCATGAGGTTCATGGTTATAACTTATAACCTAAGATTGGAGAGCCTGCGATTTGGAACTAACATTGGAAAATTAGGTAGAAGTCTTGTGGAATCCAAGTTTTCAAGTTCGGGGGAAGACGAACCAACCATTAAAAAATCTTAAAGCCGTCTTATAAATTTATAATCCCACTCTTGATATTACAAGAATCTCAAATATGCCTACAAATCTTGACATACTAGTATATCTTGACACATTTGTTGATAGGAATAGAAATAAGAATAGAGTCCAGAAAGGACATGTACAAAATAGACGGTATAGATTCTAGTGGATCAATCATAGATTCACAGGTGTAAGATCCAAATAACAATTATAAAGACATTTAAAAGAACATCATAATTTAGAATCAATATAAAGTAGAATAGTGCATTGAGATACCACTTTATGTTTTAAAATTGCATGCAAAAAGAAAAAGAGCACTTTTCACATATGGATTTTGCATCTGTGAGCATATGGAAGATTAATATCCATTAGCTCCAAAGATTTATCTTTTGCAAAAACCAAAGCAAGACCGTAAAAACAATGTAACAACAAAACCATCTGAAAAGCTGAAAACCGAAGCCTCTTGTGGTTGTATACACCTACCTTCGGAACTTTTGCACGTCAATTTGCTAAAAGAAGCTTTGCACACAAATTGAATGCACACCACAACAACACAACCATCCAGATACAAGAAGTAGGAACAACCTTTCAGCAAGTCATAGAATTCTTCATGCCAATCCCCAAAATCCTCTACACAAATTACTGATTTTATTCGTAATGGAAAATAACATTTCACCAGAAAATAAAGAATAATGTGCCCAACAAATAAAAAGACTCTAACCACAAATCAGTCCATACATACGCTAAGTGTTGCAAATAAAATGCCTTTATCTTCTAAATCATTACACTACCAAACTTAATAATAAATCTAGATTTCAAATGTAATACACCACACATGTACTTTTTGTGTCGATCATTGCGTCCGCGACAAACTGTGAAAATGCTCTAATTAATTAAGTCAAATTGTAGATGTAGTTGAGCAATCAGGATCGATCAAAAATAAACCATACTAACAAATTATCAATCAACAAAGCAAGTGCGATTTTATATATTTTTAACCTGAGAAAGCTTCATGGTCGACTCAAGGAGGCAAATGAACAACTTAAGGTTTCAATTTAGATCACTTAGTGCACAGTTTTTAGGAGATTTTTGTTGGTATTTTTTATGTGATATTAAATGTGAATGCAAATTGTGAATGAATTAAGTTTATAAGAGAAACAAGCAACTTAACAATTAATTTTTAATTCAAAATCAGATCAAATTAGGCAAGTGTTGTAAACCTAATTCAATGATGCACACAAAATGTATTTTTTAGAATTTTTTATGTTAAAATGCAACAACAAAAAATGAAGGATTTTATGAGCTTTTATACAATCTTACGAATAAAAAAATTCAAAAATTATGAATCTTGGAAAGAAACTCAAATACGATGAAACGAACTAATACTACTTTTCAGAATTTTATGAAAAAAATTGATTTTTAATGATTTTTTTACTGAAAAAACTAAATCTAAGTAATTAATTATGAATAAATCTACAATGAAAAATCACGTCAAACCAAAATTAGTAATTAATTATGAATAAATCTACAATGAAAAATCATGTCAAACCAAAATTAACTCAAATAGATATTTTAATATGCAATCCAGGAGACTTGAGTTTGCATAAAAATATTATGCATGGACCTAACTAAAAATCGATTATGAAAATCACTCAACAATTTATTTCAAGAATATTACACCTCCATTTATCATGAAATTCATAAATAAGATAAAGCACAAGAAAATACCCAATATTTGATTTTTGGAGAATTTTTGGAGTAAGATATAGTTGCATATAAATTTTAGAGTCTAAATGGATAGAAGTCCACTTATTTTTAATCTCTGAATTTTAATAAAGCATCCAAAGCTTGCAAAATTATAAACCAAAAAATTATGATAGAGAATTACATGTTAAACAACAAGATATTTTTGCTTCAATAAAATGATAAAAATTAAAGGTTCAAAATAAAGCTCGAACACAAGGTTCTCTTTACAATATCGAAATGCAAATTCAACGAAATAAAGTTGTGCCTAAGGGAACTTCTTTAATTTCTTATACCTCCACGAAATGTTCTGCAATTTCTCTATCGTACGACGTGGATTCCAAGAAATGGAACCCCCTTCCCGACTATGTAGCTAGGGCGACGGTGGCGGCCCACGTCCATGCGCGGGGGTGCGGCGCACAAGCGGAGGGGAGCTGGTGGGATGGTGCGTGAATGCAGCTGCACAAGCTCTAGAGATGCAGGACGACACAGGGGATGTGTGGAAATGCGCGATGGAGAAGCCGTCGCGCGAGGGGGTGCAGTGGTTGGGTTCGTAGTGGTTGTTGGAGCAGAGGCTGCACGATGGCTAGCAGGGTGCGATGCAACCATGTGTGCGGAAGAATGGGCGGGGCGTGCAGTGGCTAGCGGCCACGCGTGGGCGACGTTGAAGGGACGTTGTGCAGGTGGCTGGAGTGTGGGGTTGGCTGCGTGCGAGCAGCCACAGATCTAGACATGCGAGAGGGGGGTCGGTGGCGAACCCCGTGCGGCTAGGTGGTGCAGTGGGAAGCAACAACGTAGGGTATTGGTTGCTCCGCGTGCAGGGGTACAACATCGGCGATGGATGGTTGTTATTTGTTGCCGGTGATGCGTGGCCACAGGGAGGTGCTAGAACTGCAAGTACAAAGGGTAGAGGGTCTGATTGCTCGAGTAAAAACTCAGCCATGAAATAGCCAAAAGGAAAGTGGGCGGGACTCCGTGCGAGATGGGAGAACATGGCTTGTGAGAGGGAAGGTCACGTAGGAGAAGAAAGAAGATGGGGGAGGAAGGAAGGTGTATATGGTTGTCGGAGGGTCGATTTGGTTTGCTTTGATATACAGAATTGAAGAAACTTTGGATAAGTAATCGAGAATTGGAAACAAAGGAAGCAAAATAGAAGAGGAATAAGGAAGAAAAGAAGAAAAATGTTACATGGAGGTGGCCTTCGCCAGTGGTCGAGCATGCTCGGCAGAGCTCACCTCTGATCTTGGCCTCGATCACCGAAGCAAGGGGTCACTGAGAAGTTGGGCAGTCACCTTATGGAGGGCTGCTACATGAACAGAGTTCACGGATCTCGCCATCAACCAAAGATGGTCGGAACTCATCATCGCTCGATAGAATAAGGTTGTCGTTGTCACCTCGATCTATATGGAGCTGGAATTCTTCTAACGAAAATGGAACATGAGGAAGAATGAAGGAGGATAAAGGAATTGAGAAGGAGGAGGAGGAAGAATGGAAGTTAGAAAAGAGGTGGGGTTGAAGTTGGGAAAGAAACAAGAGAGGTGTAGATAATGGAAGTTGTTGGAAAGAAAAAAGAAAGAAAATGGGAAAAAAATTTAAAAAAGCAGGTTACTAAAAATAATAAAAGCAAAAGATAAAAAATATCAACATGAATAATGTAGATCTAAATGGGATTTACATTATTCATGTAGACCTCAAAGGCAAAATAAAAAAATGTACAACAATATTTTTAATGCATTTTAAATAATTAAAACACAAATTTTATGGCTTTTCCAATTTTTTACATTTTTAATTAAAATATTTGTAAAATAAAAATAAGATAACATATTAGAAATAAAATAAAACATAAATATATTTTTCTTCAAAATTTTACTAAAAAAGACAAAGCAAAGGAAAATGGAGGAAAAACACTATTTACATTAGATACAGAGTTACATTGCATTATTTTCAACGGTAAAATAATTATTTTTGATTTTTATAATTATATACTTTATTAAAGTATATAATAAATAAATTAGTAGAAAAATAAAAAATAAAAATAGGTTAAATTTGTACATAAAATGTTAGTGTCAAGTTAGTACATATATACCGTATACAATTAGGTCCCAAAATGATATTTTACAAACAAGCTCTGATTTTAATGAAATCACTTTTTATTGGATAGACAATTTTATAACTTGAACTTTGAAAGTGAGTTTGGTGAATTTGGAGTTCATACAGAGCTAGAATTTAACCAAGAAATTGGACTTTATAACTTTTTTCGGTTCAAGATCTAAAAGTCTTTATTCAATGTGAGAATTTTTTATTTTTATATTTTTATATACATTTTTATGTACAAATTAGAAAAAGAATTAAGTCAAAAGGAGTTAGTATGAATTTATTAAAAATCTAGGAAGTATGGGTATTTATAGGGGATTATTTACAAAGAATATTTAACACTGTACTATTTATTATTTTTATTATATTATTATTTTTATTTTGAATTATTTTGTGCAATTATTTACGAGATAAATATACATTATTAGTCTATTTTTATTAAGTATTGTATTTTATTAATTTATTAATTTAGGATCTTTTATTAGGTGATTTGTTCAGAGATTCGACTAAGAATAATATATTAAGATGGTGAAGCACAGATTCATCATCCCTCCTATACTTAAACTCAGCTAGTGTTCGATCAAATGAAGAATGAATAAGTTGAATTAATCCCTAAGGGTGCGTTTGGTACGCGGGTTAAGGCGGGTTAAACTGGTAGAGGGTAACCCGTTATTGAGTTTCGGTATTGGGATAGAGGGTTAAACTGGGGGTGGGTTAGAAGTGGGTTTGTTGTGATATGATTGTATTGGAGTTTGAAAAAGTGAGTAGTTATTGTGATGTTATTGTATTGAAGTTTAAAAAAGTGAGTAGAAGTGGAGCAGTTTATAACTTTTATATGATATGATGGTATAATATATTATTTTTTGATAGGATTGATGATGTAAAATTGATTTATTTAATTTTTTAAAAAAGAAATAAAGTGGGGCCCACATGAGAGAGAGGGAGGGTGGGTTAAGGGGGGTAAACTCCCCCCCACCAACCGAACGCTACCTAACTGTGCATGTGAAAGTACAAGACTTGATCTGTTAGGAACTCTCGACTTTTGTGATCTTAAAATTCTAAGCTGAACCAAGCTCAAGTCAAAAGGTATTCGACTTCCCTAATCATGGGACTCTCTTTGTATATACATATATAATAAGGATATGACATTAAGTGTGGACTACATTTGCAAGAGTAGAGTCAAAGTGTCACCCAATATTCCAGTCCAAGAGACTTTACTAAGAACCCAATCCTCAACACTAGGGAATAAATCATTTCTTGCATCCAATTCACCGTCTCTTTAGTTGTCAGTCTTAAAAGTGAATATGGAAGGCCAATTGATGGGGGGCATATGATGGCGTCTTTTTTTCTCTTCGTCTCATTATAGATATACATGTCCAAAATAATAAACAGAAGATTGTGTTTCACGTTTCTCGAAAGAATCCTCCAATCTTCTCTCCCATTGTGACCTATCTCCATGATATCTGAGAAAAAAGAGGATCACTAAATTCCATCAGAATCATAAAAGGTCGATGCGAACTGACTTATGGAGCTGAATCCAACATCTGAGGTGTATAAAAAACGGCAGACCGGACTGAGAACTCAGTTGATACGGCTCTGATCTTCAATTTTCTAATATGTAATATTTTTTCTACATCAAGCATGAACATTTCATGCTTACCTCATTTCAATGCACTCCAATGGGGACATAGTTGGGCTTATTAAAGATTATGATGATATTTCCTTCTTGATAACCTAGTCCCCTTGTAATCTTGATGAGAAATGGAATTTAGTTACAACTATAATCTTTAGCACATTTAGCAACTTAGGCAAAGCTCGAAATCCATGAAATCTATTCATACCATAATTGTCGCTAAGATATTATTTGTAAGATCTGGATATTATGATGGATGGGAGGATAAATAGTGTGATTAAGGAAAAGGTTGTTAGAAATTTGAAATCTATGACCTCATAATGGTCTTTAAAATTTTAGCATGTGCTTGTTTGCAGATGATGCACTTTAGAATCACATAAATTATTTGGATAGAACCTAAATCTTAATATTTTAGGGTAAAAGGGGGGGGATGGTAATACCGGTAGTTGCGGGGTGATGGAGAGATGTTGACGATGTTGATGAGTCTAAAACATGTGTCGTTGTTGACAACAGAGGAGAGCGGGAGCTGGTGGTGGGGTTGGCTACTGGGAGGGTGGTGTTGTCAGTGGTGGGAGCGAGCATAAGCGGGAGACTGGAGCCGACGGTGTTGGAGAGAGAGAGAACAGGGGCGGGAGGCTGGAGCCGACGGTGTTGGAGAGAGCGAGCAGGAGCGGGAGGCTGGAGCCAGCAGCGTTGGAGAGGCGAGCAGGAGTGAGAGGTTGGAGCTGGCGGTGTTGGAGAGCAAAAGCAAATGTTAGGATTTTTTCTCATGAGTGACGAGGGGAGAGAGAGAATTTGGAGGAGTAAAGAGGGGGTATGGTGTATGCAATGAGCATCCCAAAATTGGGATGTTTAGAATAAGATGATGAGCAATTTTATTTATCATATTAAGTTGTGTATCATGTGTGGGGATTTTACAAAATATATATTACATTTATTTACACATATATATAATGCTTCATATTATATCATATACGTATGTATATCAAATCGAATCAAATTATTATCGAACGAATCCAAGTGAATTCAAATTCGATTTATTTGGGAATCGAATTCAAAAATTAAATTCAAATTCAGTTCATATGATTTCGAATCGAACTTTTTTTGAATTTTTATCGAACGAATCCTAATTGAATTCGAATGATTCAATTCAATTAGCAGCTCTAATTGGAACAAGGATCCTTTCTAGTGCCTTATTAACTCAACACATGTATACTTTTGGTGTTGATCAGTGCATCCGTGATGAGCCAAAATTCAATCAGTCTGGATCAGGTCAAAATATCACTCGGGTCGTTGCGACCCGGATCGATGAGAATCTCAGCTCAATCAAGAAAATGTAAAGCAGACCACCAAAATCAAATCAAAAATCAAATAAAAGCGATAGCGGTCCTGGCTATTAGATTAGCCTGGTATAGCGACCAGGGTCGGACTCAGGGAGCACGTGATGGCCTTGCGGCCTACGAAGTAGTCTAAAAAAAAATAAAATAAAATAAAACTATTTTTGGTGGATTTTTAATTTTTATATTTTTTTGGATTTTTAATTAATTAAGAAAATAAGAAAACAAGGGAAACAACCAACTTCAAGCAATTATTTAATGATAAAAAATCAATCAAAAATTCAAATAAAAATGTTTTTGTGTATTTTATGATTTTTACTGTTTTTGGTTAATTTTTGGTATTTTTCTGATTTTTATTTAATTTTCTAAAATTAAAACAATGCAAGAAAATGGAGGTACTGTCCAGTCAGGAGTAAAAGGCCTATTTAAAATGTAAAATGGCTTATTTAGCTCTGGAGGTAATTTTACTATAAAATAGAAAGTCTAAGGAAAATTAAGGCACCAGGATTAGTATTTTTGGAATTTTAGATTATTTATTAGAATTTTTATGAGGTTTTCAGTGTTTTGTAATTTGTATGAGCTTTATGAAATGAAAAACGACCAAATTTGGTCAGAAAATCAAACAAGCCAAAATACACAGTAGCTAATTTTTTTGTAATTTTTAGGTGAGTTTTAATTTTTTTTTGAATTTTTAAATCAGACAGTAAAGAAAAGGGCTGTTTTTGAATTTTTAAAAATATCAAATAAAAGCAAAAATGTCTCTGAAAATTCTCGAAAATTTTACAACATGGCAGGAGCCATTTATCCAATTTTCATTGAATTTGGAGTGAGTTTGATATTTTATTCAAAATTAAAACCAAGTTACAGTGCACAGGGACCTGTACGCAAATAATGAAAGTTCTGGGGGGTCCGGTGCAAAAATCCCAAGAAGTCACGCGCAAGGCACGTGTCTGGGGCACATAGGGACCTAATTGCAAAGAAATAAAGTTTCTGGGCTAAATAATAACAAGTATTAAAAACCCAGGAACCTTAGTGTAATTTACCCACTAATATACGCACATGCACAAATAAATCACGCACAGGGGTATAAATGCAATTATCTAAAAAGATTCATTCATTTAATAACATCCCAGAACTATAAGGCCATCAATGCAAATATCCCAGACAAACCACGTGTCGATGCACGTGACACACTACAGGCAGGGGTATATATGCAAATAGCAAACAAGACAGGGTCCAAAGTGCAAAAGTACCAAAATAAAAACAACGTACTATGGTATTTACATGACTAAATAATAAAAACTAAAAGCATAGGGGCCTAAGGACAATTAACCCTTATTAAAGATCCAAGGGCGGAGCGCGCGCCACGTGTAGATTCGACGGTAGAGAAGAGGAGGCGCCTCGCTCCTGTAACCCTTGGCGCGATCCGACGGTGGAGAAGCGGCCACATGTAGATCCAACGGTGGAGGGTAGAGGGCGCTTCTTCGTCAAGATCGAACGGCTCGGATCAGATCCTCCTAGATCGTGCGGTGAAAGAGGCCCCTCAGATGAACCACTCGGATCGAAACTGGAGCTTCAAGGCTGATCGAACGATGCCTGAAGGTCCTGGAGGAACAGGTGGCCGGCGAACTTCGCCGGCTCAGTACGCGTGCTCCGGGCCTTCGCGGGGGATGCTGATGATCGGAGAAGCTTCGGCTTGGCTCCCCGCGTCTGTAGAACGCCTCCGATGAATCAACGGAGCTCCGGAGAGCTCTGTCGACTCCGGCGGAGGAGAAGCTCCGGTGCTCAAGTAGGAGAGCCTCAGACAGCCCTCGATTGACCTGCAAAACGTAACCAAAGAGCTCCTGGGTCGAGGGCAAACTGCCTCGACCCCGTTAGCGGCGGTGAAGGTGGACGATGCGGTGGTGCGGGCGAACTCCGGTGATGCGACGGCGAAGGAGTTCGAACCCCAGCTCCTGTGCGAGCTGGGTTGAATGGGAGGGTGTAGAACGTGCGCGGGAGGAAGGCGAGTGTGATGGTGCGGTCCGATGATCGATACGAAGGTGGGCGTGGCCGGAATCGGAGGTGAACGGCGACAGTGAGATTTGGGCGAAACTACAAATTAAAGAACGGGAAAGGGAACTAGGGCTACCTGGATGGAGGAATCGACTGTGGGCGAGCTGGGGGTGCTCTGGGTCATTGCCTCGCGGGACGTCGTGGCCCGGGGCTTGAGCTCCTGCTTCAGGCGGAGCACGGCGGCGCTAGCTCGCCGGATCAACGGTCCGATCACCTTCGCCTCTCTTCGACACCACCGACGGAGAGCTGTCACCTCAGGGAAGGCGGTGGAGGTCACGGGACTGAAAGACGGGGAGCCAAAGGTACCAGAAAGAGGTGGCGGAGCTCGGATTTTAAATACCCAGGGGTCCGGCTAAAATCGATCGGGTAGGGCAGCGTGGAGCGCGGACCCCGAGGCGGGCATGCCGGCGAGGGTGTCGGATGTGTCGTGAGTGAAACGGACCCTGGGTTTGGCGAAATGGTGATCGGATCTGGAGGGGATAAATGGGGGAAGTTGGGTCCGCGAAACAGATCCGTGGGAAGTGGTCCACAGGGGGGAGTTGACCGGGGGGTCCACATTCCCCCGTGGACCAATGAGACGCAGCCACGTGGAAAATATTTGTAAAATCAATTAAAAATAGTAGATGGCTGAATTATTAAAAACTTAAAACATGAAATATTTTTGTTTTAATTTTTTTCTATTTTTTGGTGATTTTCAATTAATTTTTCAAAATGAAAATAAGGTATTTACATAATAGGGCTATATATAGGTATATATACAATATAGGATTTTTATTTTTGATTTTTAGTTTGTTATTTTTATACAAATTTATCCCCATTTTATATTTTATTTATTTATAGCATAAAATAAGGAATAAAAAGGTATTTTTATTTTATTTTTATTATTTATATACAAGGGTGAAATAAATAAGTATATACATCTATGTACATGGTATATTTATAATATTCTTTTTGGTTTTTAATTTTGTTCTTTTTATTTTATTTTTATTTTTGTTGTTATTATTTTATTTATTTACACCATAATAGATAGAATATTTACAAAATTTTTGGAATTTTAATTTATTTATTTATAGGGTGAAATAAATATAGGAGTGGTTGTATGTACATGGTGGATATGCACAAGTGGAGTGTTTTTGTTTTCTTTTTAATTTTTCTATTTTTGTTTTAATTTTTATAAATATAAATATATATACAATATATACAAGCCATTTTATTCTATTTTTTAGAGGAAAATATTTTTATTAATTTATATGTCTATTTACACACATGAGCCCCTATCTCCCTCTACTTTGGCTTTTATGCGGTCAGGCCCATGCTGAGTCCCTTGGGTTAGGTTGCTCAATATTTATTCTAAACATTTCCTCCTTTTCTTTTTAATCTTTATTCTTTTATTTTTGCACAAAAAACATGCTAATTATGACTTTTTACACCATGCATGCTTTTGGTAATTATTTGTATTTAACATATCTACATGCATTTGCAAAGGTTTTTGTAGCTAAAATATAAGAATAAAGAGTGATGAATGAGTATTCATCACCCCCCTATACTTAACTTTGCTAGTCCCTTAGCAAACACTTATTTGAAAAAGAAGTGAAAAAGAAGAAAGAAAAAGAAAAAGAGAAGAATGTACATGGATCAAGGTTGAATATTAAAATTTCCTTCATTAAATTGAATTATGGAGCTTAATCAGATCTTTGGATTATTAATGTGTCGGAACCTTATTTGGACTTAAGCTTAAAAACTCAACAGCCTCTAAGTTCCACTAATCTCTAATCAAGACTCCTCAATGCTCCAGATTAGAACAAGTCACAAAACACAAACCCTGAAGACCATGAATCTTTCCTTGTCCTGTGAATGTGAGGTATAAGCTCTCCACCTCAGAAATGGCAACTTGACAACCCTCCCCAACAAGGTAACTCTATGACCCCAATCTGGCCACTCTTTCCTCGAGGAGCGGGGTTATTACCTTCTAAGTTCAAGTTCAACCAACTCAAGAAGAGGAGGAAGAAGAGAATGGACCATGGCCAGTGTAGCCATGTGTCCTTGGGAGCTCGACCAGTGTACCCAAGTCTCCCTGCTGCAAGCTACATAAGGTGGATCATGAATCTCAAGCTTTGCTTATTGCACTCTATATACACAGTCCGGTGGGATTATCATTTTCTCTCAGACCCACCACTTTTTTGGAGTTATTTTCTTTTTGCATTTTTTTAAAGTGCATCTATACATCATATACATGTGCGGCATATATACAAGGAGTTTTTCCTCTTGAGCTAGTAGACTATCCCTCTTTTGAAGCTATATTGCAACCCACAACTCCTGTCGTTAGACCTCATGGCAACCATACCAAGTTGAGACGCACTTCCTTCACTAAAAGAAGAAGAGAGGTTCCACCTAGAAGTACTACCCTCATATGCTACCCCAAGTCAAGGAAGACCGCCTCCTCACCACCTCATCCGTAGAGAGCTCGGTGCAAAGTGCTGGTGTCCAAGTAAAGCCATTGTCCCTATGAGTCATGTGTTGTTGTTAAGTGCTCTACTAAGGCTCATTGAGATGACATGTGATCATAGCCTAGTGGACTCAAAGAATTAAGTCACCATGGACCTGAAAAGCCTTAAACCTAAGCCTATAAGGTTCCTCTTATAAATTAGGTGGATTAAGTTCTTAATCAAGCTCCATTTTTCAATTTAATTCTAGGCTAGTTTAAATGTCAACTATCATCCAGAAAAACTCTATATATATGTACAAAAGATGCTATTTACACAAATTTTACAAACATGCAAAATTTTTTAAAAAAAGGTTTTGAAATCATGAATGGATGAATGCATGAAGTGCAAGTTTTTGCAAAAAGTATTTACACACATTTACACAAGATTTTTGCAAACTTTTGATTTTCAAAACATTTTGGAAAAATTTTGTACTATATACATAATTTTGATACAAAAATATTTACACAAACTTTACACAAAAGATTTTTGAAATCATTTTTACAAAAATAATTTGTACACTAGCTATGTATGTGCAAATAAAAGAATGATTATGTACATGAAAAATTTTTAATTTTTGTGATTTTTAGGGTTTTTAGCCATTTTTATTTATTAACACACTCACACAAAGTACGAGTTATGGCTAAAGTATATATGAAATATATACACCCCCCCTATACTTAGCTCGAACGATGTCCTCAGAGTCAAGAGCGATGAAGAAGACATAACTCGTGCTAGGTATAGGGAAGTGAAAAGGAAGGCTATATACAAAGACGAATGAATAGAATATCAAGAGACTCTCGGCTTTTCCCCCTATACTTAGGATCAAGTAATCCTAAGTATAGCAGGATGTACACAAAGGGAAAACTGAGTGGAGAATGTACAGGGTCTACCCCCCTATACTTATGGTAAAATATCCCTAAGTATAGGCAGCAAAACAGGGGTAGAAAGAAACAAAAGGAAACTCAAAGGTCCTACATCCCCCCTATACTTAGGGTAAAGTACAACCTAAGTATAGCATAATCAAAAGATGAAGAAAGGGACGTGGGACTAAAGAATGTGATGATATGGACATCTGGATCTATACAAGTCGGAAGATCAGTGAAAATCTGGCGTGAGATGCAATAGATGTGAGTCAAAAGACCACATCTCACGCAAAATGAATCGGGGCAACATCAACGACCCGCGGCTCATGATCTAGAAATGGCTTGAGCCGCTGGCCGTTCACTCGAAAGGTACTCTCAGAAGATAACTCGGATATGTCAATGCTACCGTTGTCGTGTACCTTTCTCACCAAGTAGGTCCCTTCCACTTGCTCTGTAGCTTCCCTGGAAATAGGCGAAGCCTCGCATCAAACAGCCATACTCTCTGTCCATGCTCAAAATGCTTGTGGCTGATGTGAGAATCATGCCACTCCTTCACTCTCTCCTTATAATGTAGGCTGTTTGAGAAGGCGGTATCTCTGGTCTCCCACACCATCTGGATCCATAAGTATCTCAGTGACTGCCCAAAGTGACCTGTGTCTCAGCTCAACAGGCAAATGGCATGGCTTGCCATATATGAGGCGAAAGGGAGATGTGCCCAATGGTGTCTTGAAAGACGTCCTATATGCCCACAAGACCGAGTCCAAATGCTGTGACTAATCCTTTCGGTTAGGGCGGACGACTTTCTGCAATATAGTCTTGATCTCCCTGTTTGACACCTCAGCTAGACCATTCGTCTGTAAATGGTAAGGTGTAGCAACACGATGGTCTATACCAAATTCTCTAGCAAGGGCCTTCACTGATCGTTGATGAAATGAGACCCCCCATCTGAAATCAATACTCGAGGTACCCCGAACCGCGTGATGTTGTGCTTCCTCAAAAATCTGCAAACTGTCCTCGCATCAGCGGCTCGAGCGGGGATAGCCTCAACCCAACGACTAACATAATCTACGACCAACAGAATGTACTCAAATCCCTGACTCTTAGGGAATGGACCCATGAAATCGATGCCCCATGCGTCAAAAACCTCACATAAGTGAATGGGCTGCATCGGCATCATATCACGCTGTCCACAAGTGCCCATCCTCTGATAGTCAGTACATCTCTTCACGAACTCATCAGAGTCCTTGAAGAGGGTAGGCCACCACAAGCCGGATTGGGGCACTTTCTGTGCCGTTCTCCTCCCAGAATGATGTCCTCCTGCCTCAAGCTTGTGGCAGTATGTGAGGACGCTATGGTGCTCCTCCTGAGGAATGCACCTATGCCAGACGCTATCCCCTCCTTCGTGGTAAAGGATGGGATCCTCCCAGTGGTAGGACTTGGCCTTCGCGAGGAAGGTCTCAAGCCTCTGCCTGGTCCAATCTTGTGGGACTTTCCCAGCAACGAGAAAGTTCACAATATCAGCATACCATGGGAGTGAGGCGATATCAAGGATCGCCTCATCTGGGAAGGTCTCACAAATGGGATCAATATGCTCAGACTCCTCAGGCTGCTCTAAACGAGAGAGATGATCCGCCACCACATTCTTGACTCCAGGCTTATCCTTGATCTCATTGTCGAATTCCTGGAGTAGAAGGATCCATCTAGTCAGTCTGGCCTTGGCATCCTTCTTTGCCATGAGGTATCGGATGGCGGTGTGATCAGTATACAGGGTCACTCTAGATCCAATGATGTAAGATCTGAACTTATCTAGGGCGAACACTACGACTAGCATCTCCTTCTCTGTGACTGTATAATTCTGCTGTGCGGAATCCAATGTGTGGCTAGCGTAGTGGATAGCAAAGGGGACTCCATCCCTCCTCTGTCCCAGCACGGCCCCCACGGCAAAATCGGAGGCATCCGTCATGATCTCGAATGGGAGAGACCAATCAAGTGGCTGGAGAACAGGAGCCTCAATAACGCTCTGCTTGAGAGTCTCAAAGGATGAAAGACACTTGTCATCGACAAGGAACTCGGTGTCTTTCGTCAGTAGGTCAGTCAACGACCGGGCAATCCTACTGAAATCATGAATGAATCGTCGGTAGAAGCCGACGTGCCCCAAGAATGACCGTAACTGCCTCAGATTGGACGACGATGCGAGTTTTCTAATGACATCTACCTTGGCTGGATCAACCTCCATGCCCCTGTTGGAGATGATATGGCCAAGCACCGTCCCTTGAGTCACCATGAAGTGACTCTTCTCCCAAGATAGCACCAAGTGAACCTCTATACATCGCTGGCGTACTAGATCTAGGCAGTCAAGACAGGAGTCGAATCCATCGCCGTAAACCGAGAAATCGTCCATGAAGACCTCCAAACACTCCCCTACCATGTCCGAAAAGATCGACAACATGCATCTCTGAAATGTCACAGGGGCATTGCATAGCCCAAATGGCATGCGTCGGAAGGCGTATGTGCCGAAGGGACAGGTAAAGGTGGTCTTCTCCCGGTCCTCAGGAGCGATGGCCACCTGGTTGTAGCCCGAGTACCCATCCAGAAAACAATAATGGCTCTTCCCTGCCAGTCTCTCAATGATCTGGTCAATAAAAGGCAGGGGAAATGATCCTTCTTGATGGCCTGGTTGAGTCTCCTGTAGTCAACGCAGACCTGCCAAGAAGTGGGTACTCGTGTAGCAATCTCCTATCCCGACTCACATATCACAGTCGTGATGCCCGTCTTCTTGGGCACCACATGCAAGGGGCTGACCCACTTGGAGTCAGAGATGGGATAGATAAAATCGACGCTCCACCATTTTGAGATTTCCTTCATGACAACCTCTCTCAGATTGGGGTTCAGCCGCCGCTGGAACTCACGCGACGGCTTCGCCTCATCCTCGAGATAGATATGGTGGGAGCACAGGGCCGGACTAATCCCCTGGAGATCTGCTACGCTCCATCCGATTGCCTTGCGGTTCTTTTCAAGAACCCCCATCAAACGGGATTCTTGCTCTCCAGTCAGATCAGCGGAGATGATGATTGGGTACATCTCAGGCTCACCCGCAAGGAATCGATACTTCAGCGAAGTAGGGAGCGGCTTCAGCTCTGGACAACTGGGTGCTGGCAAATCTGGCTTCGAAAGAAGCTGCATGTATGCTGCCAAATCTGCCCGGGAGAATGAGAACGTACTCTCGCAAACTGGATCTGAAGAAGGCTGCTCAACTGAACTGTCTCTGATCTGCTCGGCATCTACCTCTTCCTCAACTGTAGGCTCAGTGGAACTCAGGTCTGGCATATAATCCTCACAATCTGCCCAATCAGACTCTGAATCTGAGGGATCTACATCAAACAAGGTGGCATCAGTACCACCATCATTACAAAAATTCGTGTCACGGTCAAGAACCTGCTCTGCTGCCACTGAAGTATCCTGAACCAGGAGTGTGCTCTCCAAGCTCTCCTCTGCTGTCATCTCTGCATCAGCGGTGTCTGAAAATGAGAGGATGGCCTGTGCTGCTAGGTCTGCCCATACTGCCTCATCGTCTGTGATCACAAAATCACAGTCCTGGTGGATGTCTAGCCTGGCATCTGTCAGCTGCTATGTGTCTGAAGTGGTCTCTGAGCATGATCTGTCTCTGGCTCGGCTGTCCTCGACCGTCTCTATTTGTACACTTTCGTCCTCGACGCGAAAGTATACCTTCCCGCTATCATGGTCAGTCACCGCCTTGGCTGTGGCCAAGAACGGACGACCGAGAATGATGGGGGTATCGGTCACTGAATCAGGGATCTCCATGTCCAACACTACGAAGTCCACGGGGAATTGCAGGCCCTAAATAGTGACGACAACGTCTCGTAGTAACCCCTTCGGCCTCTTGACAGATTGATCAGCAAACTGAAGGACTGTCCTGCTCTGTCTAAGAGTGCCAACTCGAAGCGGTCGAGAAGGGCTGCCGGAAGGAGGTTGATAGACGATCCACTATCTAATAGAGTCCGGTCGAACCTCTGCTCTCTAATGTGACATCTGACATAAGGGGCTCCTGAATCCAGCCTCTTGGCCGGCAAACGGTTCTGGATCGCGAAACACGTGGCTTTCGTCAGCACATGGATCTCTGAATGGTGGTTCCTCCTCTTACTCCTGACGGTAGTCCTGTCTCTCAACGAACGCTGAAGAAGGGGAATGTGCTGCAAAGCCTCCTGAAGAGTCAGCTGTATGTGAAATCGGTCTATCATCTGCTGGCTGAACTCCTCCTGGTCTCTCTTTTTGGGGTATCCTATTTTCTTCCCCTTCCCCATCTGAAGGGCTCTAGGGAAGGGGATCACTCGGTCCTTCTCAGATGAAGGACTAGGAAAAGGTCTAGACGAATCGACGGCCGGATCCACACATACATCAAGCACCACAGTGGGACCAGAAAAAACCAAACCTTTTCCTTTATTCACAACATGGTTTCGAGATACATCAGGGGAAGGAAAAACAATAGATCTCTCTACATGAACTCTAGTGGCCTCAGTACCACCAGTGGCTGGATCAACTGGATGTCTCGCGGCCTTAGTACCGCGCTCTGGCTCGGCATCAGGAATGGCCTCAATACCACCTCCTCGAACTGGTGAAATGGCGGCCTTAGCACCGCCTGTGGAGTCAGCATCCTTGGTGGCATCAGTACCACCGTCATCATCTCGAGCGACCTCAGTACCGCTCTCCTCCTCCTCATCTGGCGCTCTAAGTGTATCCTCATGGCGTCTCTCAGATGAGGCGCTGCCTGCTGGTGTCCTACCGCTCCTAAGTGTGACAAAATCAGCATCAAAAAGATCTGCAGACATATCATCAAATGGATCACTAGGAGTGGCATGCTCAGTGTAAGCTACCTGCTCAGACTTCCGCTTTAGGCTGTTGGGGTTCGGCTCGATCTGGGCAGGGATGGCGGCCTTCCCTCTCACAATGTCCCGCATCTCCTGGCGGAACTCGTCCATCTCCCGTATGAAAGTAGCCTGCTGGTTCGTGAGGAGGCAGGCTATATCGTCCAAAGCGGGGCTCTCGTGGGAGCTCGACGGGTAGCCTCTCTGGTAATGAGGCTGCTGGAACTGGTGCTGCTGCTGCTGAGAGTGGTATGGGTGTGGTGGATGCTGCTGCTGGTGAGGCTGCTCACGCCTCCAAGACTGTCCCTGCTGATAGGGACGAGGACCATAGGATGACTGCTGTTGCTGTGGTGGTGGGTACACTGGGGGTTGCTGCTGCTGCTGGTGATCTCTCTGCTGGATGTACTGGCCTCCCTGACCAGATGGCTGCTGCTGGGGCTGGGTACCTCCGGTCCCCCACCGGAATCCGGGATGGTCTCGTCGGATACCGAGATGAGGGCGGTCATACCAAATCCCGTTGACATCCATCAACGGCTCTGCATCGTATTGGGCTGGTGAGAGTACTGCCAGAGGCTGATCAGGCTGGTATACCACCATCTGCAAGTCTGGAGATGGTGGTGACTGGTAGGTGAGCTGCGGCTGCTGGTACGGCTCTGCCTGTACAAGGTGAACCTGTCTAGGCTGCTGGTGTGAGATGGAGCGTTGGGACGAGCTGCTGCTGCTGCCGTGATCGCCTCGCGACTGAAGACGGGGCTGGGAAGCCGTCTGTGCCTCCTGGAGACACATGAGCTGGGTCTTCATGTCGCTCAGAGTCTGTGCCATCTGCTCCATCTGAGTGATGCCCTGGCACTGCTTCTTCTCAATCAGCTCCATCCGATCCAACTTCTCTCTAATGATGCCCATGTCCGCAGCTGACGACTCTGCCTGGGCTGCTGCTACTGCGGACAAACTGGAAGGACCGGCGTCGACCCGTGCTATCCTCTGTGACTGCACGGGTCCTGGCTGCTGGGGTCTGCCCTGAGTGTACAACCAGGTCTGGGACATCACCATGTAGTTCTCGGCCATCTCCTCATAGATGGACCAGACCTGGTCGTGATCCTTGGCGAAGAATGACCCACCACAAGAAGCGTTCACCAAGTCCTGGAGCTCTGGTGTCAGCCCGCTTAAAAAGCTCTGCACAAGGTTGGGCTTGGAAATGTCGTGGTGCGGGCATCGATCAGTCAGCTCTCGGAACCTCTCCCATGCCTCATGGAACTGCTCGTTGGGGAGCATGGAGAAGTTGCTGATAAGGGCTCTCGCTGCATTGGTCCGCCCGAGTGGATAGTACTTGTGTAAGTACTCGGTGCGGAGCTGCTCCCAAGTGTAGACGAACTTCCCCAAATGCTTCAGCCAGGTGGCTGTTCTATCTGCCAAAGAGAAGGGGAAGGCTATCATCCTAATGGTGTCCTGGTCCACCTGACGGTCATGGACAGTGCTGCAGATCACGAGGAACTCCTGGAGGTGGAGATGGGGCTCCTCGGTGGCGAGCCCGTGGAAACGGGGGAGAAGCTGCAAGGTGTTCGGGGGGAACTTGAAGTCCCCCACGATAGCTGGTAGCACGACCCAGTGATGCATCAATGTCGATCCGGGGTTGTGCAACTCCCGCGTCGGTCTCGGTGGTCCTCCTGCCGTGGCTGCTGCCACTGCGGCGGCTGCTGCGGCTGCTGCTGCGGCTGCTGCATCTGCATCATCCGGGATCCTCGGTCCCTCTCTCCTCTGCTCGCGCTCTGCTCTCATCTCCTCCATCTCTCGCCTCATATCCAGTATGAACGCTCCCTGATCCCTCAACTGCTGCTGAACTGTCTCGAGGGAGGCAATCAGGGTGGAGTTGATCGCTCCCTGATCCAACACAAAGTGCTCAGGCTGTGGACCTCTGGAGCGATCCTCGGAACTGCCGGCCATGGTGTCTGCAAAACCAAATGACCCAAACTCAGGTGCCAATAAATATGACAATCTCTCCTCTGGCACTGGTCTCTCGGAACCGAAAGAAAGGGGGTCGAGGGGGAACAGGGCGAAATCATACTTGGGCTTGGAGAGCGGGTCTCGGCTCTCGCGAGCCAACCTAGATGAACGGGTAGACGCGCCCGAAAGCGGTGAAGCCAAAGGCTGCCTAAGAGATCGTCTACCCATCATCGTGATGTAGCGAGTAAGGAGGATGGGATCTGGAGAAACTATGATCAGAAAACAAACCCCTCTGTTCAGCAACGCACGCGAGCTGAAGACCGTAAAGGCTCGGTCAAATTATCTTGTCTATTTTATTATGGTGAACAATCAATCTATCAGAGCGATTACGTGACCTGCTGGGATACCCGATGCTACCCCAACCGACTGGCCCGCACGAAAGAGTCGGTAATCAGTCGGGAATAGCACCGGAGGGCTCTACCTAGTGTACGGGTCACTCTCTCGCACAATCAAACCAACCAATGAGGGGGTTGCTCTCCCCAAGACAGATTTTTAGATCAGGTGTCTTTTAGGGTCAATAGCTTAAACAATCCCAATTTTATGGTTTTTCTTTTTAATCTTTTTCAATAAAAACAAAAGGCCTAACGAATTTTTCGGTTCTCCTGATTATCAAGTCAAAAACAGGGGGAGAAGACGAACAAGCCGATGCACGATAAAATCAATGATGCATGCAAAGATAGAAATGCGTACCTGTCTCCAGCACTCTACATGCAAAGTGATCCGCGCAGAATTGAAAGACAAGAAAGAAACTACCTATATGGTGCAACGGTGAAAACCGAGTCCTAAACATGCAATTTCTACTCGAAGAACCGTCTAACTGGTCACCGATCCTTCAAGCCAAAGGGTCCGGTCTCGGTCTACCCCTCCTCCTCCCGACACATCGGGTTCAGGAGCAGCGCTTGGCAGGGCAGGCTACGGCACGTAGGCTACAAAGGGAGTGAGTCAGTTATTTTTATTAATGATTTATTAGTAGATCCAATTAACGCTCTATAGGAACATGCAATCAATTAAGTGTGGGGATCCTACTAATTACGACACAGTCAAACAGAAAATCCTAAATCTAGGGGCTCGAGAAAAAACCACATAAAACCGTAAAAGGCAGCGAAGAAAAACCAAAACCGCAAAAAGTCGCGAAAAATCCTAAGGGTCCCCCGAGCACACCGGTGCTCGGCGAAACAGACCCGCTACAAAATCCAAGTCCACAGTTTGTCCCTGTATTATTACAACAATTCAAATAATCTAAAATTAAATCTACTCTAAGCCTCTCCCACTCAGCCTCTCTCTCACGCTCTCCTGCGGCTCCATGCAGAAAGGAGCTGCCTCCAAGTCCTGCGGTTGCGCTGGCTTCTCGAAAGCTACCGCCTCGGTCCTTGGGCCCTCACAAGAAAGAGACAAAGGGTCAAACCAATAGAATAATCAAATATAAACAAGAAATAAAAAACAAGGGTATATGTGCAAAATGACTAAGGAAATAAACAAACAAAATCAATCAAAAACAAAAAGAAAAGAAAAGAAAATAAAACAAAATAAAACAAAAATAAACGAAAAATAAAAAGTCGTGAAAAGCCGCGGACTCAGAAAGAGCCGCGGAAAGCCGCGAAAAAGAAAATGAAAAATAAAAAGAAAAACTACTAAGCCGTGCTCCCCGGCAATGGCGCCATTCTGATGAGCCAAAATTCAATCAGTCCGGATCAGGTCAAAATATCACTCGGGTCGTTGCGACCCGGATCGATGAGAATCTCAGCTCAATAAAGAAAATGTAAAGCAGACCACCAAAATCAAATCAAAAATCAAATAAAAGCGATAACTGTCCTGACTATTAGATTAGCCTGGTATAGCGACCAGGGTCGGACTCAGGGAGTACGTGACGGCCTTGCGGCCTACGAAGTAGTCTCAAAAAGAAATAAAATAAAATAAAACTATTTTTGGTGGATTTTTAATTTTTATATTTTTTTTGATTTTTAATTAATTAAGAAAATAAGAAAACTAGGGAAACAACCAACTTCAAGCAATTATTTAATGCATCAAAAATCAATCAAAAATTCAAATAAAAATGTTTTTGTGTATTTTATGATTTTTAGTGTTTTTGGTTAATTTTTGGTATTTTTCTGATTTTTAATTAATTTTCTAAAAATGAAACAATGCAAGAAAATGGAGGTACTGTCCAGTCAGGAGTAAAAGGCCAATTTAAAATGCAAAAGGGCCTATTTAGCTCCTGAAGGTAATTTTCCTATGAAATAGAAATCTAAGTAAAATTAAGGCACTAAAATTATTATTTTTGGATTTTTAGATTATTTATTAGAATTTTTATGAGGTTTTTAGTGTTTTGTAATTGTTATGAGTTTTATAAAATGAAAAATGACCAAATTTAGTCAGAAAATCAAAAAAGCCAAAATACACAGTAGCTAATTTTTTTGTAATTTTTAGATGAGTTTTAATATTTTTTGTGAATTTTTAAATCAGACAGTAAAGAAAAGGGCTGTTTTTGAATTTTTAAAAATATCAAATAAAAGCAAAAATGTCTCCAAAAATTCTCGAAAATTTTACAACATCGTAGAGCCATCTGTCCAACTTTCATGGAATTTGGAGTGAGTTTGATATTTTATTCAAAATTAAAACCAAGGTACAATGCATAGGGACTTGTACGCAAATAATGAAAGTTATGGGGGGTCCGATGCAAAAATCCCAAGAAGTCACGCGCGAGGCGCGTGTCTGGGGCACACAGGGGCCTAATTGCAAAGAAATAAAGTTTCTAGGCTAAATAATAACAAGTATTAAAAACCCAGGAACCTTAGTGTAATTTACCCACTAATATACGCACATGCACAAATAAATCACGCACAGGGGTATAAATGTAATTATCTAAAAAGATTCATTCATTTAATAACATCCCAGAACTACAAGGCCATCAATGCAAATATCCCAGACAAACCACATGTCGATGCACGCGACACACTACAGGCAGGGGTATATATGCAAATAGCAAACAAGACAGGGTACCAAAATAAAAACAACGTACTATGGTATTTACAAGACTAAATAATAAAAACTAAAAGCATAGGGGCCTAAGGACAATTACCCCTTATTAAAGATCCAAGGGCGGAGCGCGCGCCACGTGTAGATCCGACGGTAGAGAAGAGGAGGCGCCTCGACCCTGTAACCCTTGGCGCGATCCGACGGTGGAGAAGCGGCCACGTGTAGATCCAACGGTGGAGGGTAGAGGGCGCTTCTTCGTCAAGATCGAACGGCTCGGATCAGATCCTCCTAGATCGTGCGGTGAAAGAGGCCCCTCAGATGAACGGCTCGGATCGAAACTGGAGCTTCGAGGCTGATCGAACGGTGCCTGAAGGTCCTAGAGGAACAGGTGGCCGGCAAACTTCGCCGGCTCAGTACGCGTGCTCCGGGCCTTCGCGGGGGATGCTGATGATCGGAGAAGCTTCGGCTTGGCTCCCCGCGTCTGTAGAATGCTTCCGATGAATCAACAGAGCTCCGAAGAGCTCTGTCGACTCCGGCGGAGGAGAAGCTCCGGTGCTCAAGTAAGGAGAGCCTCATACAACTCTCGATTGACCTGCAAAACGTAACCAAAGAGCTCCTGGGTCGAGGGCAAACTGCCTCGACCCCGTTAGCGACGGTGAAGGTGGACGGTGCGGTGGTGCGGGCGAACTCCGGCGATGCGACGGCGAAGGAGTTCGAACCCCAGCTCCTGTGCAAGCTGGGTTGAATGGGAGGGCGTAGAACGTGCGCGGGAGGAAGGCGAGTGTGATGGTGCGGTCCGATGATCGATACGAAGGTGGGCGTGGCTGGAATCGGAGGTGAACGACGACGGTGAGATTTGGGCGAAACTACAAATTAAAGAACAGGAAAGGGAACTAGGGCTACCTGGATGGAGTAATCGACTGTGGGCGAGCTGGGGGTGCTCTGGGTCGTTGCCTCGCGGGACGTCGTGGCCCGAGGCTCGAGCTCCTGCTTCAGGTGGAGCACGGCGGCGCTAGCTCGCCGGATCAACGGTCCGATCACCTTCACCTCTCTTCGACACCACCGACGGAGAGCTGTCACCTCAGGGAAGGCGGTGGAGGTCACAGGACTGAAAGGTGGGGAGCCAAAGATATCGGAAAGAGTTGGCGAAGCTCGGATTTTAAATACCCAGGGGTCCGGGTAAAATCGATCGGGTAGGGCAGCGTGGAGCGCGGACCCCGAGGCGGGCATGCCGGCGAGGGTGTCAGAGGTGTCGTGAGTGAAACAGACCATGGGTTTGGCGAAATGGTGATCGGATCTGGAGGGGATAAATGGGGGAAGTTGGGTCCGCGAAACAGATCCGTGGGAAGTGGTCCACAAGGGGGGAGTTGACCGGGGGGTCAACATTCCCCCGTGGACTAATGAGACGCAGCCACGTGGAAAATATTTGTAAAATCAATTAAAAATAGTAGATGGCTGAATTATTAAAAACTTAAAACATGAAATATTTTTGTTTTAATTTTTTCTATTTTTTTGGTGATTTTTAATTAATTTTTCAAAATGAAAATAAGGTATTTACATAATAGGGCTATATATAGGTATATATACAATATAGGATTTTTATTTTTGATTTTTAATTTGTTATTTTTATACAAATTTTTCCCCATTTTATATTTTATTTATTTATATCATAAAATAAGGAATAAAAAGGTATTTTTATTTTATTTTTATTATTTATATACAAGGGTGAAATAAATAAGTATATACATCTATGTACATGGTATATTTATAATATTCTTTTTGGTTTTTAATTTTGTTCTTTTTATTTTGTTTTTATTTTTGTTGTTTTTATTTTATTTATTTACAACATAATAGATTGAATATTTACAAAATTTTTGGAATTTTAATTTATTTATTTATAGGGTGAAATAAATATAGGAGTGGTTGTATGTACATGGTGGATATGCACAAGTGGAGTGTTTTTGTTTTCTTTTTAATTTTCCTATTTTTGTTTTGATTTTTATAAATATAAATATATATACAATATATACAAGCCATTTTATTCTATTTTTTAGAGGAAAATATTTTTATTAATTTGTAGGCATATTTACACACATGAGCCCCTATCTCCCTCTACTTTGGCGTTTATGCGGTCAGGCCCATGCTGAGCCCTCCCTTGGGTTAGGTTGCTCAATATTTATTCTAAATATTTCCTCTTTTTCTTTTTAATCTTCATTCTTTTATTTTTGCACGAAAACATGCTAATTATGACTTTTTACACCATGCATGCTTTTGGTAATTATTTGTATTTACGCATATCTACATGCATTTGCAAAGGTTTTTGTAGCTAAAATATAAGAATAAAGAGTGATGAATGAGTATTCATCAGTCCGTCAAGAGATCGCTAAGTCATCTGCACTTATTTTTCTAGAAATACACTGAGGTGTGTCTTTTTGAGTATCTAACATACCTTTGATACCCAGACTTGTATCACTATACGATGCATAGTCCTTTTTTGGTTACTAGCCCGACTCATAAAAGCCTAAAATGTTGGCCCAAGTGGGCACTCGAAAGGGTTGTGAGTGCTCGCCTTTGGTGTAAGCTCTTTTGTATTTGATTTTGTAATGTGAGAACTTTTCAACAATAACTTCCTTTCTTTCCTCTTCTTCTTTTTGGCTAGCTCCATTGCTTTTACCAAGTTGGTGTACACTGATCAACATTTTATTAGGTTTCATCACACCCTGGCACTTAGGTGAATACCAAGAGATAGCACGAGAACCACGTTCTCATACTGGCTAAAGTTGCTGACTCTCAGGTTTCATGAAGCCTTCATCAATTTTATTCCATCCTCGAGTATAATAAAATCAGGTCTAGATTCAAATCCCTATCCCAGTTCCTCAAGTAAAGCATCAACTCATCTCATCATAACTGCAGTCGTAGAAGTGAGGTGTTGATCATATTCTTTAAGATAGAGACTTTGTATGCAATATAGCACACATATCTTTCAAACTAGGGAAATGTGAATAATTAAGTCATAGACCCTAATGATTAAGGATGGTTAACTCTGAATTATATGACCACATAACCAAGTGCTCTTGAACTTTATAAGTCTTGTGTGAACATGTAAGTTTTAGGGATATCTCCAACTCATTAATTAGTTTTTTTAGGTTTTTTTATTTTTTTGGAGAGAAAGAGAATTGTTGTTTGTTATCATTTTTTGAAAAAAGGTTTTTAATTTATTTTTTTTATTTTTTTAAATTTTGAATGAAAATAATTATTTTGAAAAGGTTTTTTATTGATTTTTTATTTTTGTTGCTTGTTGTTTTTTTAAAAGAATTTTACCCATTCCATATTTTTTGAATATTATACATAAAATATGTGAAAGTATGAGCTATGGATAAAGTATATATGTAATATATACAAACCTCACTATACTTAACATGTGTTATGTCCTCATGGCACAAAGTGAAATAAATACATAGCTCGTACTAAGCATAAGTGGGAAGAAAGAATAGAAAATGAGAAGAGAAGAGGAAGAAGTGGGCGTGGAGAATAAACAACGAGCATCAAACCCCTTATACTTAGGCTTTGTTAAGCCTAAGTATGGAGTAGTGGTCAAGACTGGGGGACCGATGAGAGTAGGAGAGAATATACAAAAGGAAAAATAAAAGAAGAGAATGAGCAACTTAGGTCACTCACCCCCATATACTTAGGATCTAGTCATCCTAAGTATCGCCACAAAATGAAAAGATACGGAACCGAGGTGAGTAATGCGAATCGCATCAGAGGGAGGGGTAAAAAAGGAGAGAATCCTATACAAGATGGACTGAAAATATACAATGATCAGGAAGGTTTGTAACGAACATTCTTGCGTGAATGAGGAGGTAGGGAATATACAGGTGTGCCGATAACGAGGGTCGATAGGGGCCTGAGGAGTCCTCGGAGGAATAATAATGAGGTGAAGGAATTGTCTAACGGGGGTCGATACACGTCTGCTTGTTCAGGTAGGGCTTAAGAACACTCAAATTGAGCTCACTCGTATAAATTTCCCCATCCAGACCCAATGACGAATCCTCAGAAACTTTCTCCTCCGGTACGTCGAAAGAAACTCTTGTAATCACTTTTCTAGAACCTGATGCATCGAGAGGAGGAGGAGAGTGACACTCCTTGAAGGGGTTCGAGGAAACACCTCGAGGAATCAATACTTGATTTCTTCTCACTGGATAACCGACTAGAGGGTGGGTCAATCCCTTTCTTGAAAAGGGTAAATTTTGTCATGGTTGTCTCCTTTGTTGAAGGTCCTGAAGGTAGTGTGTGTGAGGTGTTGACCACAAGTTATTCATTGGATGAGTCACCATATGTATTGTATATCTTCTGTAAAGTCAGCACACGTCTCGGGTAGGTTGTAGTGCTTTCAGTTGGCTTAGCATTGGTGGGCCCATGTGCCAGATCATCTAAATGGTTAAGACAATTAGAAAAAGTTGTATCCGACTCAAGGATAGATTTTGTTTGTGAGTCCTTAGAAGCCGTCACGGTGGTGGTGGTGGTGCAAGAAATGAGACATACTGATGTGTGGGGAGTCTCTGATCCAATGATGGGCTCGATAGTCGGTATCTTAGGTATAGTCAAGTGGTAGGACTCATCTACCTCTCAACGATTACGGTTGTCTACGACTTTGTGGATTACATTAGAGTATCATGTGTCCTCAAAGAATGGATGAGGTCGGAGTGCTCCCAATGCTGTGAAATCGATCTCCCGAGTCTCACAATCTATAGTGCCTTAGCCAAGGCTAAGAACAACTTTTTGAGAATAATTGGAGATTGGGTGAACTCTCCCCGATGCTCAATGTCAATGATCATAAAGTGTACTTGGAGTAGATCACCTTGGAAAGTAATGATGAATGAAATGGTTCCTCTTGACCATTTTATAGATCGATCAGCTAACTAAACGATCTCTCTCGACTTCGTGATTGGCTCTAGTTTGAGCTTGTCAAACACGGAGGTCGGGAGGATATTTATAGATGAGTCGTCATCAACTCTAGCATGGGTGAAGGTAGTGTCTTTGATTTCACAATTATTTCTAGGCAACCGCTTCACTCTGTGGCTCTTGGTCTCCCCCCCATCACTAAGGAGGTGGACATAGACACTAGATGTTTCTCAGTCCTTGTCCTCTTATTGCCTAACCTCTTAGGCATCAAGTTACTTCTCACAAATCTTTTGAGGTTGGAAAAGTGTTCTATGGCCTTTATTAAGGGAAGATCTAGAATCAATTCTTCAGCAATGGCTTCTCTAAGAGTAGGGTCTACTTTTTTTAGGTATTTTCCATTTTCAAATTTTATTATATTTTCTGTTTTTTCAAATTTTTTGATCCTTTTGGGGTTTTCAATTTGTTGTTGTTGTTTTTGATAGGCGAAGGAGGAGTAGGAGGATGTACAAAATCTAGATTGGAAGGTAAGTGGTTAGTAGAAGAGTGAGGTATAATGGACTCCAGTTGTATAGAGTGTGTGTCTCCTTGTGTCCTCTAGATTTTCAACATTGAATATGCTCATCTCATTCTCCACTTCCATACCCGAGCTGATATAAAATGGAATTAGTTGATCGGTGATATTTCTAAATTTATCCTCAATTAATTCATATCTCTTAATAATCCTAGAAATGTCTTCCTCTAAAAATTCCTCATGACAAACCATGGGAGCAGTCTGTTCAATTGGATGATACTGTTGAGAACTTGGGATCTCATACTCAGCATACCTAGACTTTGTCATGTAATGCTGGGTCAAGTATATACCGCTCGTGTGACAGAAATTGACCGCAGTCTCATGTGGTGGAGTCAATAGACATGGGGTTTGAAGATCGAGCTCATAGGTCCAATCCTTTGGATGTGTAGGCTCTCCAAATGGGTAGTATGAGGGCTGGTCAATGTGAGCTTGATCACCAAGGTCAATCAAGTCTAGAAAATCATAATGTGTAGGCCTCTCTGTTTGATTTGTTTGTTCTACCGTGTTATCTTCTAAGGTCAAATCAAAGTGTGAACTTGTGAATTGTTCACATGTCCCAACAGTCATATGAGAATTAAATGAGGTATATGGGGGGGTAGGAAACTCTGCATATCGTCTGTCTCAACAATAGATTGCTCTTCAAATGGTTTCTTGATTCCAACAAGCGCCTGTGAATATGGCAAGTCAGCCTAGGATGGAAGTGGATCTGGGTGGGAGAGTGTGGGGTAGGTGAGAAGTACAGAGAAGTGGAGAAGTCGATCGAATTTCTGACTTCATACTCGGGGTGAGGTGGAACCAGCCACGGGTAAGGGACTCTCGTAGATGGTTGAGGGTATATGAAAGAAGGAGAAGATGAAGATGAATGGTATATCGTCGAGGATAAGTGACTTGAGGGGTTTGGGTATGAGGACCGATATCCCGACGTCTTCAAGAGAGATGAATGAAATGAAAGTAGACCATGGTTGAAAATGTGCAAGTGCACAGAATAACACACAAACAATCAATATGCAAAAGCAACCCCGATTTCACCTACTCAACACGATGTATGGTCGCAAAGGTTCGACCGTTATCTTTTCAATTTTAGTTAGATGATCAATCAATCTTTGTTACATAAGCACACAAGGTGAGTCGCCTAATGCCTAACGTATGTTCCCACTATATACCAATCAAAGAGACGACCTGCCATGTTATCGGGTTATATCACGCCCCTAAGGAGTATAGTGAGTAGCGTACACTAAAATGTTTCTCTACGGTCAAAGGCAAGCGCTTGCAGCTCCCAGTCCCACAAGAGTCGGACCTGGAGACTTAGGGCACAAGATTAGGGATTTGGGCTCTAACCTTAAAGTGTGTGTCCTCATCCACTCTATCTGTAGGTATGTACATGCGTACAAGGACATGGATGCTCTCCCGAAAACAATTGTAAATTTTAATCAATTTTTTGGTCATATATTAACAGTCTTGATTTTAAGTTAGATTATCACTTGGTTAAGTCCACCCAACACAGCATGCCTACTATCCCGATTTCTGTTTATCCTAAGTTGTAAAACCAAGAGGAAGGGAATTGAGAATAATCGACACAATCGATAAAATCGGTGATGCACGCCCAATTTACAAGACTTACACTGATTCTCACACTCTACATGCGAGATGCGATACAGAATTTAAATGCAAGTCAGAGAAAACCACACCTAGAAGAAAGTTTTAATTAGAGGGAAGAATTGATTTGAATTTGGTTAAGTTAGAACGATCTAAGGTGTGTATTATTAAAGTGATGTGTGGTCCTATGAGCTATGAGCACAAGTAGATATTAAACCTCTGAAGCTCTAACAGCCGTAAGTGTAGGTCTATCCTGCGAAGATTACAACCACACAAACCACGAGGATCCTGACCACACTCGATCGAAACAAGACCTAAAGTCCAAGTCTGCATACATACGCGAGATTCCATACAAAATCCACTAGAAATAGGGCAATTATTACAAATTTATACAAAAATGAATGAAAAATAAACTCTCTCTCTCTCTCACTCTCAAAGAAAATGACTTCTTTGCACCTCAACAGTTGGCTCGCTCACGAATCGTCGGCCTCCGATGCACTTCGTGATGCATCAGCTTCAAGAAAACCACTCCAAGTCCACCTGGCCCTCGAACTAAAAGAGAGATTTATAAACAAAAGTGTTGAAAACCTTACATTGACTTCTCTAAAAAAATAAATAAATAAGTAAAAAAGGAAATATAAACAAGAAGAGACCGAATATCATATTACCCGAAAGAGTGGAAAACCTAACACTAAATTCTCTAAATAAACCTAAGCCGTTTGCCTCCTCGGCGACGGTGTCAATTGACGCGAAAATGCCCTAATTAATTAAGTCAAATTGTTGTTGTAGTCGGGCAATTAAGATTGATCAAAAATAACATACACAAATAAAATATCAATCAATGCAGCAAGTGTGGACAAGCACCAGGACCGACTCAAGGAGGCAAAGGAATAACTCAGTATTTCAATTTATATCACTTAGTCTATGGTTTTTAGGAGAGATATTTTTTGATATTTTTATACAATACTAAATGGGAATGAATTAAGTTATTAAGAGAAACTAGCAACTTAGCCCAATTAATTTTTAGTTCAAAATCAGATCGAATTAGGCAAGTATTGTAAACCTAATTCAATGATGCACACAAAATGTATTTTTTTTTGGAAATTTTGAGGTTAAAATGCAACAATGAAAAATGAATGATTTTTATGGGGTTTTATGCAATTTTATGAACAAACAGAATCATAAAGTTATGAAATTTGGATAGAAACTCAAATATGATGAAATAAACTTACACTATTTTTTAGAATTTTATGACAATATTTAATTTTTTATGAATGTTTTACTGAAAAGAGTGAATCTGTGTAGTTAATTCTTAATAAATCTACAATGAAAAATCATGCCAAACTAAAATTATCTCAAATAGATATTTTAATATGTAATCCAGGAGACTCCAGTTTGCGAAAGAATATTTTGTGTGGACCTAACTAAAAATCTATTATGAAAATACCTCAACAATTTATTTCAGGACATTACACCTCCATTTATCATGAAATTCATAGACAATATATATCACAAGAAAACATCCAATATCTGATTTTTGGTGAATTTTTGGAGAAAGATGTAGTTACAAACAAATTTCAGAGTCTAAATGGATAAAAGTCCACTGATTTCAATCCCTGAATTTTAAAAAATCATCCAAAGCCTGCAAAATTATAAACCAGATATATTGTGATATAGAATTATATGTTGAACAACAAGCTATTTTTGGTTCGATAAAATGATAAAAAATTGAAGGTTTAAAATAAAGCTCCATACAGGGTTATCTTTGTAATATTGAAATACAAATTCAACGGAATAAAATTGTGCCTAAGGACACTTCTTTAATTTATTATATCTCCAAGGAAGGTTATGTAATTTCTCCAAAAGGTTGAAGAGGACTTATTCTTCTGCGACGTGGGTTCCAAGAAATAGAACCCCACTTCCCGACTACGTGGCTAGGGCAACAGTGGCGGCCCACGTCCGCGCACGGGGGTGCGATAGAGCGACGCCCGTGTAGAGGGGAGCTGGCGGGATGGTGTGTGGCGGTGGTTGCACAAGATCTGGAGACGCGCGGTGGTTGCACTAGCTCTGGAGACGTGCAGCGGTACGGGGGACGCGTGGACGCAGGCAGAGATGGAGCCGTCACGAGAGGGGTGTGGTGGCTGGGAATGCAGTGGTTGCTGGAGCGGAGGTTGCACGATGGGTTGCGGGGTGAGACACAGCCGTACGCGTGGGAGAGCGAGCGGGTGCACGATGTCTGGCGAACGCGTGCGGGCAGCGTTGAAGGGGCGCTGCACAAGTGGATGGAGTGAGAGGTTGGCTAAGTGTGAGCAACTACAGATCTGGACGTGTGAAAGGGGGGACAGCGGTGAAGTCGACACAACTTGGTGGTGTAGTGGGCGACGGTCATGTAGGGTAGTGGCTGCTCTGCGCACGAGGTTACAACTACTACGGACGACTATTCTCTTGTACATGTGATGTGTGGCCACGGGGAGGTGCTGGAACTGCAAGTACAATGGGTGGCAGGTCTGGTTGCTCGTGTAAAATATCGGTCATGAAGTAATCAAGAGGAGAGTGGCGGGGCTCCATGCGAGACAGGAGAACCAGGCTAGTGAGAGGGAAGGTCGTGCAGGAGAAGAAAGAAGATGGGGGAGGAAGGAAAGCGTATATGGTTGGCGGAGGGTCGATTTAATTTGCTATGATATACGAGATTGAAGAAACTTTAGATAAGTAACAGAGAATTAGAAACAAAGGACGCAAAATAGAAGTGGAATAAGGAAGAAAAGAAGAAAAATGTTACCTGGAGGTGGTCTTCTCCAGTGGTCGAGCACGCTCGACAGAGCTTGTCTCTGATCTTGGCCTCGATCAGCGGGGCAGAAGGTCGTTGATAAGCTGGGCAGTCACCTTGTGGAGGGTTGCTACATGAACAGAGTTCATGGATCTCGCCAACAACCAAAGATGGCCGGAACTCATCGTCGCTCGACAGAATAAGGTTGTCATTGTCTCCTCGACCTATCTGGAGCTGGATTTCTTTTCACGAAAATGACACATGAGGAAGAATGAAGGAGGAGAAAGGAATTAAGAAGGAGGTGGAGGAGGAAGCATGGAAGTTAGAAAAGAGGTGGGGTGGAAGTTGGGAAAGAAATTGGAGAGGTGCATCGAATGGAAGTTGGTGCAAAGAAGAGAGAGAAAAAATGAAAATAAAAATAAAAAGGTAGACTACTAATAAGAATAAAAGAGAAGGTAAAAAATATCGACATGAATAATATAGATCCAAATGGGATCTTCATTATTCATGTAGACCTAAAATGCAAAATAAAAAATATATGTACAACACAATATTTTTGGAATGCATCTTAAACAATTAAAACACAAATTTTATGACTTTTTTTATTTTTTTTAATTTTAATTAAAAATATTTATAAAATAAAAAAATAAAATCCTAGAAATTAAACAAAACACAAATATTTTTTGGAATTTTTGATAAATAAGAAAAAGCAAAAGAAAATGGAGGAAAAACAATATTTAAATTAGATAAAGAGTCACATTGCATTATTTTCAACAGAAAAATAATTATTTTTGATTTTTATAATTATATACTTTATTAAAATAAATAATAAACAAATTAATAGAAAAATTAAATAAATAAATATGGGTTACATTTGTACATAAATCATTATTGTCATGTTAGTACATATATACAATATACAATTAGGTTTCAAAATCGACATTTTGCAAAAAAAAGTTTTGATTTTAATGAAATCACTTTCATTGGATAGATAGTTTTATAACATGAACTTTAAAAGTGAGTTTAATGAATTTGGAGTTCATATGGAGTGGGAATTTAGCCGAGAAGTTGGATTTTACGGTTTTTTCAGTTCAAGATCTAAAAGCATCTATTCAATGTGGAAATTATTTTGTATCTTTATATTTTTATATATATTTTTATGCACAAGATAGAAAAAGAATTAAGTCAAAATAAGTTAGTATAAATTTATTAAAAATTTGGAAGTTTGGGTATTTACAGGGGATTATTTACAAACAATATTAAACATTTATTGTTATTTTTATTTTTATTATATATATTAGTTTTATTTTAAATTATTTGTGGAATTTATTTACAAGATAAATATACATTATTAGTCTATTTTTATTAAGAGTTGTTTTTTTATAAATTTATTGAATTTAGGGACTTTTATTACATGATTTGTTCAGAGATTCAACTAAGAATAATATATTAAGATGATGAATAACAAATTCATCATTCCGTTAAGAGAGTGTTGAGTCTTCACTTGTTTTCCTGGGATTGCATTGGGGTGTGTCTCTTTTAAGTATCTAATATACCTTCGACACCTAGACTTGTATCATTATACGATGTAGAGCCTTTTTTGTGTGCTAGCCCGACTCATAAAAGGATATGATGGTGGTCCAAGTGGACACTTTGAAAGATTAGGAGTTCTCGCTTTTGGGAGAATCTCTTTTGAATGTATCTTTGTAGTGTTAGAGCTTTTCTTCCTCTTTCTTTTCTTTTTCTTTTATTTGTGTCTAGCTCCAATGCTTTTACCAAGTTGGCGCACACTGATCACCATTCTTTTATTTAATTTCATCATATCCTGACACTTAGGTAAATATCAAGAGATAGTATGAGAACTAATTCTCATACTAGCTAGAGTTACTGACTTTCAGGTTTCATGAAGCCTTAATCGATTTTATCCCATTATCGAGTATCATAAAATCATGTCCAAACTCAAATCCCTCATCCTAGTTCCTCAAGTGAAACCTCAACTCATCTCAACATAATCGGGATCGTGCATGTGAGGTACTGGTCATATTCTTAAGATAGAGACTAAGTATGAAATATAGCATACATATCTTTTAAACTAAGGAGATGTGAATAATTAAGCCATAGACCCTAATGACTAATGCTGGTTAACTTTGAATTATAGGACCTCATAAATCAAGTGTTCTAAACTTCACAAGTCTTGTGTGAATGTGTAAGCACCAGAGATTAAACCAACTTATTAGATAGTTAGTTTTTTCAAAAGAACTATTATTAAGTATATACAAAACAATATGTCAAAATAAAGTGCACCCTTTTCAAAATAATTTGCAAAATATTTGTGCAAACCATATGCAAGTAGATAAACATTTTCCAAACATTTTACAAATAATTTTTACAAATCACTTTCAAAATCCCCATACCCATAGCCTAAATTAATAGGTAAAATATGTAAAAGTACGAGATGTGTATAAAGTATGTATTCGATAAGTGCGTACACCCTCTATACTTAGCTTGTGCTATGTCCTCATGACACAAAGAGGAATGAAATACACATCTTGTACAAATTATAAAGAGGATGGAAAAATAAGGAGAGATCATTACGACCCCCCTATACTTAGGCTTTAAATAGCCTAAGTGTAGGACAGAACCACTAAAGGATAGGGTATGGACTAAGGGAGAGGGCTGATGGAATGACTCAAGAGACCGAAGGGAATCTACAAATAATATCTAGGGCTCCCCCTATGCTTAGGATTTAAACAACCTAAGTAAGGAGTGAGTATCTACTGAAGAGGGAACCTAAACTCTAAAAGATTGAATAAAGAAAGTGTGGAGTTAGTGTAAGAAAAAGAGCAGGTGAATTTTCTCAGTTGTTGAATTTGCATGCTACATCTTCAAGAAGAGTGGTATGAAGTATCCGCATGGTAATCGCTCTGCATGAAGTCAATAACCTCAACTTAGACTAACTGCTCTTTGGAATCGACGAAGTGCTTCAATAGTTGTCCATTAGCCAGAAGGGAACATGCACCATCTGTGAGATCAGCTATTTATGCACTTCCATTGTTGTACACTTCCTTAACTATGTATGAACCTATCCATTTAGATTTGAGCTTCTCGTGGAAAACCTTCAACTTGACATTAAACTACGATACCTTTTGTTCCAAGACAAAGTTCTTGCACCTATTGTGCAAATCATGCCACTTCTTAGCCTTGTCCTTATAGATCAAACTGTTGTCATATGCCCGATTTCTGAATTCCATGAGCTCATTCAAGTTCAAGTCACGACAAAGCTTCCCTAGGTGATAAGTCCAACTCACTTATTTTATCGCCCATTCTGATTTGTGAATTAACTCTGCAGGCAAATAAATGTCTTGTTATATATCATCATGAAAGGTGAACTACCAAGTGGAGTCTTATATGCTGTCCTATTGGCTCGCAGAACTTGGTCCAATAGTTGGGATAATTCTTCCTATCGGGATGAACCAACTTTTTAAGAATGCTCTTCACTTATCTGTTTGAAACCTCTGCCATGTAGTTCAATTGTGGGTGGTAAGGACTAGTAATTTTGTGCTCAAATCCATAGTCCTTAGCTAATGATCTAACATCTCGATTCACAAAGTGTCTACCCCCATCAGAAATCAAGACTTTTGGGACCCCGAACCTAGCAATGATATGACCCTTCTCAAAATTATAGTCAATCTTGTTGTCTGTGGCTCGGGTTGGGATAGCCTCCACCCACATAAAGAAGTAGTCAGCTACCAACAAGATGTACTCATGTCCTTGGCTGTTGAGAAAGAGACCCATAAAATCTATGCCCCATGCATCAAAAACATCATAGAAGATCACCGGTTGCATGTGCATCTCATCTTTGTATCCAACAATCCCTCCTATCCTATGACAGATCAGGCACGACCGTACAAAATCAATAGCATCTCTAAATAGGGCCAACTAGTAGAATCCGCATTGGAGTACCTTGTGTGTGGTTCTCTTTCCCGAATGATGTCCTCCATCCTCAAGTGAATGACAACACATGAGGATGCTATGGCATTCCTCCTAAGAAATACACCTCTTACAGACACAATCCAACCCTTCAAAGAATAGGAACATATCCTCCCAGTGGTATCTCCTCGAATTTGACTCCAGTCGGTCAATATTACTCCTAGTCCAACCACGGGGAACATGCTTGGAGATGAGGTACTTCACCATGTTGGCATACCACAAGAATGAATCAATAACACAAATTGACTCGTCTGGGAAGGTTTCTCTAATCTACTTCGTGTTAGGAGAATCTTCTAGCTCAATTCAGGAAAGGTACTAAACCACAATATTCTTTACTCCAAGTTTATCTTTAATTTCTAAATCAAATTCCTGGAGTAACAAAATCCACCTAAGAAGACGTGCCTTTGCATCCTTCTTTTTCATGACTGAGTTGTTGTGTAATCAGTGAATATTGTCACTGTAGAGCCCAAAGCATCATATCTGAATTTCTCAAAGGCCCATACTACCGCGAGCATTTCCTTTTCAATCACGATATAGTTCTTCTATGCTGGGTCCAAAACTTTACTCGCGTAGTGGACTGCAAACGGAATCCATTCTCGCATATGATCTAACACAATTCCTATGATAAAATCCTACGCATTAGTCATGGTCACAAAGGGAAGAGACCAATTGGGAGATTGTAAGATCGGCGAGTCATAAATTTTCCTCTTCAAGAGCTCAAAGGCTGCCAGACACTTGTGATCTACAATGAACTCGATGTCTTTTCCTAAGAACTCAGTCAGTGGGTAGACATCTTTGAAAAATCTTGAATGAATCTTATATAAAATCAAATATGATCTTAGAATGACCTCACTAACTTTACGTTGGTTGGTGGATCAAGTTTCTTGATCGCATCCACCTTGGTAGGGTCAACCCCATTGCCTTTTTGAAGATGATGTGCCCCAACACGATACCCTCCGTAACCATAAAATGGCTTTTCCCTCAAGAGAGTGCTATATTGACCTCCCTACACCTCTAAAGGACTTGGTCCAAGTGCGCTAAACATGTATCATAAGAATCACCATGGATCGAGAAGTCATACATGAAGATATCTAGGAAATCTCCTGCCATCTCGACAAATGTGACGATCATGCACTACTGAAATGTACCCAGGGCATTGCATAGATCGAATGGCATGCACATGAATGAGTAAGTGCTAAATGGACATGTGAATGTGGTCTTTTCCCGATCCTCAGGGGTGATGGATACATGATTATAGCCTGAGTACCCATCAAGAAAGTAGAAGAACACTTTCATAACTAGTCTCTCCAAAATCTGATCAATGAAAGGTAAGTGAAAGTGGTGACATTCAAGCGCTTATAGTCGACACAGATGCGCCATGATGTAGGTACTCGTGTCACAATCTCTACCTCTTCCTTACTGGTGACCATCTGAATTCCCGACTTCTTTGGGACAACACGAAGTGGGGCCACCCACTTGGAATCATAAATGGGGTATATGAATCATGATTTACACCACTTCTCGATTTCTTTCTTCACTACTTCCTGAAGATTAGGGTTACATCTCCTCTGAAACTCACGAGAAGGTCTCACATTATCCTCAACAAATATATGGTGTGAGGAGGGAACATGGTTAATCCCCATGAGATACGACCCTATAGCTTTGTGGTTCTTCTCAAGAATATCCAACAATCTAGACTCATGTTCTAAGGTCAGTTAAAAACTAATAATGAATGGAAATCTATCTTTGGGTTCTGTAAAAAGGCATACTTCAGTGTAGGAGGAAGGATCTTCAGCTCCGGTAGTGTTGTATCATCTATTAGGTCTGGCTGAACCGCATCTGAATATGGTTCCGTGTTGCATGAAGGTGGGTCCAACTGTATGGTACTCGCCATCCACTCTATTGTGTAGGGGTCGCATTGCCAAAGGAACATGGTAATTCACCTAAAGTCGTATCCAACTTGTCATCTATGTCCCTTGACCATTCCGAAGGGGATGGAACTGACAGATCCGAAGGGATCTCTGAGTCATTAAGGGAATAGGGAGATACATCTCTCAAAAATTCGGGCAACACCTGGAAAACTGTATCGTGCACAATATCCTCTCTAGATGATAAGGTCTCACTTAGTCCTGTTGTGGTATGTCTCCATATCCCAACCGTGCTTATCACTTTGCAGTATGTGTCTGAAGAAGAGTATTATTTCCTGGTCTTAGAGTCAGGTCGTTGCCATTTTTTCCGCTTCATCTCAAGTTCCACTTCTGTACCTGAAGAACAAAACTTCATCATTCCCGTCTGATAATCAAATGAAGCACTGACGACCCTATTCAATGACCATCGAAGAATGATATGAAATTCTCTCCAATGATTGGGGATTTCCATATCAAGTACTATAAAGTCCACCTTGTAGTCTTGTCCCTCAATCAAGATAACAATTTTCTCACTTCTCCCTAGGTCTCTTCATGGGCTTGTCAACAAATTTGAGAAATGCTTTTGATTTCCGAAGTGATCCTAACTCCAATTTCTCATATAAAGCTAAGGGTAGGAGGTTGATAGAAGAACCACTATCTAGGAGAGTACGTGCAAACACATTGTCATCAATATGATTCTCCACGTAATGAGCACTCATATCTCTCTTCTTCCTTGATAATTATTGATTCTTGAGATAATTGGTAGTGGCTACTGATAAGATGCGAGTCTTCACATAATTGTCTGGTTTCTTCCTACTAACCCTAGTAGGTGTGCATCACACCTTAAGGTACTTCTGAAATTCAGGATGACTAGCCACATACTCATCAAATGGCACCTTAACCATGATATCATCCTTACAAAATTGTGTCATTTTTACGTCATCTTTTTGAAATTATAATGATGCGCTTTCCTACCGTAAGAGCTCTAGGGAAATGGAATGAAGCAATAAAAGATGAAGAATCTGAATCATAAACTAAAACATCATTCTTTTTATTAATTGAAACAGAATTCTTCATACATGAATCTTCTAAATGCAACTTGGAATTTAAAACTAAATTTTCTACTACAGGTTGGGGTATAACTGTTGAAGGTATATCCTCCTCAATCGGAGATACAAGGTCCTTCGTAGACTCAATAGTGTCTCCATGTTATTGCTGCTGCTATGCTCGTATCCTCATCCTCCTCTCTATCCCCTAAATATGTGTCATTGTCTCTGTTGAAGGGGATGTTGAGTGTGATGCCTCCCCTCCTTGTCCTCTGAAGTCTCCTCAAGTAGAGAGAGGCGACCCTCTCCATGTCCCTTGCCCGGTCAGGTATGATCACGATCCATCGCTCTTGAGTAAAATATTATTTACATCATTACACGAAAGAATCTCATGCTTAGATCTAAGTGAGTCTGGGCAATATACCTGACCAAACTATTGCTGTGACTATGACATGTTCAGGCTATTAGAGTTAACCTGAACCTAGGCGGGAATGGAGGTCGAAGGTGTCGACTGCTCGTCTTGTCATCAAGACAGGTGGTTGATGTCCACCCGCATGTCCCGAGTCTTGTTCCTGTAGGAAAGAAGCTCCTTGAGAATATGGCATTGGGAATCAATGGGTCCTAACAAAGAAGCCTGCTGATGGGATGAGGGATATCATGAAGATTGACCCTGATACTTCTATTGATGCTATGGGTGATGCTGGTAGTACGGGCCCTGCTAGCCCTTCTGGTACATCTATTGACATCGATACTGATATTGCCTCTACTTTGATGGCTCAACTATAGAGGAAGAGGTGCTGGAGTGAATGCGGTGTTGTAAAAGGTCGGAGGACACTGGTAAGACTGCCGGTCCCCCATACTTCCCTGTCTAGCAGGGTCTTGAGTGTACCACACAACGTTCACCTCCCACACCCGAGGAGGTTCCTCCGTAGCTGGCTCGGATGATCTGTTGTTGATAAGACTGGGTAAAGGAGTGGTTCTCTACCCACACTTGGGGTGGCCTTGACGTCAGTTGCTCATGTACATGGCGTACTCGATAAATAGGAGTAGCAAATGCAGTCATGGCATGTATATTCATCTTTTATACCTTCTCAGTCAACTCCTCCATCTACTTCAAAAGTTTGGAAAGACTACTGTCAAGCTCATTCAAACTCTTGTCGATCCTCTCAACTACTGTCAGCTTGTCGGCAATGATTCCCATGTTGGGAATCAAGTCCCTAGAGAGATCAACTATAACCTTTCCCCCCTATGGATAATAGTGTGATGGGGGAATCTACATGTGCCCTGATGACGATCTCTGAACGACTTGTCTCAACCATCTTCTCGAATACCTTCTAGATGGTATCCACTTCTAATGATGTGTAGCTGCATCCACAAGCAATGCTCACTAAATCCTGCACCTCAGGGTTGAGACCGTTGAAAAGAGATTGGACCGGAATGATATCTTCCATGCCATGACATAAACACTTATACAATATGTCCTTGAATCTTTCCCAAGATCACTGAACGACTCATTAGGAAGTTGGTAAAAACTCGTGTTACATGTCCTCATCTGATTAGTTCTACTCAAAGGGTAGGACTTCTTTAAGAACATGTCCTTAATATGGTTGTAGGTGGTCACCACTCACCTAGGTTCTTCAACTAGTAGTGTGCCTTATCTCCCAAGGTAAATGGTAGGTCTATGAGCCTAATATAGTCTTGGATAATCCAGGATGCCTAAGGTTAGAGCAAACAAGATCGAAGTCCCTTAGGAATGCATAAGGTTCCTCATGGGCATTCCCATTGAAATGTGGCAACAAGTTCAAAAATTGCAGCTTCAACTCATATTCAACCTTTTTTTACGGGACTCAGGTAATTCTGTTACAATTCCTATGAAGTTCAAAAACAATGACTTTTGTTCCAAGAAGATAGGATCCGAACTTCTCTAAAGAGAAAAAACTGCTAACAATTCTTCCTCTGTAACTATATAATTTCTTTGTGCTTCATCTAATGTTTTGCGGGCATAATGAATGGTGTAGGGCAGTTTATCTCTTCTTTATCCCAATACAACCCCAACTGTAAAATCTGATGCATCCATTATGATCTCAAATGCAAAAGACCAATCGGGTGGCCGTAGGACTGGAGCCCGAGTGACGAGGCCTTTCAACTACTGAAAAGATTAAAGAACCTATTGATCAACAACAGACTCGATCTTAAAGCATAATAGCTTAGTTAGAGGTAGGCAAGCTTGCTAAAGTCCTTCATGAATCGGTAATAAAATCCAACATGCCCAAGGAATGACCATACATTCTTCACATTTTGAGGTGTCTCTAGTTTGGCAATGACATCCACCTTCGTCGTGTCGACTTCCATGCCTCACTTGGAATCAACGTGGCTTAGCATGATACCTTCAGTGACCATGAAGTGGCTCTTTTCTCCATGATATCACTAGATTGACTTCACAACACTTCTTCAGCACTCTGTCTAGGTGCATAAGATAAGAATTGAAACTGTCATCGTAGATTGGGAAATCATCCATAAAACTTTTGAGAAAACTCCCGATCATATAATCGAAGATGGCAAGCATGCACCTTTGGAATGTGGCAGGGGCATTGCACAATTCAAAGCATTTGGCGAAAGGCATATTTGTTGAATAGATAGGTGAATTGTTGTTTTCTCTTGGTCCTCATGGGCGATTGCCACCTGGTGTACCCGAACTACCTATTTAAAAAGTAGAAGAATTCTTTCCAGCTAATCTCTCAAGCACTTGATCAATGAATGACAGTGGGAAATGGTCCTTCTTTGTAGATTAATATAGGCGACGGTAATCAACACACACGCGCCAAGATGTTGGTACCAGAGTAGGAATCTCCTCTGCTTGATCGTTCCTAACCACAATGAGCCCTGATTTCTTTGGAACAACATGATGGGGGCTCACCCATTTTGAGTCGGAGATGAGATAAATAAAACCTACTTCACATCATTTCGTGATTTCCTTCATATGCATTTTGAATATTAGGGTTCAATCTTCTCTGGAATTCTCAGGACGGTTTGCAAGTATCTTCAAGATAGGTGTGGTGTGAACACATGTCTGGATTTATCCCTCAAATCCGAAACTTTCCAACCAAGCGCCTTGCAGATTTTCTCTAGAACATTGAGAATTCAAGACTCCTGATCCGAGGTTAGCATGTTGCTGATGATGACCGGATCCATGTGTTCTTCACCTGCAAGGAAAGCATACTTTAGACCAATCCGGAGGTTTTTTAATTCAGGTAATTGTGGAGTCTACTTCGTGATCACTTCAGATATTGTGCTGGTAGATGAATGGTTTGCTGAATTCAATGAGGTGCTTTCCATCTTGGTCACGCTTGGCTCTGATATGAATGTAGCGAACATGTATACAATGAATTATTCATGTTCGGTTTGGCTTGAATATTCAATAAGCTGAGCAGTGATTCATAATCTATCTCTATCTCCCAATTATCAATGCAGCAAGGGGAAATTATGCTATCAAGGTCCTCCTATGAAGAGAGAATTTTCTATGTCAGAATATCATCAAAGAAATATGTTAATCATTGATATCAACAATATCACAGTCTTCATCTCATTATGGCTTGCCTTCATCAGATATGTATTTTGGCTTGTTGATCATGTCTATTGTGACCTTGTGACTATAGGAGTGGAATGCAATCTTTCCAGACCCATAGTCTATGACCGCTTTGGCAGTTCAAAGGAATGGCCATTCACGAATAATGGGAGTCTGGAGTAACGGTGCAAAAAAGTCCATATCGAGGACCATAAAGTCCATAGGAAAGAGCATGTCCTGCACTGTCATGATAATGTCTTCAAATAAACCCTCGGGCCACTTGATAGACCTATCATCGAAATAAAAGATCGTACGAGTGGGATTAAGCGGTCCAAGCCCGAATTCTTCAAGCAATGAGGATGTCATGAGGTTTATAGAAGAGCCGCTATCAAGTAGAGTCTGCTCAAAAGTCTGATCGAATATCTAGCATAGTGACTAAGGGTGCTCCCTTGTCTTTCTTCTTTTGTGGGAGATCACTGATAGTTTTCACATCGGTCATGATTAGGATGAGCTTTTCTCCCTAGATATGTCTGTTCTTGAGGTGCCGATGCTCAGAAGTACATGCTTGTTACAAACCTCCCTTCACAACTGGCATGTATTCTACATAAATGGCATTTTTAAAACAAGATTTTCAATTATTTCCATGACACTAGGGTGATAATGCATTTTTAAAATTATAGATTTTTTAGGTATTTTTCATTGCTTCTGGAAAGGAATATTTTATGGAAGGAAATGCATTGTTCTTATTTACATCATCTATTACAAATGACTTAATAGAGGAAGAGCGACCATTCAAAACAGGCAAAAAAATATCAATAGGAGCTTCGACTTCACTAGTCGGCTCTGAGTTGCTGCTGGTGTTGACTCCTCCTAGGCCGGTCCATCTTGACTTTAGCTCTTATTTTATTTTTGGAAATTTTCTTTTTACTGATTTTTTTCTTTTTGCTCTTGATGGTGGTGGTGGTAGACTGGTGCTGGTCCCCCATTATCTTCTTGCTCACATGGCTCTATTGCTGGACTGGCTGATGCAGAAGACGACTCGCCAAAATATGCTTTATTCTTCCCAATTTGGATGGCATACAGCTGCAAAGTCCTACCGCTCTTGAGAGTGACAACATTAGTTAAAATAAAATCCGAAATACCTGCCTCTGTGGGGCCAGACGGGATATCACAAACTACCTGTTCTTTCCTTTTGAACTTATTATGGTTGACCTCAACCTGCACCGGAATTGAAGCCTTGGTCATAGTGAGGTCTTGAAGCTTCTGGCTCATCTCTACTTGGCCTTTGACGAGTTGAGCCAAGCAGTCGAGATCTAGGTTCATTGGAGCTGTTTCGAGTTCAACGTGTTGACCATGTTGGGAGTGATAATGCGAAGTTTGGGAAGACTGAGAATTGTAGTGAGAAGGGAGTTGTTGCTGATGATATTGAGGAGGAGGGAGGTACTAATTCCGATGAGCAGTAGTGTATTGGTGATGCGGCTGGTATTGGCAGTACGCAGGCTACACTGATCATTTTCATTCTGTCTCCATGTGTTCTAATAAGGCGGAGATTGTTGCTGCAGAGGTTGGTGATTCTAGACAAACCTCCCACTAGAAGGCTAGTGATAGGAACTGATAGCAGAGGATTGGCCCTGTTGTTATCTGTATGGATGGGCCAACTGTGCATTATTGTTTCAAATACCGTTCACTTCTTGGATTTGGGGTGGTGGTGGGAAAATGGATCAACATATGATTGGGGCTGGGGCTCTTGCTGGTAGACGAAGATCCACTGCGATGACTGCTATGCTGCCTGGTCAGTTGCTTACATGTAGTATACATGATGGACCCGAGGTTGCCCTGAACTCGATTGAGGAGGTTGTGGTGATGATGGCTCCTTCATCTCTGCAAGAGTTATGGATCATAAGCTTGTAGACTGCACAACATTGATGGTGTTGACCAGTAACTCCAGCTGCTTGGAAATTTAATCCATTTTTTTCAGATGATAGGTTCTCTGTTTTATCACGGATAGCTTCTCAAGATCTTGTGATCGTTTCTCGATTATATCTACCTTGTACATGTGGTTTCCAATGATGTTGAGGTTGGAGCTCTCATCCCTGTTCACTTCTTGGGATGCCCCCATGTTCACTAGCTTGTGGTGGATCTGGGATTGTCTCTGATAAGCTCGAGACGAAGACAAGGCAACCTCTCATTCGGTCATTTCTTCAAATATCAGCCAGACATCATCTTCGTCCTTGTTAAAATGAGATCTGCCACACATGGCTTCAACAAGCCTTTGGCTCTCTTGAGTGAGGCCTCTGAAGAAGCGTTGGACCAGACTGGTCTGGGGGATGTCATGGTGGGGATACTTCTCTTGTAAATCTTTGAACCTCTCCCAAGCATATTGAATAGACTCTTTCGGTTCCTGAGAGAAGTTTCTTATCCTGACTCGCATCTAACTGAGATAACCAAGAGGGTAGAATTTGTGGAGGAATGCAGACTTCAGTTCCTCCCAGGTCATCACGACCTTCCCCAAGTGATTTATCTAGTATAAAACCTTGTTCTGAATTCTAATGGGAATGCAATTATTTTGACTACACCTGACAACATTTTAGGGTAATGAGTTGTGCGGCTTGTGTGAGAAATTGCTGGAGATGGATATGGGCTCTTCGTTAGTGTTCTCGTGGAAAGAGGGAAGACGAGCCAAGAATTGAGGCTTCAACTTGAAATGTTCGTGGACTATAGGGATAAGTATCCACTCAGTCATCTGGCTAGAACCAAGATTGTATGTCTCTTTGAGAGTAGGCTTGGGAGCCTCTCTCCTAGCCTCATCTGTTGGCCCTCCATGGGGACCATTTCCTTGTTCATCATCTCGTCTTCCTCCTCCTCTGTTCTCTCTCTCCCTCATCATTTCATTCAGTATGTCCTAGAGGTAACCTCGACTAGAGCTTGATCGGTGAGTTATTACTAGATAGACTGTATAGAAGCCAACAACAGAGCATTCACTGCAATCTGATCTGGCTATCACTGGTTCGATTGTTGCAGTACCTTCCCCTTCCCTTGAGGAGCCATCTCTGAATTAGATTCATAGGAATGTATCTGCACGGGGTCCAGGTTCGGTTCTACACAATAAGAAGCATCTCATTCAGACCGACTGACATTGGCACGAGATGAAAAGATGGATCTGAAATTAAGGTCAATTCTAGATAGATGTGAATGGTGTAGTTGATATGAACTGAAATCGATCTTCATCCGCAAGGGGCGAATGCTGGGACAAGAGTGATCCCAATTTATTGAGGAACGAGATGAAGTCGAGGAGTCTGAAGATCGGTTTGTAAAGTTCGAATCGGTTTCTCAAGATTCGCCTCAAATTATTGAAGATGTTGAATTCATGGAATCGATGTAAGTATTGGCAGGGTCCCGACTAAACCATCCATGAGTCGACAACTTAGATAGAAGCGGAATAGATGAGGCATGGAATTTGGTGATGAACAATAGATGAAATGAAGAGGAAAATAATAGAAGGCTCAAAATGAGTAGGGCAAAAAATGAAAACAGATGAAATGAAAAAGGATGCAAGTATGCAGGACTGGATCTTTGACCTAAAATCTAAATCCAAGTAAACACCAAAGCAATGGATTCACCAACTCACACAATGTGAAGCTGTAAGAGTTCGATTATTTTTATCTTTTCAATTTTATTTTTTTCAAGCAATCTTTAAAAAAGTCATTATAGGATAGCCCTATAGGAGAGTGAGTACTACCAGAAAAGTATCCCGTACTCCCCCCTTGCTTTGTAAAACGTAGCCTGTACTTTTTAAGAGAATCCTTGCTACTGGGTCTGCATCCATGATGAATCTGTGATTCATCACTCTAAAAGTTGAAAATAGAGCCTTGTTCCCGAGTAATTAGATGCATATTTCTACTTATATTGCATAATTAGCATTCATGTGTGCATAAATAATATCTGCATTTTAGCATTCATATTTGCATTAAATAAGTAGCCAAATTCACTTGTAAATATTCACATGTATATTAGCTAAAATACCCTATACGTATATATTTTATACTAACTCTAAAACCAATAAAACCAACTCCATAGTGTATATATTACTAACACTAATTAAAGAAAAATATCAAAAAATACTAACTTGTAAAATTGACCAATAAAACCCCAATCCAAGTTTGAAACTAGGAGCCTTAAATGCATATATATCTCTCATACAGTGTCCGATTTAGGTCTACTCACTTTTAAAGTAATATACATTCAAAGACCTTCAAAACAAGACCAATTTCATTAAAATCGGAGCTCCTATGCAAAACTTGGGGTTTGGGCCCCTATTGTATATTATACCTATTGGCCTTTTTGCCCTTGCATTTTATCCTTTTATTTTCTTAATTATTGAAAATCCAAAAAATTTGATTAAGTTGTAAATATTCTTTTTATATTTTCTCTATTTTTATTTGGATTTTTCTCTCTTTTAAAAATGACAAAAAAATTACAAAAGATAAAATGCGGTATTTTATATCTATAAGGTACCACCCAAAAATACATTTTTTACAGATGATTTCATTTGATTTTCGACCCTTCACAAAAGTTGTAGATCTCATCGAGACGAGCAACTTTCGTGTTGACCACTTTTTGATTTAATCCCTTTGTTATTTCTTTTTTATTTTTCTTTACATTTAATTTCTGAATTTTCTAGGAGCGACATGTGGCAGCTCCTGGAGCCGCCACATGTCATCCTATTTTATTATTATTATTTTCGGATTTATTTTATTATTTTCGGATTTATTATTATTATTTTATTATTACTATTTTAATTATTTTTAGTAGCCTACTATATTACTTTATTATTTTATTTATTTTATTTCCTTTTACCCCTTCTCCTTTACTTGCCTTCTACTCCAAGCCACATCTTCTCCACTTCCTCCACCATTTTCTCCATTTTCTCCATCTCTTTTCCAACTCCCTCCTCCTCTTTTTATTCACCGCCACCTCCATCATTTTCCCTCATCTGCCGATTCGAGAGAAGAGAGGTCGAGCCCCTTCAACCTACAGGTGACAGCTGAAGGAGATAAGTTGAGCGACGTAACCTTTCAGGCGAGATCCGCGGCATCACCATTGCCGCGTCGCGAGATTCCAATCGGACTCGCTCAGCTTCGAAGGACTCCGCCATCCTTCTCGAGGCCACGATGGAAGCCTGATGACGAGACTTTCGTGATCCGGGTAAAGGTAAAAATATGAGTCGTTGCGACCCGAACCTCGAAGCTCAGTCAACAAGAAAAGAAGACCGCCAAATAAAATAATCAATCAAATAAGTCGAATAGCGATCTTGCTATTTTATTTAACCTGGTATAGTGACCAGGGTCGAACTCAAGGAGCACGGATTGGCTTAAAAAACCTACAAAGTAGTCGAAAATCAAAAGAAAGAGAAGAAAATATCTTTGGTGGATTTTATGGGTTTTTTAAATTTTTTATTATTTTAGTTATAAAGAAAATATAAAACAAAGGCAAAAGGGCACACTCAAGGAATTATTAAACACACAAAAATAGGTCAGAAAATTAAAATAAAAATATTTTTGGATTTTAGGATTTTCAAGTGTTTTTTTGGTAATTTTCTCAGATTTTTATAATTTTTAATGAATTTTCTAAAAATAAAAGAAGGCTAAAACTAAAAGCTATTGTGCAACCAGATTTGAAAGGCTATTTAAAAATATAAAAATAGCCTCTAAAAATCTAGCAACAATTTTTATGAAAACTACAAATAAAATCCTAATTAGAAATTATATTTTTTTTGAATTTTTAGGATTTTTTAATGATTTTTATAATTTCTTATGGTTTTAGATTTTTATGGGTTTTATAAGTCCAAATCAAACAAACAAAAGCAACAACACAAAAAAACAAGCAAACCACATTTTTTAGATTTTTTGGAGAGTTTTTTATATTTTTAGTTGATTTTCAAATTGAAATAGTAGTAAAAAAGAGGGTTTTTGAATTTTTAAAAATATAAAATCAAAACAAAATTGTCCTAAAAAATCACTGAAATTTTTACACAGTGGCAGGGGCCACGTTTCCAAATTTCAAGAGATTTGGAGTTGATTTGATATTGTATTCAACTAATAAGAGAGGCACATCACACATGAACCTAAGTGTAAAGAAAATAAGTTCCATGGCTAAAATGATAACACGTGTAAAAAGAATTGGGCCAAATCTGCAAAAATCCCAAATCGCACGAGGGTGACACGTGAATCAGACACGGAGGGGTATAAATGTCATTCTTATTTATAAAAATCCAAATGGTAACATCAATAAAGTGCAGGGAAAATACATAATTAACCCACAAGTCACGTGTTGATGCACGTGCTTCACATATAGAGGGACTAAAATGCAAAATCTAAAAGTCTGAGGTCCAAAGTGCAATTTATCCAAATTAAAAACAACTACGACAAATAATTACAGGACTCGGAAATAAATGCTGAAATGAAAAAGGGCCTAAGTGATATTTACCCTTATTATTAAGATCCAACGATCGAGAGAGGTCCACTCACGATCGGACGGTGGAGGATGGCTGGTACCCCTTCGGTGATGGACGTCTCGGATCAGATCCTCAGATGGATTGGATGGCTACGAGCCTCCCATAGATGGATGGCTGAGATCAGAACTGGCGGATGAGGTCGATCGAACGACGGAGGGGATCCCTGGAAGAACTGGTCGCCGACAAACTTCGCCCGACCGTTGCGCGCGCCTGAGGGCTCCTCCGATGCTGCCGGGATGGGGAAAAGATAGTTGGTGTCGTTCCCCAGTTGATGGGCTGCTCCGATGGGGCCGGGTGGACCTGGAGGACCCCCGACGACGAGGAAAGACCTGGAGCTCTGTGCTTCAGTGATAGGACCCCCAGATGAGGTCCCTTTGCCTTCGAATCCTGCACAGAAAGAATGGTGGGTCGAGGGCAAACTGCCTCGACCCGGTTACGGGTGAAATGGGTGGTCAGGGGAGTCAGAGCGATGCTCTCCGGTGAGCGACGACGGAGGAGAGTCGTAATCCTTGTTTCGTGGCAAACTAGGGTTGCTGAATGGGTGAAGAAGGTGGGGAGGAGTCTCGGGAAGGTGATAGGGTATTCAAATGGGCGAATGGACGATCGGAGCATGCTAGATGGTTCGGTGGTCGGAAAGAGAAAGATCAGAAATCAGACAAGGCTAAGGGCTAAGGAAGCTACCTGATGGTCGAGGACGTCTGGGCTGGAGATGCTGAGTCTCCTGGAGTCTTTGCCTCGATGGAGCGACGTCTCCAGAGGCTCGGGCTTCGCCGGTGGCAGAGCACTGTGAGATTGGTCGCCGGACTAGGGCTAAGGGCCTCAATCGCTTGCTGCAACACCCTCCGACGCTCGCTGTCACTCGAGGAGAAGGATGGAGGTCACTGGGGTCGAAGACGATGGCCAAAGGTGCGTGAATTGGCGGCTGAGGTTCATGCTTTATACGAGCAAGGGTCCGAGAAGATGGGGATCGGGCGCGCATTCCAAGGCTCGGACCCCTAAGAAGGATGACGGGCGTGGATCGTGGATGTTTGCTCGACAATCGGAGCCCGGGATTTGGAAGGATGGTGATCGGATCGCGGCGCGAAAAATTGGCGAAGTCGGGTTAAAACCGGATCCGGGCAAAATGTGGTCCAGGGGGGAAGTTGACCGGGACACAACACTCCCCCGTGGACCAATTAGAATTCAACATTTCGAAATTATTTATAAATTAAATTAAAAATAGCAAATGATTTTATTTAAATTTTTTATAAAATGAAAAATGTTTATTATTTTTCAAATTATTTTTTAGTGATTTTTATTTATTTTTTTGAAAAATAAATTAATGTATATACATAATATAATATTATATACATGTATAAAATACCTATGTATTTTATATTTTTATTTTTATTATTTTATTTTTGTATAAATACTCTAATTTTATATTTTATTTATTTACAACATAAAATGTAGAGTATAAAATAATTTTTATTTGGTTTTTATTATTTATGTACAAGGGTGAAATAAATAGGTGAATTATTCCTATGTACATGGCCTATGTACAAGAAGAGAGAGAAAGTATTTTATTTTTAGTTTTATTTTATTTTTATCATTTTTATTTTATTTTTAGAAATATATACATAATATGGAAAACACATATATATTTTTGTGTTTATGAAAATAAAATATATACAAAAAAGGGGGTTTTACACAAGGTTGAGCTACCCTATCTCTCTCTACTTATTTTGTTTGGTGATCAGGCCCATATTGGGCCCTCTCTTGGTTTCAGGTCACTCACTATTTATTCTAAATATTTCCCTCTTTTTCTTTATTTCTTTATTATTTTATTTTTGCACAAAAACATGCTAATTATTGATATTTACACAAGCATGCCTAATTGATAACTTATTGTATTTATAACTATCTACATGGTGTTTTGCATAGATAAATAGCTAAAATAAAATAATAAAGAGTGATGAATGAGTATTCATCACCCCCTATACATTACTTCTGCTAGTCCCTTAGCAAACACTTATTTGAAAAAGAAGTGAAAAAGAAAAGAAAAGAAAAAGAAGGGAAAAAGAATGAATCAATGCTGATTATTAAACTTGTCTTCATTAAATTGAAGTATGGAGCTCAGTAAGATCTTTGGATTATTAATGTGTCGGAACCTTATTTGGACTTAGGTTTAAAATTTAACAGCCTCTAAGTTCCACTAATCTATAGTCAAGACTCCTCAACAATCCAGATCAGAACAAGTCTACATACACAAACTCTGATGACCATGAATCTTTCCTCGTACAGTGTAAGTGATATAGCTCCCCACCTCAGAAGTAACAAAGCGACAACCCTCCCCAACAAGGTAACTCTAATACCCTAGTCTGGCAACTCTTTCCTCGAGGAGCGGGGTATTCCCTTCTAAGTTCAAGTTCAACCGGCTCAAGAAGAGGGGAAAGAAGAGAATGGGCCATGTCCAGTGTAGCCATGTATCCTTGGGAGCTCAACCAGTGTAGCTAAGTCTTCTTGCTGCAAGCTTCATGAGATGGAACATGGATACCATAAGCTTTGCTTTATTGCACTATATACACTCCGGTGGGATTATCATTTTCTCTCAGACCCACCACTTTTTTGGAGTTATTCTTTTCTTTTTGAATTTTTTTGATGTGCATATTTACAACATATCTACAAAGTGCAGCATATATACATAAGGAGTTTTTCCTCTTGAGCCAGTAGACTATCCCTCTTTTGAAGCTTGATTGCAACCCACAACTCCTGTCGTTAGACCTCACGACTAGCAGACCAAGTTGAGACGCACTTCCTTCACTAGAAGAAGAAGAGAGGTTCCGCCTAGAAGTACTACCCTCATATGCTACCCCAAGTCAAAGAAGACTGCCTCCTCACCACCTCATCCGTAGAGAGCTCGGTTTAAAGTGTTGGTCCAAGTAAAGCCATTGTCTGTAAGAGTCATGTGTGTGTTGTTAAGCGTTCTACTTAGGCTCATCGAGGTGACATATGATCATAGCCTAGTGGACTCAAAGAATTAAGTCACCATGGACCCGAAAAGTCTCAACCCTAAGCCCTATAAGGTTCCTCTTAGAATTAGGTGGATTAAGATCTTAACCGAGCTCTATTTTTCAATTTAATTCCAGGCTAGTTTAAATGTCAACTATAATTCAGGAAAAACTATACAATATTTACAAAGATGCAATTTTACAAATTTTTTACACATGTGCAAAATTTTTGAAAAATGTTTTGAAAACATTGATGTATGCATGAATGCAAGTTTTGCAAAATATTTACACACATTTACACAAGGTTTTTGCAAACTTTTGTTTTTCAAAACATTTTACAAAAATTTTACTATATACATAGTTTTGATAGGAAAATATTTACAAACTATTTACACAAAAGATTTTTACGAAATTTTTTACAAAAATACTTTTGTACATAGCTATGTATGTGCAAAAAAGAATTTATTTACAAGAATTTTTTTTATTCTCATGGGTTTTAAGGGTGTTTAGCCATTTTTATTTATCAACACACTCACACAAAGTACGAGTTATGGCTAAAGTATATATGAAATATATATGACACCCCCTATACTTAGCTCGAACGATGTCCTCAGAGTGAATCAAGAGCGATGAAGAAGACATAACTCGTGCTTAGTATAGGGAAGTGAACAGGAAGGCTATATATAAAGAAGAATGAAAGAACAGAATGAGAAGAAACTCGGGGTTTCCCCCTATACTTAGGATCAAGTAATCCTAAGTATAACATGCTGTACACAAAGGGAAATCCGAGTGAAGGATGTACATGGTCTACCTCCCCTATACTTAGGGTAAAATATCCCTAAGTATAGGCTGCAAAACAGAGGTAGAAAAGAATCAAAAGGAAATCAAAAGTCTCACATCCCCCCTATACTTAGGGTAAAGTGCACCCTAAGTATAGCATAATCAAAGATGCAAATGGGGTGTTGGACTGAAGAATAGTGTGATATGGACAACTGGATCTATACAAATCGGAAGAACAATGATAATATGGCGTGAGATGCAATAGATGTGAGTCAAGAAACCACATCTCATGCAAAATGAATAGGGGCAACGTCAACGACCAGCGACTCATGATCTAGATATGGTTTGAGTCGTTGCCCGTTAACACGAAGGTACTCTCAGATGACAACTCAGATATGTCGATGCTTCCGTTGTTGTGTACCTTTCGGACCAGATAGGGTCCCTTCCATTTGCTCTGCAACTTCCCTAGAAATAATCTCAACCTGGCATCGAACAACCATACTCGCTGTCCTGTCTCAAACTGCTTGTGGCTAATATGAGAATCATGTCACTCCTTCACTCTCTCCTTGTACTGAAGGCTGCTCGAAAAGGCTGCATCACGAAGCACCTCCACGACTGCTAACTCTACCCTCCTCTGATCTCCTACACTCACTGGATCCATAAGAATATCTGTGACTGCCCAAAGTGACCTATGTCTCATCTCAACAGGTAAATGGCAGGGCTTTCCATAAACGAGGTGAAAGGGAGATGTACCCAAAGGTGTCTTGAAGGACGTCCGATATGCCCACAAGACCGAGTCCAAAAGCTGTGACCAATCTTTTCTGTTAGGGTGGACGACCTTCTGTAGATTAGTCTTGATCTCCATGTTCGACACTTCAGCAAGACCATTAGTCTGAGGATGATATGGTGTGGCTACTCGATTATCTATGCTGAACTCGCTAGCAAGGGCCTTTACCTTGTCGTTGACGAAATGAGACCGCCCGTCAGATATCAAACCTCTAGGCACCCTGAACCGTGAAATGATATTCTTCCTCAAAAATCTGCAAACAGTCCTAGCATCTGCGGTTCGGACGGGGATGGCCTCAACCCAACGACTCACATAATCAATGACCAACAGAATGTACTCGAATCCTTGACTCTTAGGGAATGGACCCATGAAATCGATGCCCCATGCGTCAAAAACCTCACAGAAGTGAATGGGATGCATCGGCATCATATCACGCTGTCCACAAGTGCCCATCCTCCAACAATCAGTACACCTCTTCACGAACTCATCAGAGTCCTTGAAGAGGGTAGGCCACCATAGGCCGGATTGGAACACTTTCTGTGCCGTTCTCCTCCCAGAGTGATGTCCTCCTGCCTCAAGCTTGTGGCAGTATGTGAGGACGCTATGGTGCTCCTCCTAAGGAATGAACCTACACCAGACGCTATCCCCTCCTTCATGATAAAGGATAGGAACCTCCCAATGGTAGAGCTTGACCTTCATGAGGAAGGTCTCAAGTCGCTGCCTGGGCCAATCTTGTGGAACTTTCTTGGCAACAAGATAGTTCACAATATCATCGTACCACGGGAGAGAGGTGATAGCAAGGATCGCCTCATTTGGGAAGGTCTCACAAATGGGCTCGATCTGCTCAGAATCCTTAAGAAACTCCAATCGGGAGAGATGATCCTCCACCACATTCTTGACTCCAGGCTTATCCTTAATCTCTATGTCAAACTCCTGGAGTAGAAGGATCCATCTGGTCAATCTGTCTTTGGCATCCTTCTTTGCCATGAGGTACCTGACGGCGGTATGATCAGTGAAGATGGTCACCTTAGATCCAATGATGTAAAGTCTGAACTTATCTAGGGCGAAAACTACGACTATCATCTCCTTCTCAGTGACGGTGTAGTTCCGTTGAGCAGCATCCAAAGTCCGGCTAGCGTAGTGAATAGAAAATGGGACTCCATCCCTCTTCTGTCCCAGCACGGCCCCTACGGCAAAATCGGAGGCATCCGTCATGATCTCGAATGGGAGAGACCAATCAGGCGACTGGAGGATATGAGCCTCTACAACTAGACTCTTGAGAGTCTCAAATGACGCTAGACACTTATCATCCACAATGAATTCTGTGTCTTTCGTCAGCAGATCAGTCAACGGTCGGGAAATTCTGCTGAAATCATGAATGAATCGTCGGTAGAAACCGATGTGCCCTAGAAAGGACCGTAACTGCCGCAAGTTGGACGGTGGACTGAGTTTCCTAATGATATCCACCTTGGTCGGATCAACCTCCATGCCCCTGTTGGAGATGATATGGCCAAGCACCGTCCCTTGAGTCACCATGAAGTAACTCTTCTCCCATGAAAGCACAAGGTGAACCTCAATGCATCGCTGGAGGACGCGGTCTATGCAATCAAGACAAGCATCAAACCCATCGCGGTAGACCGAAAAATCGTCCATGAAGACCTCCAAGCACTCCCCTACTATGTCCGAAAAGATGGACAACATGCACCTATGGAATGTCGCCGGGGCGTTACACAATCCAAAGGGCATCCATCTGAAAGCATATGTCCCAAAGGGACAAGTGAAGGTGGTCTTTTCTTGGTCAAAATGGCCACCGGATTATATCCGAAGTACCCGTCCAAGAAACAGTAGTGGCTTTTCCCGGCTAGCCTCTCTTTAATCTGATCAATAAAAGGCAGCGGGAAATGATCCTTCTTGGTGGCCTGGTTCAATCGTCTGTAGTCCACACAGACCCGCCAAGAAGTGTGTACCCAGGTAGCGATCTCCTCTCCAGACTCACTAACAACTGTGGTGATGCTTGTCTTCTTGGGCACCACATTCAATGGACTAACCCACTTGGAGTCGGAGATAAGGTAGATAAAATCGGTGCTCCACCATTTCGAGATTTCCTTCATGACAACATCTCGAAGGTTCGGGTTCAGCCACCGCTGGAACTCACGCGACGGCTCTGCGTCCTCCTCGAGATAGATATGGTGGGAGCACAGGGCTGGACTTATCCCCTGGAGATCGGCTACGCTCCATCCAATCACCTTGCGGTTCTTTTCAAGAACCCCCATCAGACGGGATTCTTGCTCTCCAGTCAAATCCGCTGAGATAATGACTGGGTACATCTCATGCTCACCCGCAAAGAACCTATATTTCAGCGATGAAGGCAAAGGCTTCAGCTCTGGACAACTTGGTGCTGGCAGATCTGGCCTCTGAAATGTCTGAGTGAATGTGACCAAAATCTACATAGGAGAATGAGAACTCTCGCTCACAATCTGAATCTGGTGAAGGTTGCTCTGCTAGTCTGTCTCTGTTCTGCATGGAATCAAACTCCACCCTAGTTGTAGGCTCTGTGGAAGTCAGACAAGGAATCAAATCATCAAACTCTGCCCAATATATATCTGACTCTGAGGGATCTGTATCAGAATCACAAGAAAAAATCTACCTCACAATCGGGAACCAGCTATGCTGCCTGAGATGTATCCTAGACCAGGAATGTGCTCTCCAAGCTCTCCTCTGCTGGCGTCTCTACATAACAGCGAACTCTGAAGGTGAGAGGATGGCCTGTGCTGCTGGATCTGCCTAAACTGCCTTGTCATCTATAATCATAAAATCACAGTCCTGGTGGATGTCTCGCCCTGCCTCTGTCATCTGCTCTAAATCTGAATGCAGCTCCGAGCAAGTGGAATATCTGGCTCTAGTCTCATCGATCATCTCTATTTGTATACTCTCGCCCTCGATGCGAAAGTATACCTTCCCGCTATCATGATCGGACACTGCCTTGGCTGTGGCCAAGAACGGGCGTCCTAAAATGATGGGGGTATCGGTCACGGACTCAGGGATCGCCATGTCCAACACAACGAAGTCCACGGGAATTTCATGCTCTGAATCATGATGAAAACGTCCTTCAGCAACCCCTTCGGCCTCTTGACAGATCGATTAGCAAACTGAAGGACTGTCCTGCTCTGTCGTAGAGGGCCTAACTCGAAGCGGTCGAGTAAGGCTGCCGGAAGTAGGTTGATCAAAGACCCGCTGTCTAATAGAGTACGATCGAACCTCTGCTCCTGATTATGACATCTGACATACGGGGCTCTTGCATCTGGCCTCTTGACTGGCAGCCGGTTCTGGATCACAAAGCATGTGGCACGAGTGAGCACATGGATTTCTGACTGATGGTTCTGCCTCTTCCTCCGAACTGTGGTCCTGTCTCTGCGGGATCTCTAGAAGAGAGGGATGTGCTCCAAGGCCTCCTGTAGAGTCAGCTGAATGTGAAATTGGTCCATCATTTGCTGGCTGAACTCTAGATGGTGGGACTTTTTCTGATTTTCTTTTTTAGGCCCCTTAGCCAAGCGGAGCAATTGGGGAAAGAAGACTGTTGGGTCCTTCTCAGATGAAGGACTAGGATCGGGTCTAGGGTTCTCAGACAAAGCAGAATCCACACATACATCATCAATCAACACAAGTGGATCCGAAAATAACAAACCCTTTCCTTTATTCACAAAAGTGTCCTGAGGTACATAAACTAAATGAAAAACAACAGGACTAGAAGAACTTGAAATGGTGGCCTCAGCACCACCCTCGGCATCTAGTATCGCGGCCTCAGTACCGCGCTCTAGCTCAGCAACTCGTATGGTGGCATCAGTACCACCTCCTCCATTTGGTGAAGCGATGGCCTCAGTACCGTCGGTTGGATCAACATCCGTGGTGGCATCAGTACCACCGTCATCATCATGTGTATGAGCGGCATCAGCACCGCTCTCCTCCTCGACTGGCACTCCTGAAGTGGCGTGGGGTCGTCGCTCAGACGAGGCACCGCCTGCTGGCATCCTACCGCTCCTAAGTGTAACAAAATCAGCATCAAACATGTATGCAGTAATATCACCAAGGGAATCACTAGGAGCGGTGGTCTCTGTGAACTCTACCTGCTCAGACTTCCTCTTCAGGTTGTTCGGGTTCGGCTCTATCTGTGCAGGAATGGCGGCCTTCCCCTTCATTATCTCTCTCATCTCCTATCTGAACTCGTCCATCTCCCATTGGAAGTTAGCCAGCTGATCGGAGATGAGGCGGGCTAGGTCGTCTAAGGCTGGGTTCTCATAGGAAGGACCCTGACCTGACGGGTGGCCTCGCTAGTAATGAGGTTGCTGCTGCTGGTGAGAGAGATAAGGGAGTTGTGAGTGATACTATTGAGGCTGTTGAGGCTGCCTCCAAGACTGTCTCTGATGGTAGGGACGAGGAACATGCTGCTGGTAACTCTGTTGTGGCGGATGGTGTGATAGGAACTGGGGTTGCTGCTGGTGACTATCTCGTTGCTGGTCGTACTGGCCACCCTGAACTGGAGGCTGTTGCTGGGAACTGGTACCTCCGGCCGACCAACGAAATCCTTGATGGTCTCGTAGTATACCGGGCTGGGGTCGGTCGTACCATATTCCGTTGACATCCATCAACGGCTCCTGCTCGTAGGTGGGTGGGGGAAGTACTGCTAGTGGCTGGTCAGGCTGGTACACCACCATCTGGTTGTCCTGAGACAGTGGCGGCTGAAGGTACTGCTACGACTGCTGTTGATACGGCTCCGCCTGAACATGATGGACCTGTCGGTACTGGGCGGAGTGCTGGGGAATGTTGTTGCTGATGCATGGGTCTGCCCGTGACCTAAGACGGGGCTGAGAAGCCGTCCGTGCCTCCTGGAGACACGTGATCTGTGTCTTTAGGTCACTCATCATCTGTACCATCTGATCTATCTGTGTCATACCCTGGCACTGCTTCTTCTCTATCAACTCGATCTAGTCCAGCTTCTCGCTGATAATGCCCATGTCGCCGGTTGTCGACTCTGCCCGTACTGCTGCCGCTGACGAAGTAGAGGGACCGGCATCGACCCGTGCTATCCTCTAATAGGACACGGCCTGTGGCTGGGGCTTCCCCTTTGTATAGAGGCAGGTCTGTGACATCACCGTGTAGTTCTCGGCCATCTCCTCGTAGATGGCCCAGACCTGTTCCTCATCTTTGGCAAAATACGATCCTCCACGGGATGCATTCACCAACCCATGCAGCTCGGTTGTAAGTCCGCAGAAGAAGCTCTAAACTAGGTTCGGCTTCGAGATATCATGGTGCGGGCATCTGTCTGTAAGCTCCCTGAATCGGTCCCATGCCATGTGAAATTGCTCATTGGGGAGCATGGAGAAATTGCTGATCAGGGCCCTCGCTGCATTGGTCCGACCAAGTGGGTAATACTTGTTGAGGTACTCGTTCCGGCGTTGCTCCCATGTTGTCACAAATCTCCCTAAGTGCTTCAGCCAATTGGTTGCTCTATCAATGAGGGAGAAGGGAAATGATATCATCTTGATGGTGTCCTCGTCCACCTGACGATCGTGGATAGTACTGCAGATCATCTCGAACTCCTGGAGAGAAAGATGTGGCTCCTCGGTGGCGAGTCCATGAAAGCGGGGAAGCAACTGAATAGTCTGTGGCGGGAACTTGAAGTCTCCCGCTATGGCCGGCAACACGATCCATCTGTGGGTTAGAGTTGCACCAGGGTTGTGCAACTCTCTCATCGGACAGGCTCCTGCTGCTGGCTGCACTAGCTGCTCTCCCTTAGGTATGTCTCCTCCACCGGGTATGCGCTGCTCGCGGTCTAATCTCATCTGCTCCATCTCCCGGCGCATCTCCACCATGAAAGCTCCCTGGTCGCATATCTGTCTCTGCATCATCTCCGAGGAAGCTATCAGTTTTGTTGATTGCACCCTAGTCCAAAACAAATGTCTGCTCGGCTCTGGGTCCCTCGGTGCGGTCCTCGTTGTTGGCCATGGTCTCTGCAAAGGCAAAATACCTAAGCTCAGGTGTCGAAATATCATCTGACTGCTACTCTCTCTGATCGGGCACCTCAGGAATAATAGTAGAAGGGTGGTCGGGGGGAATAGGATGGAAGCGAACTCGGGTTTGGAGAGCGGGTCTCGGCTCTCGCGAACCAACCTAGATGAGCGGGCCGGAGTACTCGAAAGCGGTGCAACCAGAGGTTGCCTAATGGACCTCCGACCCATCATCTTGATCTGGAGAGTCAGGCGGATGAGATCTGGAAAGCAAATAGGATGGTCAAGCAATACCCCAAATTCACCAACGCAACACGAGCTGATGACTGTAAGAGTTCGGTCTTTTATCTTGTCTTTTTTTATTTTGATGATAAGACAGTCTATCAGAGCGATTAGTGAGCTGTTAGGAATCCAACGCTCCCAGGAGACTATCCCGATCCCAAACTAGATCTTTCCTACCCAGTACAAGCCACGGACCGTTTACCGGCTACCCGATCAGCTCTCTCTGTTAAGGATATCACGGCCCTCTTTACCGGAGACCGGAGCGATCCTCACTGGAGAATGACTAGCCCAGAAGCAGTAGTCTGAAGAGGGGTCAGATGTGGCTCTAGCCTAGTGTACGGGTCACTCTCTCGCCCAATCAAACCATCCAATGAGGGGATTACTCTCCCAATACAAGATTTTTTATGAGGTAATTTTTATGTCCAGTTTGCTTTAGCAATCCCAATTTTATGGTTTCTCTTTTTTAGTATTTTTCAAATAAAAACAATCGCCTAACGAGTTTTTTGGTTCTCCTGATTTTATTAAGTCCAAGAAAATAGGAGGAGAAGACGAAAAAGCCGACGCGTGATAAAATCAATGATGCATGCTGAGTAAGAAAGCGTACCTTTCCTCCAGCTCTCTACATGCAATATGATCCGCGCATAATTGAAAGACAGGAATAAAATCTATTCTAAATGATGCAGCGAAGAAAATGACCTTAACACGAATTTCTACACGAAAAGAACGGGAGTTAACGGGTCAACGGGAGGGGTCGGAGTCCGGTCTCTGTTGTCGATCGGTGTCCGCCACAACGTATCCTGCTAGCGCTGTATACGGCCTCTAGCGGCACGTGACCCCTCGAGTGACCCGGTTAGCTTTTTCTTATTAATTAATTAATTAGGTCCAATTAAGCGGTCTATAGGAACATGCAGTCTAATTAGACTGGGGTCCTATTCAATTACATCACAGATCAATAAAAATTCCTAAGCTAAGGCCAAATCCTCGAGAAACAAAATAAAATAAAAAGCTGTAAAAACAAAACCGGCGGAAAACTCGGTGGGGTCCCCCGAGCACACCGGTGCTCGACGAAACAGACCCCGACAATCCACAAGTCTGGGTGTCCTGGTCCATGTATTATTACAATAATATGGGACTGAAAATAAAGACTAAGTCTACACTAAACTACTCTCTCCTCTCTTCTGCTTGACTTCCTCGCGCTCTCCTGTGGCTTTGTACAGAAGAGAGATGCCTCCGATCCCTACGGTTGCGTCAGCTTCCCGAAGAAAGCTGCCTCGGTCGTCGGGTCCTCGCAAAGAAGTTAACAAAGGTGCGTCAGTCCACAGTTATTATAATAATAAAAAAAGAAAAATGAAAATAAAATAAGATGACAGGTATATGCAAAAATAAAAATAAAAACAAAGACAAATAAAATAAAATAAAATAAAAAGAAAACAAAAAGAAAATAAAAGAGAATAAAAAAGCCTCGAAAATCACGAAAGAAATGAAAAGCCGTGGAAAAAGCCGCGAATGAAAACCAAAAAAGAAAAAGACCACTAAGCCGTGCTCCCTGGCAACAGCGTCATTCTGATGACGAGACTTTCGTGATCCGGGTAAAGGTAAAAATACGGGTTGTTGCGACCCGAACCTCGAAGCTCAATCAACAAGAAAAGAAGACCATCAAATAAAATAATCAATCAAATAAGTCGAATAGCGATCTCGCTAATATATTTAACCTGGTATAGCGACTAGGGTCGAACAAGGAGCACGGATTGGCTTAAAAAGCCTACAAAGTAGTCGAAAATCAAAAGAAAGAGAAGAAAAATATCTTTGGTGGATTTTATGGGTTTTTTAATTTTTTTTGTTATTTTTAATTATACAGAAAATATAAAACAGAGGCAAAAAGGCATACTCAAGGAATTATTAAACATACAAAAATTAGTCCAAAAATTAAAATAAAATATTTTTGGATTTTAGGATTTTTCAAGTATTTTTGTTAATTTTCTTAGATTTTTATATTTTTAATGAATTTTCTAAAAATAAAAGAAGGCTAAATATAAAAGCTATTGTACAACCAGATTTGAAAGTCTATTTAAAAAATATAAAAATAGCCTCTAAAAATCTAGCAACAATTTTTATGAAAACTACAAATAAAACCCTAAATACAGAAAAAGAAATTATATTTTTTGAATTTTTAGGAATTTTTAATGATTTTTATAAGTTTTTTATGGTTTTTAGATTTTATAGGTTTTATACGTCCAAATCAAACAAAATTTGGATAGAAGCAAGAACACACAAAACAAGCAAACCATGATTTTTTAGAATTTTTGAAGATTTTTAATATTTTTAGTTGATTTTTTAAATTGAAACAGTAGTAAAAATGAGAGGTTTTGAATTTTTAAAAATATAAAATCGAAACAAAATTGTCCCAAAAAATCATTGAAATTTTTTCACAGTGGCAGGGGCCACATGTCCAAATTTCAAGAGATTTTTAGTTGATTTGATATTTTATTCAACCAATAAGATAGGCACAACACACAGGGACCTAAGTGTAAAGAAAATAAGTTCCAAGGCCAAAATGATAACACGTGTAAAAAGAATAGGGCCAAATCTGCAAAAATCCCAAATCGCACAAGGGCGGCACGTGAATCAGACACGGAGGGGTATAAATGTCATTCTTTTTATAAAAATCCAAACGGTAACAACAATAAAGTGCAGGGGAAAAAACACAATTAACCCACAAGTCACGTGTCGATGCACGTGCTTCACATATAGAGGGACTAAAATGTAAAATCTAAAAGTCTGAGGTCCAAAATGCAATTTATCCAAATTAAAAACAACTACAACAAATAATTACAGGACTCGGAAATAAATGCTGAAACGAAAAAGGACCTAAGTGATATTTACCCTTAGTATTAAGATCCAACGATCGAGAGAGGTCCACTCACGATCGAACGATGGAGGATGGCTGGTACCCCTTCGGCGATGGACGTCCCAGATCAGATCCTCAGATGGATCGGACGGCTACGAGCCTCCCACAGATGGATGTCTGAGATCAGAACTGGCGGATGAGGTCGATCGAACGGCGGAGGAGATCCCTGGAAGAACTGGTCGCCGACGAACTTCGCCCGGCCGTTGCGCGCGCCTGAGGGCTCCTCCGATGCTGCTGGGATGGGGGAAAAGGTAGCTGGTGTCATTCCGCAGCTGATGGGCTGCTCCGATGGGACCGGGAGGAGCTGGAGGACCCCCGGCGACGAGGAAAGACTTGGAGATCTGTGCTTCAGTGATAGGACCCCCATATGAGGTCCCTTTGCCTTCGAATCCTGCACAGAAAGAACGCTGGGTCGAGGGCAAACTGCCTCGACCCGGCTACAGGCGAAATGGGTGGTCAGGGGAGTCGGAGCGATGCTCTCCGACGAGCGGCGGCAGAGGAGAATCGTAATCCATGTTCCGTGGAGAACCAGGGTGGCTGAATGGGTAAAGAAGGTGGGGAGGTGTCTCGCGAAGGTGATAGGGTAATCAGATGGGCGAATGGACAATCAGAGCGTACTAGATGGACCGGTGGTCGAAAAGCGGAAGATTGGAAATCAGACAAGGCTAAGGGCTAAGGAAGCTACCTCATGGTCGAGGACGTCTGGGATGGAGATGCTGAGTCTCCTGGAGTCTTTGCCTCGATGGAATGACGTCTCCAGAGGATTGGGTTTCGTCGGTGGTGGAGCACGACGATATTGGTCACCGGACCTAGGGCTAAGGGCCTCAATCGCTCGCTGCAACACCCTCCGACGCTCGCTGTCACTCGAGGAGAAGGATGGAGGTCACTGGGGTCAAAGACGATGGCCAAAGGTGTGTGAATTAGCGGCTGAGGTTCAGGCTTTATACGAGCAAGGGTCCGAGAAGATGGGGATCGAGCGCGCATTCCAAGGCTCGGACCCCTAAGAAGGATGACGGGAGTGGATCGTGGATGTTTGTTCGACAATCGGAGCCCAGGGTTTTGAAGGATGGTGATCAGATCGTGGCGCGAAAAATCGGCGAAGTCGGGTCAAAACCGGATCTGGGCGAAATGTGGTCTACGGGGGGAAGTTGACCGGGGGTCAACACTCCCTCGTGGACCAATTAGAAATCAGCATTTCGAAATTATTTATAAATTAAATTAAAAATAGAAAATGATTTTATTTAAAAATATTTATAAAATAAAAAATGTTTATTAATTTTCAAATCATTTTTTAGTATTTTTATTTATTTTTTTGAAAAATAAATTAATGTATATACATAATATAATATTATATACAAGTATAAAATACCTATGTATTTTATATTTTTATTTTTATTATTTTATTTTTGTACAAATACTCTAATTTTATATTTTATTTATAACATAAAATGTAGAGTATAAAATAATTTTTATTTGTTTTTTATTATTTATGTACAAGGATGAAATAAATAGGTGAATTATTCCTATGTACATGGTTTATGTACAAGAGAGAGAAAGTATTTTATTTTTAGTTTTATTTTATTTCTATCATTTTTATTTTATTTTTAGAAATATATACATATTATGAGAAACACACACACACACACAGATATATATATATATGAAAATAAAATATATACAAAAGAGGGGGTTCTACACAAGGTTGAGCTAACTTGTAACTCTCTACTTATTTTATTTGGCGATCAGGCCCATATTGGGCCCTCACTTGGGTTGGGTTCAGGTCACTCAATATTTATTCTAAATATTTCCCTCTTTTTCTTTATTTCTTTATTCTTTTATTTTTGCACAAAAACATGCTAATTATTGATATTTACACAAGCATGCCTAATTGATAACTTATAATATTTACAACTATCTACATGGTGTTTTGCAGAGATAAATAGCTAAAATAAAAGAATAAAGAGTGATGAATGGGTATTCATCAAAGCTGCACACCGTGGCTCCACAATCCGGCGAACCACACAGGTAAGTATTTTCTATCTTATCTTTTCATTTTTTATCTAACCATTTTTTTCCTATTGTCCGATCACCCGCCCTCTCTCTCGATTAGGGCCATCCAAGCCGCAGCGCTTCTCAGCCATTCGATCAAGACTTGGATTCCATCCGGACCGTTAGCTAGCGTCGCGTCCTCCTTGCGCCACGTGGCTGCGTCCGCACCCTTCGATGCCTGCCTTTCCCTCTTAATCTCCACCATCCATCCCGGCCTTGATCTCGACCGTTCGATCAAAATCCAGTCACCATCACGACCGTTCCTCCCCGCCTTTACCTACGCCCGCCACGTGGAGCACCCTACGCCCTTTGATCTCATCGCCTCTGATTCAATCTTAACCCTCCTTTTCCACCCATCTCTTGACCGTTGGATGGCGTGATCCAACGGTCAAGGCGTCTTCTTCTACCTTCCGCCTCGCCTGGTCCCACATCGTCCACCTCACCGACAGGTCACCCCCTTCCTATTTTGGGAGCCACTCCGGCCACCCACTCTGCCTCCTGTCACCACCATGTTGTACCCAACTCTTCCCTTATCCTCGCCTACCCCCTCGAGAACCATGAACTCCCCCACCTCGCTCCACGACGTCCACCAACTCCATCACTTCACCACCTATGCTGTCACCTCCCATCTTTAAATACTCCACCATCTTCAACCTTCAACCCAATCCGCCATCACGGAGAGAATCCCCGAGCTCCCTCCTTCCTATTGATGACAAAATTTTGAGGTGACATTGAGCAACGACCGAGATCCATCTCCGACGAGATCCACGGCCATCCCCTGCCGTGTCACAGCCTTCCCCGTGAGCTGCACGAGCTCAGGACCATCTACCGTCCTTCGAGCGACGACCAGGAGCACGTCTTCGAGCTCCATTTCCCAGGTAGACGCCTCCATCTCCCTCACGATCTTCTTCTTCTTTTTCATGCTTTTTCTCAAATTTTATTCGACGCCCTCGAGCTACCTCAAGCTTCTTTGACCATCCTCTGAGCTTCGCCTCAGAGCTGGCATCTTCGCGCGTGCTTTTATCTTCTCCGACGATACACTACTCTTCACGCTGACGCGATATCCGCCACCTTGGCGGGGCACCATCACCGGACCACCTTCATTACCCCTCAGGACTCACACCGCACTCACGATTACTCCACGCTCACATTGCACACCTCGGCTATTCAACTAACCCCTTGCAGGTACTCCATCTTCGACTTGCCGGAATCATCATCGGAGCTCCTTCGAGCTTCGTCGCCACCGCTCTCCAGACCATCCAACCTCAGCTGAGATCCCCGACGGCTCCGCCACACTTCCACGATTCTTCCCAGCTTCTCAGACACCATCGGGGAGCTTCACCGACACCAGACGAAGAAGGAGGAGCTAGAGCTCCTTCACCAGATCGCAGCCACCTCCGCCGCAGGAGGCGGCGGACCATCTGAGAAGGAAGAGCAGTAGCCATCCGATCCCCTTGATCGGACGGTCCTGAGCATGCCACGTCGCCCTAAACACGCATCCGTCGGATCAAGACGATCCTGCGCACCAGAGGAAGCCATGTCGCCACTTACCCCGCGCTCCAGAAGTCGTTGGATTCATCTTGATCCAACAGCCATTGATCGTCCACGTATCCATCTTCATCGAGCTCCAACAGCCGTTGGATTGATCTTGATCCAACGGGTTGTACCTCGCCACACATCAGCCTCTAGGAGCCGTTGGATCTCCACCGGATCCAGCGGACCAGAGCGTGCCACGTAGCCGCCTCCGAGCCTCTTCCCTGACCATCAGGCTCGGAGCCCCCTGAAGCTAGCCGAGCCTCCATCCGAGACGAGTCCGAGCCTCCAGAGCCCCCGAGCTTCCACCCGAGCCTCCGAAGTCACCCAAGCATGGACCTCAGGTGAGGCGTATGTGCAGCCTAGGTATTTTGCACCGAGGCCCCTGAAGGTTTTGATATTTGCATTTCAGTCCCTACTAGGAGCCCCACGTGAGGCACACGTGTTCTGTGGGTATTTTGCATACATACCCCCCTCATTATAGGTATTACATATTAGTCCCAGTCAGCATGTTTAATTTCTATCAATTTTATTTTCTGTAATTGCAGTTAGGCCCCTGTCTTTGCACGCATCTTTAGGCATTCATTTGAAATCATTTTTCAAGTTTGAAAATTGCATCGTGTAGCTTAATTTCTCATCTTTCATATGTGACTTTGTCGTATTTTTGTGATAGCAGTGGATTTTATTATTAATTAATTGGTGGAATTTTGTCATATTTTGCCCATTTATTCCTTTTCATTTGTAGTAAATTCTCTGTTGCTCCAAAAATCCTCATAAATTCACATTAGACTTACGATAATAGGGTTCACATTATGCCCAAAAATCATCTCATTTGCACATATTCTGAGGCATGAATAAATCATTTTGTGATTTTCTTAATTAATTTTTAGTTAGTCCATTTCACATAGAAATTTAGGTTTATTAATTTTCCTATATTCTTCACATTTAGATCTATCTAGGATAATTTTTATGTCTGAAAAGATTTTGATTTGGTATTTATTAAAATTAATTTAGTCAAAACCACCTTGCATTCATTTTTAATTCACAGTAAATTTATCCAGTGTCAAAAAAATCTAAAAAAATTAGCCTAGCTTAATTTCATTGCATTTCACCATATGATTAAGTTTCATAATTTTGGACTTGATTTGATCGCTTTTCTGAGTTAACTTGTAAACCTGCCCGATTTTGCATGTGTCTTTTATTAATTGCATAAAAATTGTTTAAAAAGACCAAAAATAATCTTCTGAAAATCCGACCTATTAAAATTGCTTAAAATCTACCTAAGGAGACAACTGCCTCCCTGAGTTCAACCTTGGGCTTGTCCAAGTAAAACAAATAAATTTGCCGCTCGCAATTAACTCATCCTTAATTAAAAGTGGTTTTTGATTAGTTCTTATTATCTGGCTACAACGAAGACAAGGAATTAATTTGGATCATTAATTTGACTAAATTAACAAGGGTAGTAAGAGGCTCTTCAATCCACTACTCAGTCAAAGAATAGAGGAGGAAGCCAATAGGTGAAACCGATACTTCTCCCTTGTGGGGTACTCGGACGTGGAACGATGAGATAGACACCACCGTGAGATGATGTCCTAAGATCAGTATTTCAGACTAATCCTGCAAGCAGATGAAGCCCTACTCGACCATGTACGATAGAAGCACCCATACTTTGTGAATTTAGTCAATAACAAGGTAATATTTAGGCTGGGTTCTTGGCTCTATTTTCCTAGGGTTGTTCCTTACTTAGTCTGGATGGTACCTGAAAACAATGTTGATTTTATAAACCCAATACAATGATGTACATTATGAATTTTAATTTCGTCGAAGTTTATTTAAACACTCCCCTTATTTTAATTTTTTGTTTTCACTTTTTTGAGCATTTTTTCAGAATAATTCAGCTAACGATTTTTTTGTATTTTCTTTAAATCATAAGTGATACAAAACTGAGGGAGATAGAGGAAAAGTCATGCAAGTGGATACTAGGTTGGTAATATCACCCTTGTATCAAATGATGTGTGCTCAGTAAGAGGACTTATAGTGCTTTCCATCGCTCTCCATGCTAGATGCAAGCTAAGTAATTAAAATCTACACTATACGGAATCCAAGCTGGTGAAATGCACCCTAAGTAGGAATTGCTATTAGCGTAAAGAACCAAATTAGTTTGATCTAAGTCCAGACATATCAAAGACTATAGGCATGTGAATATATTAAGTGTTTGAACCTATAATAATCGATCAAGCGGTTCCAAAAATCCAAGGGCTCATTCACATAAAATAAAGAAAATAAAATTGGAAAACTCAAAATATGGAAAACAAATAAAATTAAGTGAAAAATAGGGAAAACAAAAGGTAGAAAGCGAATAAAACGTGAGAAAACTAAGCAGACCCCAAGTGAACATACACTTGGTAAAATATGCCACAAGAGTTCAAGTGTTCAAATGTCCAAGTACCTGTTATTACAAATTAATATGCAAAATAAAAAGTGTCTCTCTCACACAAATAAAAAAATCTACTTTTAAGTTGTTCCTCTCTCTCTATCTCTCTTCCTTTCTCTCTCCAATCAGCTTGTAAAGGAGCAGATCTCATAGCTTGGGTGCATCGACTCTCCTAGAAGAGTTGCCTTCGCCATGTGGTCACTCACAAAGAATTCAACAAAGAAATAGGTTAGAAACATATAAACAATTATTTATAAAAAGAAATGAAACAGATAAATATGCAAATAAATATGTACAATCTTAGCCTACGTTGTTCCCCGGCAACAGTGTCATTTGATAGAATGACTAAGCATCGGTTTCTAATACATGGTCTTAGAGCGCCTACGACGTCTGACAAGTCAGATCCGACAATCGTTGTATCGACCGCTCTCGCGGTTCTCGGAACATGATCAATCAATCAAATCAACAATCAACCCACAATAAAGATAAAATAATAAAGGAATGCTGGGTGAAATTTATTATACCCGCATAAAGATGTGTATTGACAACAAGTGTAGGGCTGAACCATTGAGAGCAAATCACAGATATGTATAATTATTATTAATTATAATAATAAACAACAATTATATTTTTGTACTTTTTAGCCTTTTGAGTTTTTGTAGATTTTTTATTATATTTGAATTTTATGTATTTTTAATGTCTTATATTTTTATTTTTATTATTTTTTGAATTTTTATTTTATATTTTCTTTTTAATTTTGCAAATTTTTAGTTTCCTTTTATTTTTAAGATAATATATATATCTATATACTCATAAAATGTATATTATAAATACTATCCATATAGGATATATATATATATAATAAATAAAATTAAGTAAATGTCTACAGCAATAGTCCTTTTTATTTTTTAAAGGTTTTAAATATATATTAGATATTTATATGTAACGATAATATTAGAAAAGAATATATAATTAATATAATATATATAATATATATAAGGTTCTATATTTTTAAATATACCTATATAAACTCAACATTTATAAAATACAATGTTTTGTATTTTTTATAATTTTCTATATTTTTATTAATTTTTTGATAATTTTTGGGAATATGTATTTTTTAATTGATTTAAATATATAAAACATAGACTATAATAAATATGCCAAGTTTTTTCGGGTTTTAAAAATATATATTAAGTCAAAAAATGCCAAAAACTATTTTGAATATATACTATATGATATAAATAAAAATATAGTTCATAAAGTATTTTTGGAATTTTATAGAATTGCTATTTATTTTTATAGAGTTTTTAGGGCTTTTTTTCAATTTTTTAGTGTTTTTCTTTTTATCTTTTTTGTGGAGGTATATTATATAGTAATATATGATATATAATGTTTTTGGAATTTTTAATGTTGATTGTCTAATTTTTTGTATTTTTATAGCAAAGCATGGGATATTTGACTCCTAATAAATGGGAAAATGCGATAACCACCTAAAATAAAAATACAATATGATTTACATAGATTAATGCACCTATAGAAATAATCCCAACATTTATGGATAACATGATCAATTTAGATAAAAGTAGAAACAAATAAGTAATTTACAACTTGGGAGTGGTATATTCGAAAAATTAATAAAGTTGAGGGATAGCGTGCAAATGACCCCAAAATATTACATGTATTTACAAATTTTGAGGACTAAGAATAAATAAACCAAAGCTAGAGGGGCTTGGTTGCAATATTTACAATGCCTCACATGGCGCTACACGTGAGACACGAGGACTAAGTGTAATTAAATAGAAGCACGAAGGGTCCTATGCAAAATATACAAAAGTTTTTGAACTACTCTTAATATTTACAGGATTTGTCTTATAAATACAAAAAGAGCAGTGTCTCGATGAAATTTACCCCTTAAAGCGTCGAATCAAGCAACGCATGGAGCTCCATGTGGTCTTCACTTAGGCGATCTAGCGGGTCCTGATGGGTACCATTTTTTTTATTTGACGGCTGCAATAGAACATGGCATTCTAGCGTGATCGGACGACTCACTAGGGATCACGAAGAATAGGGAGGAATACTTCCCTATCTTCGCTTTGATCAATGATTCTTCTTCATTCCGAGCGTCTCCTTGGCTCCTGGTGCGTTCAACAGTTTTCCGGAGCCATCCTGCAACTGGAGGAGCTCTTGATGGAGTTCATACCTTGTTAGGAAGAGGCTTGGCAGTGGATGCATTCAGGTGTCCTGGAGGGTGATTTACTTCTTCGATTCCAGCTCCAGGTATCACTTCCTATATAAAAACACTTAAGGGTTCGAGAGCATTGCTCTCCAACTGATATGAAGCTGCAAAGCATACATGGTGGCAATGACGAATGAGCTTCGGTGAACGTTGGAGGAAGAGCTCTAATAGAGCTTGATCTTTCCAGGATCAAGATGGAGGGTGGCTCAGTGTGTGAAGAAGGTGATGGGATTCCAAATGGATGCGATAGCGGGCAGAGACAGGGTGATTTCACGGCGCACAGTGGCCGAAGCTCTAAACTCCGATTATTGAAAAAGATTGAAAAGACATTAATTAAAGGCGATTAATCTAAACTAACACTACGGTAAGGAATGAAAGTGCGCTTAAAAAGCTAACTAGCAGCTCATATCTGCTCAAGAACATGGAGTAGAAGAACCTCCGCCGGAGCAAGGAAGCTGGTGGTGGTGGACCAATTCCTCACCTCCTTTACCCTTGCCGATAGTCAAAACATAAAAAATATTTTTTATTTTATATAGTATTTTATTTTGATTTTTATTTTTTATAAAGATATTTATTAGATGTTAGTATTTACATGTATATACAAAGATATATATACATGCATGTAGTATATTTATATTTTATATTTAATGTTGATATTTACATAATTTATATGTTTATAACTTATTTAATATATTTTTACATATTTTTATTATATTTTTTAGATTTTATTTGTTCACTTAAATAATCAAGTTCATGTATAATATATGTATAGTTTACCTATATATTTTAATATTTTATTTATTTTAATGAATTTTTAGTGGTTTTATTTTATTTTTATTTTTTACACATGTTTTGAATAATATATGCAAGTATATAAAAATATAAGAAAGATAAAAAATATAAAGAATTAATATATTGAATAAAACATATAAGTATACTTCACAATATGGACCCAAAAGTCACATTTTGTATCTTAATTCTATTTTTAATGAATCTGCCTTTATTAAATAGATAATAAATTTTATGAATAATAAAGGTGAGTTTGATAAGTTTTTAGTCTGTATGGAGGAGATACATTTCTGGGAAGTTTTCTTTGCGCCTTTTTGTTCTGTGTGTCCCGGGTGCAGGATGTATTATTTTAATGTAAAATTAATTTTGTATTTTTCTTTGTATTTTTATGTACAACTTTCATGTTGGGAGCTTTATTATTTGACGTATAAAAATAAGAAAATAAAATAGGTCTCAAAAGATTATTATTGATGAAGAAAGAATTAGGGTTTTGAGCTGTATTGTGTATAATTAACCACCCTAATCCCTCCTACTTTATTCCTTGTCAACGAGTCACCATGATTACTATGTGTCATGGTCTAGGGTCACTCAGTGTCTTTGACACTTTATTTTTTTCTTTTATTTCTTTTATTCTTTATTTTGGAATTAAATGCCAATACTTATAAAATATTTTAATGTCAATTATTGAGTATTATTTTGTTCAAATTAGTACTATATACATGTATTTAACTAGAGATTTAAGGACAAAATGAAAGAATAAATGTGATGAAATGGAGATTCATCACCTAGTTGTAACTCAAATGATTGCGCAGTTGTTGTCGCTGCCCAAGCACTGGAAGTTTGTACTCCATCTCAAGTTTCTTCTCTTGATATCTAAAGCCTCTTTTATTGATTCACCGAATTTCGAAAGTGTGATTTATCTGCTTTAGTACGAGTCCCAATGCCATGCCCCAAGTCGTGGGAGAAACGAAAAGGCGAAGTTATCAGAAGTTAATAGCCTATTTACCAAAAATACCTATCAACTCACTCCTTTCCTATAAAACACAATAAGGACATCAAATTATTCTTAAAATGTAATTTAATTTCGGTGAAAATCACATGCCTTTTTCTATTTAGATACTGTGGATTTGTATACAATGTTTCTTTTTTGTATACCGAAATCACTTAAAAATTCAGTTACTTAACATACAGACGCTCTTCGTTTGATCAAAGTTTCCATCAAAACCCTCCCTTAAAAATAGCAATGTGGGGTTATGTGAATATTTAGATTTACACAATACCTTACTAATTTAGGTTTTTGTTTTGTATTTTAATTAATTTCTCGAGTTTGTAGAATATGTAACTTCTTTTGTATACCAAACTAGGGATATAATATTTTAACATGATTGCATCCTCCTCTTGGTTCGAAATTTCCTTAATAAACTTAAAATTAAGAATAGATGGTTATTGTAAATATGATTTTGTATAATAGAGTGATTTTGATCACATCCGTTGAAAGTGGATCTAATGGTCAAATTGTCTGGCCTTCCTTAAGGATGGAAGGACCATGTCCCATTGGAAGGGCCTTACATATACATACATACATATATATATATATATATAGAGGGCTTATCCACTGCGCACAGGGCTCATTAGCGTTTCAATGAGCACTCATTTTAGGCCTTACACGTGTATTAACCATAACTATATTTCTAATTATAGGCTACGACGAGTTTAAAAAAATCCTATATTTCCTATTATACAACGTCCTTAAAAATTGGAAGACAGTTTTGGAAAGAAACAATTCAAATAAATGATTCCACGCGGATGATTAAGGATCCAAACACTATGATAGTAATAAATGTAAATTACTGATCATTTATTTGATATTACTGATCTCATAGTAGCTATTACTGACAATTGGTTATGGTTTTACTGACATCACAACAAGCACTTACTTGAGCAATGCCCATGGCTTACTGACCATAACTTTGTTATTACTGATCTCATAGTAGCTATTACTGACCATTGGATATGCCCATGACTTACTTGAGCAATGCTCATGACTTACTGACCATAACCTTGTTATTACTGATCTCATAGTAGCTATTACTGACCATTGGTTATGTAAATTACTGACTGTTGTTTGGATATTACTGATCTCACAACAACCATTTACGTGAGTATTGTGTCGAAATTACTGACTTCTATTCAAAGTAGTAATACATATAGCAATTACTGACCATTGGTTATGGTTTTACTGACATCACAACAAGCACTTACTTGTCCATTGTATATATATTACCGAATTCTGCACCATGTAATACAATGAATGTATATTACTAACCGTTGTTTTGGATATTACTGATCTCGCAACAACCATTTACTTGACTATTATATATATATTACTGACATGAGCATTTGGATCTCGATTTTCAGCAAGAAATAATCGATTCGAATGTTTTCTTTCCAAAACGATCTTCCTATTTTTTAGGACGCGATATAATTGGAATATCACTTATTGTTACATCGCTTTGCATATTAATCTCCTTCCAAAAATAACATCCTTCGAAATAGGTAACCACTAAATTGGTAATACACGTGTATGGCCAACAAATGGTGCGCACCGAAACTCAAATGGGCCCTGTGCGCATTGGATAAATTTCCTATATATATATATATATACATATATACACACATAGACATATACATATACACACATACATTTACATACATACATACATGCATGCATGCATACATATACATTACTATAAACTTATCCTTTTTAATGTGAATACATAAGCAAATATGGATATTGACTATATGCAAATCATGATTTTCTTAAAAAAAGATACCGATGTAATCTTTAAAAAAAATAAAAAATGCTCTACAAATTAAATTAAATTTACATGTATTGAATAGAATACACATGATATAAATATACTAAAAATAGTTATATTGTAATAATTATACCTAGTGAAAGAAGATATAAATTATATTATTCGTGATTAAAAAATAAATTAACAACTATATTCATATATGAAAATGGATATACAAATTTAGACATGGATATTTATATATATCAAAGTGATATCTATATCCATGTTCATTTTAAAACGGAAAATAAATATGAATCTCAAAACCTATATAAAACAAGAAGGTGACCGACCGATATATATATATATATATATATATATATATATATATATATATATATATAATTCATATATGTTTTCTTTCCTAGCTGCGGCTAATTAATTAGCGTGCTTCTTATATTTGCTTAAAGCCACCTTTTGCTGAAAAAATAGTTGTTCTGTTAAAAAGTCATAGAAGGCATACGTTACTATGTATTCATGATATCTTCCGACACATTAAAACCTAAATCACGTAACAACAATTTAACTCTCGCATATTAAGAAACCGGTAGATCAAACTTAATGGTTATTAAATGACAAATAAATGCCACCTGTTAACTTCATCTCCTTCCTTGTTCACCTGTTAGCCCATCAGAGGTAAATCTGCGTACGAAGCAAAAAATTGAAAGCCATACAAGTGTACGCAAAGGAGCATCTGTTGCCCATTTCTGGAGGAGAAATGACGTCAACGAGAACACGATGGCTTTGATTAATATCGCGTGCATGTCTTCATCGTCCAGGAACATTAGCAGATAACTTGCAAGCCATTTGTACGTACATTGCGATCAAATATCGGACGACTTATTATCAGATTTGCACTCCAACTTAGTTTCTGTATGTGTTAGAGCGATCACGCAATTGGGAGATCTTCGAGGATTGTGCCCAATATGGTAAGCAATCTAGGTCCTTAAATAGGACGAATGATATAATCGTGCGGATATATCTCACGCTCTTAAATAATAGAAGTTCGGGTACATGATGGGGTCGATTGCCACGTTGTTCTTCGCTGTTGTCGCCGTTGGCGTCGCGGCTTTGTCATCCTTCTCCGTCTCCGCCACGTCGATCGCCTCCGCCGCATTCATAACAGTGGACAAGTCTGGAGCAGGAGACTTCGAGAAGATACAGGATGCTATAGACCATGTGCCGTCCAACAATCCTGAGCGTGTTCTCATCTTGGTGAAGCCAGGCATCTACATGTAGGGAATCATATTACATTTGTTTTCAGTATACTACGTTTTCTCCTAAAGAATTCATGCTGTAAAAAAGGCGATAGAAGCATTTGGTTGGTTAATTAACGGCGTGCGATTATTTTACAGGGAGAGAGTTGTAGTCCCCGCCGATAAGCCCAATATAATACTAAGCGGCGCCAACGCGAAGAGTACGGTGATATCATGGAGCGGGGCGTGGACGACTACGGACTCGGCCACGCTCTCCGTGTACGCTCCTGACTTCGTGGGGCGATATCTGACGATCGAGAATACGCACGGGCGGGGTGCGGCGGCGCTCGCGGTGCAGGTGAAGGGGGACAGGGTGGCGTTCTACCGGTGCAGGATGCTGTCCTACCAGGACACACTCCTGGACGACAACAAGGGGAGGCACTATTACAAGGGTTGCTATATCGAAGGCGCCACCGATTTCATCTGTGGCAATGGCCTTGCGCTCTTTGAGGTATAACTGACGCTGTCAGCTTTAACTAACTTTATATTACTGTTATCCAAGCACACGTTAACGTAGTAAGATTGCTTTCTTCGCTTGCATGAATTACCCCTCTCATCGTTACATGTACATTCTAGAAATGCCACATTCATTCCATCTCGGGTGAGGGCGGTGCCATCACGGCACAACGGAGGGCCACGGCATCCGAGAACACGGGTTACAGCTTCCACAAGTGCAAGATAACTGGAAACGGCACGGCATCGTTGGGAAGGCCGTGGGGGCCTTACTCCAGGGTCGTCTTCGCTCGCTCCTACTTGTCTGGTGCAGTGCTGCCACAAGGCTGGGATGACTGGGGTCTATTCAGCAACCAAAGGTAATCGAAATCCAATCCATCAGCAACAAGAGATATCTGCGCATGCAGAATGACTCTTTCCCATCTCTGACAAATTCGATATCACAAAGGTTTAATTTTGTGGTTTATCTGTGGCTGCAGAACTGTGTATTATGGGCAGTACAAATGCTTTGGCCCTGGATCAGGGACCTCCGCACGCGTCGAATGGGCCAGGGAGCTTTCTCACGAAGAAGCCAAGAACTTCACAAGCCTCTCTATGATACAAGGGAAGGAGTGGCTCCGTCCACTACCTAAGCATTTCCGCAAGTTCTCTGCCATATCTGGTTAAGCCAGTTTGGGATACTTGGAAGCGTCTATTCCCTCGGATCATGTTAAAATCCAAATTTCTTAGCCAATTATCCGCCCATGCGAACATCGTCTTTGTGTAAAATATATAACTTAAAGAAGTTGTGTTGATTCCGCTTTTCAATAAACATGGAAAGGGTCGTATTGTCCGTGACCGCATCAGAATGGTTAGCTCCATAGTTTGCAGATTGCGGTGGATTATTTAACTTGGCCGCCTAATTTAAAACGAAAGCCAATGAGTATACATGATCTTCCCAAATGAATGGAAAAGAAGGCTAATGAGTTTTGTGAAGCCCGATGTTTATGCATATCATTAATACAAGATTTTAAAAATCGAACCGGACACGAAAATGGGCAAATATTGTGTAACTTTATAGATCCTAAGCCCGATCCGTTATTAGGGGTACTGGTCCCGATAATCTGTTGGGTTTAGGTTCAATTGGAGTCATTGACCAAAGTCCAAAATGCATAAGCCAAGGTTGACTAGTAGTAGCCCTTGCTACTTATAAGCTACTACCACACTTTGTGATTACTAGATGCGGATGCTAGAATCACCCCTACTTATATTTGCAATGTCCTCATTATATAATGACACATTACCTATTCCCGGTAACAGTGGCGGCTTCACTTGTTGGACAATCCTTTCCTCCTAACATTATGGTAGGGGTGCTGCACCTCTTGGGCAACCATTTCCACTATTAGAGAGAATCAGCTCTGATCCATCTGTAAGATCACTTGCCCTAAGCATGATCCATTATTGGGGAGTACTGGCTCAGACAACCTGTTGGGCTTAGGACCAACTGGAGCCCTTGACCACAACTCAAAATGCTTAAGCCCATGTTAGCTAGCAGCAGCCACTACTACTTGTAAGCCGTTACAGCACTTTGTGATTACTAGATGTTTGGGGTGTTACATATTGTTTTTTGGTTTTTATAGTCGAATCAATTGGACCAACTAGTCAAATCGATAACGACATCAAGAGTTCATTAACAAGAGAAAAAACAAGGCGTGTATTGTTTTGATTCGTATGGTCCCACCAGGTCAAACTGAGTTAGACTAGTATTTCATATAAATAAATATAAATATTGTTACATCATATATTTAAAGGATTGTCACATTTGTGTCTGAATAAAGGAATTTACGATGCACTAGAAGTGTGTTTTTGGGCATCGTTGTGTGCACACATGAAAACCAAGATATTCAGATAACTTTTATTTCAACTACAAGCCAACGGATATCAAATAAAGCAAAAGTCAAGTAGAGGATCGATCCACTGATACTCGGACACTTTACATATATTTTTATTATATTTACAAGGGCAATTTTGTCTTTATTGAGCCAACATAAATCCTATTTTTCTTTTTATTTTCAGAGCCTTAAAATGCATCGAATCCTTGTCACTTGGTTCAAGACATCATAAGGATCGCATAGGAATTTTATGGGATTTTTTGGATTTTTATGCTATTTTTTGTGATTTTTGAAAGTACTAGGGGCATTTGTGTAATTTCCTAAAAACCTAGGGGTATTAGAGTAAATAAAAGAAAATAAAGAACTTAATTGCAATTACTGAAAACTAGCTGGATAGAAATAAAAACTATCAAATAAAAAATTAATGGGAAATATGTAGTGAAAGCATTAAACTTTAAGAAAATTGGAAGAAGGTCCTTGGAAGACCGAAATGTAATTTAAAAAAAACTTGAATAAAAAAATACAAATTACCCAGAATGTAATAATCGGAAAATGTAAAAATTCCATAAATGAAATAAAAATTTTGCAAAATTACAATTAGGTCTAAAAATTATTAAAAAACTTTAACAAAGAGAAATTTGCAAAGGGGTCCCTGGATCTCTTCTTCTCCAGGAAGGTGGCGGTGGCGCCAAGCTTGGCTGTGGGCGGAAAGCGACTTAGTCCCAGGAGTGGCGGAGAGCGATGATGGAGCGACGGAGAGCGAGCGTGGAGGAAGGTAGCGTGCGGAGCGGCCCGGAGGTGAGGAGGTGCTACGGTGGCAGAGGGTGGGGATGGGTCCGTCCGGGGCGAGCTCCTCCTTCCTTTATAGAGGAGGCAAGGGAGGAGAAGGGGTGGAGGTGGTGGCGCTGTGTTGGAGGCCAACTGCTTCCGTGGGGGTTACACAAAGTGGAGGCGAACCGCTCGCCACATCTGCACGAAGAGGAAACGACCCAGGGAGGGGACGTGAGCAGCCTGGAGAGGAAGGAGGGTGTTGATGTCAACGTCTTATTTTTATTTTTATTTTTTTTTTGAAATGCTGACATCATCTACTTTATCGCGTAGTGGATTTTTTTTACAAATTGTGAGGAGGGGAATGGAGTCCCTTTGGGTCTCTTCTAAGCTAGTCCTAAAAAATAAAAAAAATAAAAATAAAAAATGTTAGATACTTAATATGGGCTTGGAGCTCATATTTATTACAAAATAAATTAATGCTTTTTTTATTGTTTTTGTAAAGAAAATATTTTTGAATTTTTAGATGATCTGAAATGCAATGCATATGAAATGAAAATTTATGCACAAAATGACGAAAATGTAATTGATTAAACATGAATTTTTCTAATAGAAGGTATAAAAACATGATCAATCGTAGATTCATCATACCCCCATACTTAACTTTTGCTTGAGCTGAGCAAAATAATAATATGCAAAGAGAAAAAGAAAACAATTAAAGAATCTTTAGAGAGGATTTGCAGCGGACACACCCACATTGTCATGGGATTTTAAGCTAAGTCTAAACAAATAACAAACAAAGACTATGTCGACCTTTTGATTAACAATCTGTTCGGATTCCTTTTAGACTCGAGTATTCGATTCAACAATCCTCAAGTTCTATCATTCTTGTCCATTCCATCCTTAGGTCAAGTCAGATCATCCTGATCAATAGATATTCTTTTTAAAACTTGAGTTGAATTTGAACTATGTGTGAAAGTTATAGCTTTTTCCAACTTGCGAGACAAGTACACCGTACAACCTTAAGCATGGTACCAGGAGATTCACAAAATCTAAAGCCTCTATTCTCTCTAAGTCTAGGCTTATTCTAATTTCACTTAAATCTGTCAGTAAAAGAAAATGGGTGCAAATTGTAGAGAACTTGGATTTTCAGGGATTTTCCGTAGATTGCTTTAGTCAACTGCTCTCTTTTTTTTCCTTTTTGCAGAGCATAACCCTGGGCCTCTTTGGCCATTTTTAAATTAGTAGTAACATTGGTCTACTACTTGACTTATTTGGTAGAGTTGGGTTATTTAAGTAGATTTTTCTTTGGTAGATCTTTGCTTTGCTTTTGTATTTTAGAACACGCATCCCTTATTGTGCCTTCTTTTTTATAGGGTTATGTGGCATTGGGCATCAAGAGTGTACATTTATAAAATGTGACTTTCAGTTACATGTACAGGGTAAGTTTGCTGACAGACCCAAACTTATAGAAAATAAGTGGTTCCTGAACTTAGATAATTGAATTTTGCTTTCCCGAGATTTAAAGTCACTCCCTTCCCTTACTAGAGATTGAAACAATCCCTTGTACACGCAAATTAAGTTGAATTAAGGTGTAATGTGCACTTTTTTCAATAATCAATCAAGAGTAAAAGAGTACTAAAGCTGTCAAGATGATCTATTTAGACAGATTTTGGTCACTGTGTAAAATTACCATAATTCAAAGAATTAAGTCTAAAATAGACTTGAAGAAGCCGAATACTCAATCTAAAAGAAATCATCTGAAATTAAGTGAATTAAAGTCTTCTTAATCTAAGTCCGAAACTTGTAAAAACCTAACTAAAATTCCCAAAAAGATAGGTGAAAATTAGGAAAAAAATGTTGACTTTTTTGAAAGATTTTTTTGGGAATTTTTATAATTTTTTCAGGATCTTGGGTATATGCAAATGTTTTTGATTTTTTTGTAAAATATACAAAAATGATGCAAAGTTTGTTTTTTTTGAAAAATATGAAAAAAATTAATAAAAAACAATAAAAAGAATTTTTTTTTGATTTTTTTAAGCACATGAAATGCATGAAATGAAATATATTTTTAAAAAAAATGATAAAATAAAAATGACATGCATGAGATGCAATGTACCTCCCATGCTTAGCAAGAGCCATATCCCTATGGTGATAGAAAAAAATAAGAAATAAAATGGGACAACATGATCAAAGAGAATGCAGATGAAAGTGGTGAAAGGTGATTTTTTCATTATTTTCAACTAATTTTTTGTCATTTTTTCATGGGGTTTCTCCCCATACTTATGTTAAACTGCAATTTATGAGATATGAAGTAAAAAATGCAAGCTAGAGAAAAATATCTGAAAGATAATGGTGGGATTTGTCCCATGATGTGCCGGTTTTAACGCCTCTAGGCGGGCTTGAGGGTTAGGAATACCATGTATCTTGAGTGTGACCATCATCCATGTTTGAAAAACCACAATGATGCATAGAATTTAGCTCAAGTGATTTGAAGGTGGAGGTGCCAATTGTGTGAAGCTCTGAGTGGGTGGGTGATACCAGTAGGATAATGCACATAGTGAGTCATGGTATTAAAATGATGAAAGAGAATGTCAATCCAAGTGATGATTGGAATGATAGGGATGGAATCATCTCTAAAAGTAATCTTTCAGATTGCTAGGTGAGTAGGAGATATGAGTTGATGTGTCCAGAGATGGTTTGTGATTGGCCAAGATTTGGTTCAATGTTTAATACATAAAGTCGATCATTGATAGAATCATCTTCTTCATATACATTCAATAAATTCAATCTATTCTTACCCGCAGAATTATCATGATTAACCCAAAAATCAAATATTGGTTCATGTATCTTTAAATCCAATGGCGGGTGGGTGGGTTCATGTTCAACCAGATTCCATAATCTCTCATGTTTATGATTAAGATGTGTATCTTCAATATTAACATATTTCAAGAATGGAATCACTGTGGTAGTCATGGGATTGGAGTGGGAAATTATGTTTTCATCTCTGAGAGAGTCATCAGGGAGGACTTTTGACATCTAGTCGGGTGCGAAAGGCAGCATATGTTGTGGTAACTCAATCTCAATTTTCCTTTCTTGCTCAAAATGCTCATATTCAAGTTCAATTTTATTATCATGTTCATCATCATTCTCATGTTCTTCCTCTAATTATCCGATTCATCTCTAGGTTTATCATCAACATCATATTCATATTCTCAACTCGTTCCTCAAAAATATGAATTCAAAGTTAAATTTTTGGCAGACAACTCAGATATTTCAGTCACTATTTCATCGGATGGAGGAGGGGTCATGATATGGGTCTCATCATTAGATTCATTATTGTCACAATTTATTTCAACATTTAAATTGACATCATGATCAATGATTATTTCAGGCCACTCATCATCATACCTTCCAGTGTCAAAATCATTGTTCTTAATTAGAGATTCAAGTTTGACCCTTTGTTCAATGGGAATTTCAATTAAAACTGGGTCTGAACAATGCGGCAAAGGGATCACTGATGTGACTTGCTCGATGCAACTCGAGTTAAGAAATATCTAGGGTTGTTGCGACTCGAATCGCAAGGCGCAATCAATCAAGAAAAATAGACCACCAACTAAAGAAATCAAGCAATCACAATGAAGGAAGCAATCTTGCTAGTTTATTTTACCTGGTATAGCTACCAGGGTTAATCACAAGGAGCACATAAAGACAAGTCTACGAAGTAGTCGGATTGCCAAAAAATATGCAAAAAGAAAGAAAAACTCCAAAAAAGTTATGGGTCTGATAGAAAATGAAATACCCACCGGAGTGTATATAGCCAAATAAAGCAAAGCTTATGTTACCCATTCCCATCTCATGAAGCTTGCAGCAGGGAGACTTAGCTACACTGGTTGGGCTCCCAAGGATACATGGCTACACTGGTCATGGTCCATCCTCTTCTTCCTCCTCTTCTTGAGCCGGCTGCACTTGAACTTAGAAGGGAATACCCTGCTCTTCGAGCAAAGAGCTTCCGGACTAGGGTATTAGAGTTACCTTGTTGAGGGGGGTTGTTACTTTGCCATTTCCGAGGTGGGGAGCTACATATCACTTACACAGTACAAGAAAAGATTCATGGTCATTAGAGTTTGTGTATGTAGACTTGTTCTGATCTGGATTATTGAGGAGTCTTGACCATAGATTGGTGGAACTTAGAGGCTATTAAGTTTTAAACCTAAGTCCAAATAATGTTCCGACAAACTAATAATCCAAAGGTCTGACTAAGCTCCATACTTCAATTTAATGAAGACAAGTTTAATAATCAACCTTGATTCTTTTTCTTTTCCTTTCTCTTTTCACTTCTTTTTCAAATAAGTGTTTGCTAAGAGACTAGAAAAGTAAAGTATAGGGGGGTGATGAAGCCTCATTCGTCACTCTTTATTCTTTTATTTTAGCTAATTATCTTGGCAAAGCATCATGTAAATAGTTGTAAATACAATAAATTAGCAATAAGCAGGCATGTGTTAATATATCATAATTAGCATGTATTTGTGCAAAAATAAAAGAATAAAGAAGGAAATAAAAAGAAGGAAATATTTAGAATAAATATTGAGTGATCCAAAACCAAGAGAGGGCCAAGCATTGGCCTGATCGCCAAATAAAATAAGTAGAGAGAGATAGGGCCACTCTACGTCGTACATATATACCATCTATTTATATAATTTATTTTTACAAAAATAGAAATAAAAAGGTACTTTTACTTCCTTGTATATATTTCTAAAAATAAAACAAAAATTAAAAAAATAAAATAAGAATAAAATAGAATAAAATTCTCTCTCTCACTTGTATATAATACATGTATATGTGTATCCTTCCCTATTTATTTTATACTTGTAAATAAATAATAATAATAAAACAAAAACTATTTTATACTCCAAATATTAAGTTGTAAATGAATAAAATATAAAATTTGAGTATTTGTGTAAAAATAACAAAATAAAAATATATGTACAAAATACATAGGTATTTTATACCTGTATATAATACATTATACTGTATATACCATAATTTATTTTTCATAAAAATAAATAAAAATCACAGAAAATTGGTTTGGAAAATAACAAATATTTTTCATTTTGTACACTTTTTAATTTAAAATCATTTGCTATTTTTAATTGAATTTATAAATAGTTTTGTACATCTTTTTTTTCTGATTGGTCCATGGAGGAACATTGACTCGGGTCAACCCCCTCTTCCAGGGCTTGACCCGAACGACTGTTCCACCGGACCATTTTCTCCCGATTATCCTGGCCGGGTCATGCATCCCCTTGCTCCGATTTTTCGCCCGTGCCTTCCCCATGGATCCAGGATCCACGCAGATCCCTAGGGAAGCGTGGATCTTCCTCAGATTGTGTTCCCTAGCCCGTTTCCTCCGGCTATCTGGGACGTTCTATAAAAGCTTCACTCGCCTCCCAAGCTCCTCAGCTCACGCTGCAACCCTTTCTGATACCCTAAAGACCTTCCTCGTGGTGACAGCCATCAGAGGCCACCTTTGGTGCTCGGATTGGTGCCGTGTAGCCGTAGCTCATTTGTCATGGTCGGAGAACTGCTGTGAGGATCCTCCTTTGCCAGTCGCAGCGTGGTCGAGGCCAAAACCATGTCGTTCACCTCCCCTGGAGCTCAGGATCACACTCGGACCTTCAGGTATCCCTTAGATCGTCCCTAGCTCTGTCGTGTGTTTAATCTTTCCACTTATCGTCGTTGTTCCTCCGCCTGCTCCGACCAGCCGGTCGGAGCCCCGTTACTCTCACTAAGATCAAAGGTCAGGGTGATTAGGCTGCAGAAGAGGATGGAGGGCGAGAGTAGGTATCGATCTGAGCAGATGAGTGAGAGTAACGGGGCTCCGTCCGGCTGGTCGGAGCAGGCAGAGGAATGGCAGCGATAAGTGGAGAGATTAAACACACGACGGAGCTAGGAACAATCTAAGGGATACCTGAAGGTCCGAGTGTGATCCTGAGCTCTAGGGGAGGTGAACGGAGGGGTTGTGGCTTCGACCACGCTGTGGCTGGCGAAGGAGGCTCCTCACGGTGGTTCTCCGGCCACGATAAGTGAACTACGACTACACGGCACCAATCCGAGCACCAAAGGTGGCCTCCGAGAGCTGTCACTGCGAGGAAGGTCTCTAGGGTATCAGAAAGGGGTGCGGCGTGAGCTGAGGAGCTGGGGAGGCGAGTAAAGCTTTTATAGAATGTCCCAGGTAGCAGGAGGAAACACGCCAGGGCACGCAATTCGAGGAATATCCGCGCTTCCCTAGGGATCCGCGTGGATCCTGGATCCATGGGGAAGGCACAGGCAGAAAATCGGAGCAAGGGGATGCATGACTCGGCCAAGATAATCGGGAGAAAATGGTCCGGTCAAGCCCTGGAAGAGGGGTTGACCCGAGTCAACATTCCTCCGTGGACCAATCAGAAAAAAAGGATGTACAAAAATATTTATAAATTCAATTAGAAATAGCAAATGATTTTAAATAAAAAAGTGTACAAAATGAATAATACTTATTATTTTCCAAACTATTTTTCTGTGATTTTTATTTATTTTTATGAAAAATAAATTATGGTATATATAGTATAATGTATTATATACACGTATAAAATACCTATGTATTTTGTACAATTATTTTTATTTTGTTATTTTTACACAAATACCTAAATTTTATATTTTATTCATTTACAACTTAATATTTGGAGTATAAAATAGTTATTTTTTTATTATATATTTACAAGTATAAAATAAATAGGGAAGGATACACATATACATGTATTATATACAAGTGAGAGAGAGAATTTTATTCTATTTTATTCTTATTTTATTTTTCTAATTTTTGTTTTATTTTTATAAATATATACAAGGAAGTAAAAGTACCCTTTTATTTCTATTTTTTAAAAATAAATTATATACATATATGGTATATATGTACAAGGTAGAGTGGTCCTATCTCTCTCTACTTATTTTATTTGGCAATCAGGCCAATGCTGGGCCCTCTCTTGGTTTTGGGTCACTCAATATTTATTCTAAATATTTCCTTCTTTTTCTTTTCTTCTTTATTCTTTTATTTTTGCACAAAGACAAGCTAATTATGATATATTGACACATGCATGCTTATTGCTAAGTTATTGTATTTACAACTATTTACATGATGCTTTGCCAAGATAATTAGCTAAAATAAAAAAAATAAAGAGTGATGAACGAGGCTTCATCAATCACCTTAGTAACATAAAAATCATTTGGCTTGGAATCATGTTGAGCTAAAGGCTGGAAGAATTGGTATCCACAATTATTCCTAAAAATTGTTCATAAGATCCTTCTTTTGATATGGTTCTCGAAAATTTTGTGTTTGTTCTATTTCATTAGATTTTTCATCCAAAATCTCCTCATTTTGTCATCGAACATTTTCCTCACACTCAGGTTTGATGTTTGATTGTGTTTTCTAGTTCATCCCAAGCTGAGTTAAGTTTGAGAATTTTCTGATAAAAAATCTGCCCATTTTCAATTAGTGTATCTGAAATCGTAAGTGTGTTGGCAAATAAGTGTTCATGGATTTCAACAAATTGGCAGACATTCTCCTCATGTTGTCTTTTCATATTCATCTCAAAGTTTTCCATTGAATTCAAGAGGGTATTAAAGCCCTCAAAGATTGTCTTGTCAACTTGGTTGGCAAGAGGTTGAGGCGGAGATGAGGTGCAATAAGTTAATAATGTAGACCCATACCAAGATTCGTGGTCATACATCCTTGAGTTAGAAGATTCATAACTTGGATATGAGAATGGTTGGAATTGTGGAGGGTCTTGAATTTGTCGGTACTCAGATAGATTGGGTTGACTTCCCCAAGCGAGGTTGTGTGACATCTCAGAATTTGATTGTGAACCGATGTAGTTTGAGTAGAAATCTCCCTCATAAGATGATTGATATTGTGAAGAGTAGTCTGGATACTGTAGTGCAGAATTGGTATTTGATATACTCTTCACGTAGACATAGATTTGTTCACTAGGATTCATATTTTTAGAGGAAAAAATGCAAACACAAAGCAAGATTGGTTCACCAACGCATGCGAGTTACCGCAGAAGCGGATTTCTTTTCAAAATTTTTAATTTATTGTTCACAAAAAATCAAGCACATAAAAAGATTGACCTAAAATATAGTTCTAGATTTTAGGGTTGTCCCAAATTTCTACACTTAGTTGCATCCACTTTCAGCCAATATAGGTGTAAGTATACGGATCATAGAATGGCTACCCGTATTTCTTGAGGACGGTGCCAAATGTAGTGTCCTTTAATCACCCACTATGCTAAGGTTTCCCTCACTAAAAAGTGGCTAAATGTTTTAAATTCAGTAGTCAGGAAATCTGTGTAGGATTTTTGGTTTTGACTTAAGGTTGTTTGTTTGTGCACGTGAAATTGTGTACAATGTGCAACACTTCAATCTACGTTCGTCCGAGCCATGCGGTGACTTTCCTAGCTTATATGATCTTATGCAAGCAACAAAATTGTGATCTTGTTTAATTGATAAGCAGAGAGAGATCACGGAGATGAATGTAACATAAGAACTTGATTTTATGATTTTCAGGAATATTTAAAAAAAATGTACACACAATTGCAAGCATCTCGAAATGTCTAAGTGATTGGAAAGATCTTACAGTGTATTGTATGTTGGATCTTGAATACGAGCTAGAAGAATGAGAGAGAACAAGAGAGCACTAGATGGATCCACTTTTTTGAATTTTTTTTACCTACAATGAAAGACAATGGCACCAAAATGTCAAAATAAATTGCGAAAGTTGTCGAGTACCCAGCAACGATGCCAAAATGAATAGTGGAATTTACAGTGCCCTAAAAGTGTGTTTCTGTACGTCTTTGTGTGCACATGCAAAAATCGAGATATTTAAATAATTTTTATCTCAACTACAAGTTGACAGATATGAAATAAAGTATAAGTAGAGGATCGATCCATAGGGACTCAGACATTTTATGCATATTTTTATTCTATTTACAAGGGCATTTTTGATTTTATTGAGACAACCTAAATCCTATTTTTCTTTTTATTTTTGGGCATTAAAACAAGTCGAAACCACTAGGCTCTAGACATCATAAGGATTGCACACGAATTTTCTGGGAATTTTTCAGATTTTTACGCTATTTTTGGTGATTTTTGAAAGTATCCAGGGTATTTATTTAATTTTCTAAAAACCTAGTAGTCTGAATGTAAATAAAAGAAAATAAAGAATTTAATTATAATTACTGAAAACTAGTTGGATGGAAATGAAAATTACCAAATAAAAAACTTAATGGGAAAGTTGTAGTTAAAGCATTAAATTTTAAGAAAATTACAAGAATGTCCATGGAGGACTGAAATGTAATTAATAAAAACTCGAATAAAAGAAAAAGATGCAAATTATGTAGAATATAATAATTGGAAAATGTAAAAAATTCATAAAGAAATAAAAGTTTTGTGAAATTATAATTAGGTCCAAAAATTATAAAAAAACTTAAAAAAAAAGAAATTTGAGAAGGGGTCTCTAGACCCCTTCTTCTCCAAGACGGTGGCGGCGGTATCGAGCTGGCCGAGGGCAAAGAGAGGCACAATCCCAAAAGTGATGAAAGGCAGTGATGGAGCGATGGAGAGCGAGTGGTGGGGGAAGGTGGCACGTGGAGCGACCCGAAGGCGAGGAGGAGCTGCGGTGGTGGGGGGAGGGATGGGTTCGTCAGGGGCGAGCTCCCTCTCCCTTTATAGAGGAGGCGAGGGAGGAGAAGGGGCAGAGGTGGTGGCACTGTGTTGGAGGCCAACCGCCTCCGCAGTGATTACACGAAGTGCACAAAGAGGAAGCGATGCAAGTGGGGGCGTGGGCCCATGGAGAGGAAGGAGGGGTGCTTACGCCATCGCTGACGTCAACGTATCTTTTTTATTTTTATTTTTTTGAAATGCTGATGTGAGCTATTTTGTTGCGAAGTGGATTTTTTTTACAAATGAAGAGGAGGGGATTGGAGTCCCATTGGGTCTCTTCTAAGCTAGTCCTGAAAAATAAAAAATGTTAGATACTTAATATGGACTTGGAGCCCATATTTATTACGAAATAAATTAATGCAATTTTTTCTTTTTTGTAAAGAAAATATTTTTGGATTTTTTAGTTGATTTGAAACGCAATGCATATGAGATGAGAATTATGCACAAAATAAAGAAAAAACAATTGATTTAACATGAATTTTGCTCAATAAAAGGTATAAAAACACGATAAATCATAGATTCATCAGTGTCCTTCCAAGTTTTTCCAATAACACTTATACTCCAGATTTTTAAACAATTACCTATGTGCCCATATATTTTTATAAAACTCATAGTACAATTACACTTGTGCTCATATATTATATCAACATAAGGATGCTATTGTAAAATTTCTAAGAATATAGGGCAACAAGTGTAGAATCTAAAAAGTTAGGGTATATATGTTTATTAAAAAATGAAAGGTATAATTACTTCATATAAATACACACACGCACGCGCACGCACACACACACACACAGATATATATATATATGGTGTATAAAATTGACAATTTTAAAACCATTCAAACTCTAACAGATGATAAGTGTTGTCAATTTATTGATTCTTGCAGTGTAACCATGATAACTTCTTTATGTGAAGGCATCATTTATTGTTGTTGGTAGGGACAATCTCATGCACAATGTGGGAAGAGAAAGGCAATGCTCGGCATAAATGGAGAAGCAAATTGGGTCATTGACACACATGGAATGAGATCTAAGAGATAAAAGAGTACCAAATTATTGGTTATATTGAAACTAAATTAAGAGTAGTTTTAAAATTTTGCATTTATTACATAATTGAAAATTATTTTTGTCAAAAAATAGATGGTTGAACCAGTGGTTTGGTTTAATTAGTTCAGCCAACTCAATCACTTCAACCAAGTTTTGACTGGGTTTTATTTTATAAAAAAAGGGGGTGGTTGGACCTTTCTTTTTCGATAAAAATGAGGTAGTTGGACCTTTCTTTTTCGGTTCTTAATTTAACTTGTTGAATCTATTGGTTGAGTTTGGTTTTCAAACCTTAATTAAATATATTGAGTAGTTTTCCCAACTAATGTTTATAGATGGAATTGTACATGGGGATCTAACAATAAATTACAGTATGGAAAATGTTGAAAGTATATTATTAAAAAATATCACCATGTCAAATATCTAAAACTATTTGTGAAAAATAGTATAGATACATCCAATTTTCTTCTATGCAATAACATGCTAATTCACAAAGAAAAATCGAAAAGCTATCAACAAGATTTGCTTGAAATGAGCTTGTCATTATATAATAAATTGACTACCAAACTGATGAAACTAAGTTTCACTATATTAATTTACAGATGTTAACCCCCTAGCTTAGATTAAGTATCAATAAAATCAGAGAAATCCTTGTATATATCTGAGTCATAGAATAAATTAAAATACAAAAAATAACAAAACTAAAATTGTAGTGTTTTTATACCCTTAAAAATGCTCAAAAAATTATTTCTCCCTTTGTTTGACCTCGTCTCCATTTTTTGTCAACATGAACTTGTATATCTCATCGAGATCTACAACTTTCATTTTTGACTTTTTCCAAATTCGGCCTTCTTCTCCTCCTTTTTCTTGCTTCTTCATCTAAACAAAATGATTGGGCTGCGTGGCTGCTTCTGCTTTCGCCACCTCGCACAACCGCTCCCCCCCTTCTATTTCTGTCGCTTTCTCAGCCATCATCTCCACCTTCTGAGTACTCCACGACGTAGTCCGGTCATCCACCTTCCTCGTGGGCTCCCACTTGCTCCACATCCCGCTCAGCCTTGCTCCAAATCATTCCCACAAAACCCATCGCCAACCACCAGATCCCCCAAACTCCTCCTTCAAACACACCTTCGTCGCCACCATTCCAACACGCCCATCTTTATGTGGGGCTCCGTCCAGCACCACTCCCCATGAAAGGGGGAGGATTGATAGATGGTGCCACGACGACGACAGCCTCTGGTGTCGACCCCTGGACAGGTAGGCCAGGTCGGCGGTGCCCCGCCACCATCGAGCTTCACTAAGTCGCCAGGGGTCCAGCGACGACCAGGGCTCCTCCTAGGAGCTCGAGCACATGCATCACTCTGCCAACTCTTCAGGTAATTCCTCTGCTTCTTCTCTGTATTTTTTCTTTACTTTCTCGGATTTTGTTAGGTTAAACCGCTCATTGTCACCCTCCATTGATCATCTTTTGAGATTCCCCACGCTTCCCATTCAGGCCTCACTTCACTCATCCTCTCGTTTCTTCCATACCCCCTGACCATTCTGACCCATCTGCTCTGCCCTTCACGGCGGAGAAGCATTCGAGCCTTTACCTTCTCTGCTCGCCTAGGCTCCCACTCCGCCTCACTTCACTCATAATTTCACATGCACGCTTCGGCTACGAGTACTAACACTGTAGGCACCTTCGTTGAATGACCGGAACTATCGCTGGAGTAACCTTCACAAGATCCATCTCCGGTAGACGAGCATCGTCTGTCTCCACCAGATCATGTCGCGCCTAGCCCGTGCTTCTAGCTACCTCGACCGACCTCCACGAAGCTTCATGGAGTTCAATCAAAATCGGAGAAGATTGGAGGAGCTCGCGCAAAGCTGCCGGAGCCCAGATATCGCCGCCAGGACGTGGCGGAGGGAGGAACGTCGGAGTCTACAGGTGTCGTTGGATGCACCATCCTGGTGGCCATCCAACGGTATATGAGGGTCCACGACGATGCCTCTCTACAACTACAGTCATCGTCCGATCTCAATTATTGGGTGGTCCTTACTCAGTCATGTGTCATCACTAGGAGGCAGCACCAGACCTCCAGGCTCGGAACCTATGAGCAACATCCGAAACTCCCAAGCCATGATCCGAAGCTGAACCAACGATCGAGCCTCATCCGAGCCTGAGTTGTTGATGAACCACAAAAATCGGCCTCTTAATTTGTCGTTGTAATGCGTTGTAGCTGGTTGGATCGGTTCGTCAAAGAACCTTAAAATGTATATATTCAATCAAATAAAAAGGTCCATTTATAATTTTTTACTTGGGCAAGCCCAAGTTCGAACTCAGAGACACGAGCCTCTCTCATAATTATTTGGTCTTAAATCAATTTAACTAAGTGTTGGATAAACGTAGGTCGAAGAGTGCACGAAAACAAGACAAGATGCATTAAGTAAACATGAAAATATGCATTTTTTATTTGCTTTTATTATCATGCAAAGAGATGCGAAGAAATGCATAAATATGCCCTCATTATAAAAAAAATTGAGCCATTTAATCACAAGTCAAATTAGAATCAAGTTCATGGAGCTACTTCCAATTATGTAAAAATAAGGCATGAGAAGCATTACACGAAAAACACTTAATCAACAAAATAAGACATCAAAACTCATAGTGTCAAATCTGAAATATAAGCATGTCAACAAGAAGACAATGAAAAGAGCTTCAGAACGCCACTGAAATCGACTCAATCGGAGCTAGTATGCTAAAGATATGCATGAGTGAAGCCAGGGGCATAAATGCAAGAAAACATGAAAGATAAATAGCAAATAGGTCCCTGGGAGGGACTAAAATGTGAATAAAAGAAAGTTTGGGACCTTCCTATAAATAACCCACACGTACGGGGGTATTTTTACAATTATTAAAACATGCGAGGGTATATATGCAAAATACCTAGGCGCACGTGGTATGCACGTAGGCACTGGACCTGTCTGCAAATTTGAAGAAGTTGGTAGGCCTCCCTGCAATTTATCCTGGTCGCACGTGACCCTACACGTGCGCTCCAGTTTCGGTGAAGCATCAGGCTCGGAGAAGGCTTGGGACAGCTTCGTCTAGGCTTGGAAGGTACGAGCCTCCAGTCTTGGGCTCGGATGAGGCTCGGAGAGGCTCGGAGCGCTGGTCTGGTGCAGAGGTTCGGAGAAGCTTTGGCGCTGACACGTGGACATCGAAGACCTTCCGATCATCGAGATCGTGCGGTTACTGGAAGCTGCGCGAGATATCGACGTGGCTGCTTCTGTGCCGTTGGATGAGCTCCGGGGAGGAGCATCCAATGGTGCATGTTTCTTCCTCCTCTACAGTAACTGGCGGTGGGTTCTGGTCTCCAGCGAGGGGCTGCGATCTCCGCCACCCTTGCTAGGCCACACTGAATCTCCCCTAAACCTCTTGAATGATTGCCGGTGAAGCTGGAAGTCCGGGCGAGCTGCGGCAAGGTCTGGAAGAGGCCGTTGACGCCCAGCTGCCAGAGGCGGATTTTGTCAAGAATAGTTTGGCCATGACTCCGGCTATTGGCGATTGAGTACCTGCATGTGTTAATTCGATATCCGAAGCGTGTATGGAGTGGGGTTCTATGAGTGAAGTGGATCCCCGGCGAATGGAGGAATGGGGGACATAGCTCTGTCTCCGGCGAGCGGAGGAGAGATGGATCGGAGGTGACCAGTAGCGGAGAAGGGAGAGGAGGTGATCGGAGAGAGGCGTGAAGAAAAAGGTATACAGTGAAGCTCGGATGATGGACGATGGAGGGTGATTAAGCGTAAAGCGACCTAATTGATTCAGAGAAAATCAAATAAAATACAAGGGAGGTCGAGGGAACTTACCTGGCTATGGCGGAGCGTCGGGCTTGGGCTTGAGTGTTAGGGAGATGCTCAGGGTCATCGCTGGACTCCCTCAGTCGGGTGGAGCAGCTTGGCGGGGCGGAGCCACCGCGGTCCTGGCCTACCATGGCCAGGGGTTGACGTCGGAGGCTACCGTCTTCATGGCACCTCGATCCAGCCTCCCCCTGTCATGGGGAGGAGGAGAGATATTGGTGATGAGTACTCATTCGTCACTCTTTATTCTTTTATTTTAGCTATTTAACTTGACAAAATACCATGCATATAGTTGTAAATACAATAAGATACCAATAGGCATGCTTGTGTTAAATATTAATAATTAGCATGTATTTGTGCAAAAATAAAAGAATAAAGAATAAAAGAAAAAGAAGGAAATATTTAGAATAAATATTGAGTGACCTAAACCCAAGAGAGGGCCCAATATGGGCCTGATCGCCAAATAAAATAAGTAGAGAGAGATAGGGCCACTCTACCTTGCACACATTTCCTCTTTATGTATATATTTTTTCTCACAAAAATAAAAATAAAAATGTATTTTTATTACCTTGTATATATTTCAAAAAATAAAACAAAATTAGAATTAAAACAAAAACAAAATAATTTCTCTCTCTCCACCTTGTACATACCATGTATATATGTATCTATATCTATTTATTTCCCTCTTGTAAATAATCAATAAAAATAAAATAAAAATTATTTTATACTCTAAATTTTATGTTGTAAATAAATAAAATATAAAATCAGAGTATTTGTACAAAAATAAGAAAATAAAAATAATAATATAAAATACATAGGTGTTTTATACATGTATATAATACAGGGATTTTTACATCCATAACCCTGAATAATTTCGCAATAACAATCATAACCCTGCATAATCGTGAATTACATGAAAAACCCCGAGTAATGCTTAACTCTTACATGACATAACCCTGTGTTATGTTCTGTTTGATATGTCTGTTATATTTAACGGTTTCCATTAAAAAGACAAAGTAACCCCTAATACTTATTCTTATTTGTAAATCATGCCATCACGATCTCTCCCTAACATTTTGGAGGGGCTGGTGGCCGTCACGCATGAACCTCCGCCTCCAGCAAGGTCACCACCGCCACAGGCCATCCGTGCACCTCCCCGCTTGCAAGCTCCACCCGAACCCCGCCTACAACCACCCTCCCCGTCTTCGTCGACCTCTGCAAGCCCCCCCCCCCTCTCGGTCGACCTCTACAACATGGTAACCCCCTGGTCAACCTCCGCAACCTGCAACCCTCCCTCGCCGTCGATCTGCAAGCGCCCCCTATCGTCGACTTGCAAGCAACCCCCCCTTCTCCCCTGCCGCCGCACCTCCGCAACCCCCCCCCCCCCACAGTCGATGCGCAAGACCCCCCCCCCCTATGGAGGCCCCCATCTCGATCGACCCCCCCTCCCTGCACCTCTGCAACCGCCCCTGCCGTCAACCTCTACAAGGGACCCCCCTCGTCGCCCCACCTCTGCAAGGGATCCCCCGCACCTTTGCAACTCGTCGATCTGCAAGCCCCCCACCCTCCCCCCACCCCTCACCCCCCCACATGGAACCCCCCATATCGGTCGACCCCCCTCCCTGCACCTCTGCAGCTGCCCTGTCGTCAACCTATGCAAGGGACCCCCGCCGCACCTCTGTAACTCGTCGGTCTGCAAGCCCCCCCAGACCCTGCCTACAACCGTCTCCCCCTCCCCCCTGAAAGCCCCCACCTCGGGCGACCCCCCTCCCCGCACCTCTGCAACCGCCCCGCCATCAACATCTACAAGGGACCATCCCCCTCCTACAAGCACTCCCCCACCCCGTCGTCGATCCCCCCCACACACACGTCGATTTGCTCGTCGTCGATCTGCACGCCCCCAACCGGATCCGTCTTCAACCGCCTCCCCCACCCCCTGGACGCCGTCAGCATACCATCCTTCATTCATCGTTGAAGCCCTGCAAGCAATTGCGTCAAAGCCCTCGTGCCCTACAAAGCCCCGTGTCGAATATTCCCATCCAAAAATATTTCCTTTTTTCTTTTTTTTAAGATTTGATCAATCCCAACCGTTAGATCACGGATTGGTTAGATTAACCCAATCATATGGTTGAGTTAATGAACTCAACTAACGGAAGGTTATGAGTGTAAAATAGAGCATTTATTCTGGCTCTGGGGTGTAATTCACAATTATGCAGGGTTATGATTGTTATTGCAAAATTATTCACGGTTATGGGTATAAAAAGCCCTATAATATAATATAATGTACATACCTTAATTTATTTTTTGAAAAAAATAAAAAAAATCACTAAAAAATAGTTTGAACATAAATAAACACTTTTCATTTTGTAAATATTTTAAAATAAAATCAATTTTCTGATTGGTCCAGAGGGGTTGTTGACCCCTGGTCAACTCCCCCTCCTAGACCCCCTCTTTGCATGAACCCGATTTGAGCCCCATTTCTCACATTTCTCCCGATCGGATTCCTCCACCTTTTGCCCGATTTCTTCGCCCGATCCTTCCCTTTGGATCCACGACCCTCGCGGATCCCTAGGGAAGGTCGGATCTCCTTCGGTTCGTGTGCCTGTGCATGTTCTTCCTCGCCTCCTGGGATTGGATATAAACCCTTCGTTTCAATCCACAGCTCCGTAGCTCGCATCGCAAGCCCTCTTTCTACCCTAAAGACCTTCCCCTCGGTGACAGCGTTCGAAAGAACCCTTTGGTGGCTGGAATAGGTGGTTGCAGTCGAAGCTCGACGCACGTGGCCGGACCTCCATCGCGTTCGAGCCTCCCCACCTGTCGCGGCGTGGTCGAGGCGATGACCTCCATCGACGCATCCCCCTAGAGCTCAGGATAAATCTTGGACCATCAGGTACACCTTTAGTCGATCCGAGTTTCCTTTATCTTCAAACCTTTCATCGGACCTCCCAGCTCCGACCCAGTGGTTGGAGTTCCATCGATCACCCTTAGCCGCTTAGGTAGGATCCCCCGCTCACCGTCATCCTTCCCCCGCAACCTGATCATCCCGATCTTGGCTATCCGAGCCAAGATTAGGCTAGGTTCCATCTCCCACATCGCCGGAACCTCCCTCCGCCTCCCACCGTCGCTTCTCTTTCTTTTCGGCCAATAACCCGACCGGAGTGTCCCTCCGAGTCGAAACCTTCATCTGCACGTCAAAGAGCGTATGATTACCCCCAGCTCACCTTCATCTAGTCTCGCCGGAGGTTTCCAGGTCCTAGTGCCCCGCTAGGAGATCTGACCGTTGACGACGTCATCCGAGCCCGCCACCCAATGCGGAGGAGCCCTACGATCATGTTCCTGTCGTCCGATCGTTCATCGGAGCACCGATCTTCCACGGTGCTCTGGCGAACCTCACCCCACAGGAGTTCTTCCATCATCCTCCATAGCCGTCGGATCATTCCTCTCTGCTAGTTCGCATCCGAGCCATTCATCTCCCGAGCCTGACAGGCCGTTAGATCTGAAATCTAACGGCCCCGTATGCCCCACGTTCACCCTTCATCAGAGCCGTTGGATCCGCCAGGTGGTCGTACCAGAGCCGCACGTCTTCAGCCTACCAGAGCCAACCACCTATTACCCACGTGACCAGTACGCCCCACCTGGGTAATTTGCGCCTCCTTCTCCTGTATTTATTTTATGTTCGTATTTAGTCTGTAAAATAAATATAGCACTGTGGACTATTTGCACTTTGGCCCATGTTGTTCTTACTATTTGCACTTTGGTCCCTCTTGTATGGGTGCACGTGCATCGTCACGTGTCTTTGTGTGACATTTGCATATCTTACCCTGAGATTAATGGATGTTATGTTTTGATCTTTTACTTTTCATATTTACATCCATACCCTTGTGCGTGATTTTTTTGGACATGTGCTGGAATTAGTGGAAAAATTACAGTAGGTGCCCTATACTTTTAAAGCATGTTATCATTTAGTCCCGGAAATTTATTTTCCTTGCGATTCAGTCCATGTGTGTTGTATGCCTTTGGTTGGTTGAAATAAAAAGCAACCCTAGTCCAAACTTCATGAAATTTGGATATGTGGCTCCTGCCACTGTGTAAAAATTTCTGTGAATTTTTGGGCGGATTTTGTTTTCATTTTCTATTTTTAATAATTCAAAAACATCAAAATTTGTTACTCTTTAATTTGAAAAATCAACTAAAAATATTAAAAACCTCCAAAAATCCCAAAAAATATTATGTGTTTATTTTTGTGTGTTTTTACTTCTTTCTGAGTTTCGTTGCTTTAGGATTTATAAAAACCCTAAAATTTGAAAAACACTCAAAAACTTAGAAAAATCATTAAAAATTCAGAAAAAAACAAAAAATGTAATTTCTTTTTCTAAGTTAGGGTTTTATTTTTACTTTATCATAAATATGTTACTTGAATTTATAGGCCATTTTGATATTTTTAAATAGCCTTTAGATTCTCGCTGCACAGTAGCTGACATTTTTGTCCTTGTTTAGTTTTTATAAAATCAACTAAAAATCAGAAAAATCCAAGAAAAATACCAAAAACACTTGAATATTAATAAAAACCAAAAATATTTTTATTTTAATTTTTTGACCAGTTTTTTACCTTAAATAATTATTTGATTGTGCCCTTTTTGTTTCCTTTACACATTTTTCCTAATATTAAAAATTACAAAAAAATTGAAAAACTAAAAATCCACGAAAAATAGTTTATTCCTTTTTATTCTTGATTCCCGACTACTTCGTAGCCATTGCATTCCATGCTCTTTGTGTTCGACCCTGGTAGCTATACCCGGTAAATTAAAATAGCGAGACCGCTATTTGCCTGATTTGCTTGATTTATTTTCATTGGTGGTCTTAGCCTTGCGGTTCGGGTCGCAACGACCTTATTTTTACCTTAACCCGATCGCGGGATTTTGAGTCATCAGCTGGCCGGAGCCCCACGTAAAGGCGGACGACCGTGACATGCAGAGGAGATGGGGTATTTGAAGATCGAAGGTGGCAGTTTCGCTGGTGATGGACGTGATTTGCAGGGAGGATATGGGACGAGTGGAGGAAAGGCGTAGAGTAACTGACGACCAACGAGAAGGAGGGATGAGTGGGGAAGGTGGAGATAGTGATCAGGAAGATAAGAAGGGGGAAGACGATGCGCGAAATGGGTGAACGTGGGAAAGAGAGCAGCGGGAGGTGGAAGAAGACCTCGTGGCCATTGGATCTCGCGATCCAACGGCTACGAAGCAGGTTGTAATGAAGTGTCTGGATGAGATCGATGGAGGTGCAATCGTAAGACACAACAAGTGCCACGTGGCGTTAGGACATAAAGGCGGTAACCAACAGCTTGGATGAGATCGGTGGGTCAATCGGGTGGTGGAGATCATCTGGGATGATGAGCGGTGAAGATAAACGGTGAAGGTGGGATCGAGGGGTGCAGATGCCGCCACGTGTCATGTTTTAGGCAAGGCGCTAGCAGGCGGCTGTGATGAGATCAGGAGCATAATCGGACGGTAGAGGAAATGACAGGAAAGAGCGGTTGAGATGGAACAGAGGGAGGCAACGCGCGTGGCGTGAAATGAAACGGGTCGTGTGGCACAACCAGAAGGCGCCATGTGGCCCAATCAATTTATTGCGACAAAGATTTGAAGGAATGAAGGGGAAAACAACCGAATTTGAAAAATTCAAAACATGAAAGTTGTAGATCTCGATGAGATCTACAATTTTCATGTTGACCAAAAACAAAGATGAGGTCAAATAAAGGCAGAAAAATATTTTTGAGGGCGTTTTTAAGGGTAAAAACACCATGATTTTTAATTAAGCCATTTTTTTATATTTTTAATTTATTCAATGACTCTGATATTTACAGGGAATTATCTGGTTTTTTATTGACACACAGTCTAAGTTAGGGGGTTAATTTCAGTGAATTAAGAGACTGAAACATGGTTTCATCAACCCCTTATACTTAAACCTTGCTCATCCCCGAGCATCAAAGAAAATGAATGAGCTGGATTAACCCCCTTGTGCAAGTGCGTACGGGATCCGATCTGTTCATGTCTTCTTAAATTTAGAGATCTAAAATATTAGAGCTCAACCCAGCCTTAATCAAGAGGCATCCAATTCCTCTATTTATCCAGACTCTCTTTGATGTACATATAAACTAAGGATATGACATTTAGTGTTGACTGTGTTCACGATAGTAGAGTCAAAATGTCACCCAAAGTCTTGGTCCAAGAAATTCTCCTAAGGATCCAATCCTTAACACTAGGGAATAAATCAGATCTTGCTTTCAGTCCACCGTCTCTTTAGTTGTCAGACTTTAAAAATGTAGATGGAAGGCCAGCGACTGAGGGAATGGGATTGTGTCATTTCTTCTCTCCCTCTCATTGGAATAAGGATTCTCTCCAGTGCCTTATTACGCAACACATATTTTTGGTGTTGATCAGTCCTTCCGTCAACAGAAGTTGGAGCTGTCTGCACTTGTTTTCCTGGGAATACACTGTGTTGTGTCTTTTTTGAGTACCTATCATACCTTCTACACCCAGACTTGTAGCATTTATGATGCAGAGCCCTTTTTTGGTGCAAGCCCGACTCCTGGTCCTAATAGCAGTGGTCCAAGTGGACACTTTGAAAAGGTTGAGAGCGCTCACCATTGATGGAATCTCTTGTTGAAATTTGACTTTGTATGGAATGAGAGCTTTTCTTTGACATTTCATTGCTTTGTAATAATTGTGGCTAGCTCCACTGCTTTTACCAAGAGTTGGCACACACTGATTAATATTTTTTATTTTATCACACCTTGGCACTTAGGTAAATGTCAAGAGATAGTACAAGAACCATGTTCTCATACTGACTAAAGATGTTAACACTCAGGTTTCATGAAGCCTTCATAGATTTTACCCATCCTCGAGTATCATCAAATCAGGTCCAAACTCAAATCCCTCATCCCAGTTCCTCAGGTGAAATTTCAACTCATCTCATCATAACTGCAGTCGTGTATGAGAGATGCTGATCATATTCTTAAGGTAGAGACTAAGTACACAATATAGCACACGAATCTTTCAAACTAGGGAAATGTGAATAATTAAGTCAAAGAACCTAATGACTAAGGTCGGTTAACTTAAAATCTCAAGACCTCATAAACCAAGTATTCTTGGACATTTCTGATCCTGGGTGGGAGTGAAAAGGTAGGGAAATTAATCCAACTCCTTCAACAATTTTTTAACCTTTTTTAATGAAGACTTTAAAAGACAAAATGGCTGCCTAAACTCAAATGAGTAGATGCATATGCGTTCAGACAGTATAGGTGTAAGTACAGGCCGGAGCCCATTGCTTGAGGACGAAGCCTTACGCAATGTCCTCTAAACCACCTACTCTGCTAAGGGTGAACCCTAACTGAATGCGGTTACTTATTTGGGCTTAATAGTCACTATTGACTCTTAAAGGATTTTGAATTTTTCTTATTTTTATGGAATTTTAATTAGAGGTTAGAACACATGTTAAACTCAACTTTCCTTGAAATCAAAATAAATTTTCAATACCATGTCACACAAATAAAGTTTTTCAAAACATTTTCAGAAGATTTTTCAAAACAAGAGAATCTCATTTTTCAAATCATTTTCAAAAATATTTTTCTATAAAAATAGTGTAAATAATATAGAAAGCATTGAAAATAATTTTGTCCACTTAGTTCAAAGGATTTTACTTTAGCCAAAAATTTTAATTTTTTCTAATTTTTCAGAATATAGCTAAATTATATATACAGTATACCTTGAAATCAAAAAGAATTTTCAATACCATGTCACACAAATAAATATTTTCAAAACATTTTCAGAAGATTTTTCAAAACAAGAGAAACTCATTTTTCAAATCATTTTCAAAAATATTTTTCTATAAAAATAGTGTAAATAATATAGAAAGCATTGAAAATAATTTTGTCCACTTAGTTCAAAGGATTTTACTTTAGCCAAAAATTTTAATTTTTTCTAATTTTTCAGAATATAGCTAAATTATATATACAGTATATACGGTATACCCCCCTATACTTAACCTTTGCTATGTCCTCATAGCACTAGATGATACAAGTCCATAGGTCCATTTAAATATAGAAAATATACGTGAACTAAGGAGGGCTCCCCCTATACTTAGGTTAGACATAACCTAAGTATTGAGGCACGGAAAGATGAGTATAGAAAACCACAGGGACTCGGGTCCCCCCTATACTTAGGCTGAGAATAACCTAAGTATAAAGATTGAGATTTGATGATGGGCGAGGCCCGAGGTGAACGAAGAAGATGGATGGATATATAAGTGAGTGGATGAATCTTCGGAGATCAATGGAGTATCTAAGGCTCAGGGGAGGGCATCGGAGCAAACAAGGCTCAAACAAGCATGCAAAAACCCTTTGATTCACCAACTCACACATGAAACCAACATGTGTTGGTTTATTATCTTGTCAGTTTTATTGGTGATTAAAACATTCAATTTCACATGAAAAAAATGTCAAGTAGAACCAACTACGTAAACACGGGTGTTGCTCTCCCAAAATAAGTTTTTCTCCATTTTTAGGTTGACTTGCAATTTACAGACCCATTTTTTTATGCTTAAGGTTATCACTGAATTAAGTTGAGCACATAAACCAAGCAATCATCGTCTACCACTCATTCCCATTTACCATTAACCTAGGTGATCATGCTAGGAGGGGAAATCGATAAAAACCAAGTAATCGATAAATACCATGATCTAGGCTGAGTGCGAGAACATGCAATGCCTTAGCGAAAATACGTGAAAATTTGGAATGTTTTGAAAACCAAAATAATATGTATGCAAGTTGATTGAAAACCACAACTAACATGCTTCTATTAGTGGGGAAGAACATCTTGTAAATTTGGCTAAGTGAAGCAATGCTATGTGCATCTTTGTTTAAAGTGTGTCCTACCTACGAGCAAGCACGTAAAAAAAGAAACAGTAAAAGAAGCTCGAAGATTCACGTGCCTGGTCCAAGGTTGACACTCAAGTGGGGACGAGCCCCACACAACCACATATAATTAGGTCATTTACAAGCGCGAGTCTTCGATCGAAGACCATTGTAAAGACGATTATTACATGCATATGAAATGAAATAAAATGCGAGACTTTTTTTCGATCGAATCATCTCCAAAATTGCTCTGCGGCTCCTTACAGAAGGGAAGTACATGCTCCTCGCCTCCTTGAGCATCAAGGGTCTTGCCACAAAAGCAAAGGTTAGAGATCAATCGAAAAGAAAAAATTTTTTTACGATGCAAGATAAATGGACAAATTGACCTACATAAATAAAACACTTAATAAAATAAATAAAAATCCAAACTAGACAAAAGATGAGCCGTGTCCCCGGCAGGGACGCCATTTGACGAACCGCAAAATCGACCTCTTAATTGGTCGTTCTAATGCATTGTAGCTAGCCGGATCGGTTCGTCAAAGAACCTTGAAATGTATATAATCAATCAAATAAAAATGTCCATTTATAATTTTTTACTTGGGCAAGCCCAAGGTCGAACTCAGGGACACGAGCCTCTCTCATAATTATTTGGGCTTAAATCAATTTAACTAAGTTTTGGATAAATGTAGGTCGAAGAGTGCATGAAAACAATACAAGATGCATTAAGTAAACATGTATATCTGCATTTTTTTATTTGCTTTTTTTATCATGCAAAGAGATGCGAAGAAATGCATAAATATGCTCTCATTATAAAAATACTTGAGATACTTAATCACAAGTCAAATCAGAATCAAGGTCATGGAGCTACTTTCATTTATGTAAAAATAAGGCATGAGAAGCATTACATGAAAAACACTTAATCAACAAAATAAGACGTCAAAACTCATAGTGTTAAATCTGAAATACAGACATGTCAACAAGAAGACAATGAAAAGAGCTTCAGAATGCCACCGAAATCGACTCAATCGGAGCTAGTATGCTCAAGATATGCACGAGTGAAGTCAGGGGCATAAATGTAAGAAAACGTGAAAGATAAATAGCAAATGGGTCCCTGAGAGGGACTAAAATGCAAATAAAAGAAAGTTCAGGACCTTCCCTGTAAATAACCCACATGCACGGGGGTATTTTGTAATTATTAAAATCTGCGAGGGTATATATGCAAAATACCCCAAGCGCACATGGCCTGCACATGGGCTCTGGACCTGTCTGCAAATTTAAAGAAGCTGGTGGGCTTCCCTGTAATTTGTCCTGGCCGCACGTGACCCTGCACGTGCGCTCTAGGTTCGGTGAAGCATTAGGCTCGGAGAAGGCTTAGGACATCTTCGGCTAGGCTTGGAAGGTACGAGCCTCCAGGCTTGGGCTCGGATGAGGCTCGGAGAGGCTCGGAGCGCTGGTCTGGTGCTGAGGTTCGGAGAAGCGTTGGCGCTGACACGTGGACCATCGAAGACCGTCTGATCATCGAGATCTTACGGTTACTGGAAGCTGCGTAAGATATCGACGTGGTTGCTTCTGCACCGTTGGATGAGCTCCGGGGAGGAGCATCCAACGGTGCCTGCTTCTTCCTACACTACTGCAATTGGCGGCGGGTTCTGGTCTCCGGCAAAGAGCTCCGAGCTCTGCCACCCTTTCTAGGCCACGTTAAATCTCCCATGAACCTCTTGAATGATCCCCGGTGAAGCTGGAAGTCCGGGCGAGCTGCGACAAGGTCTGGAAGAGGCTGCCGACGCCCAGCTGCCAGAGGTGGAGTTTGTCAAGAAAGCTCCGGCCATGACTCCGTCTATTGGCGATTGAGTGCCTACATGTGTTAATTCGATAGCTGAAGCGTGTATGGAGTGGAGTTCTATGAGTGAAGTGGATCCCCAACGAATGGAGGAATGGGGGACATAACTCTGTCTCAGGCGAGCGGAGGAGAGATGGGTCGGAGGTGACCAGTAGCGAAGAAGGGTGAGGAGGTGATTGGATAGAGGCGCGAAGGAGATGGTTATACGGTGAAGCTCGGATGATGGACGATGGAGGGTGATTAAGCGTAGAATGACCTAATTTATTCAGAGAAAATCAAATAGAATACAAGGGAGGTCGAGGGAACTTACCTGGCTATGGCGGAGCGTCGGGCTTGGGCTTGAGCGTCAGGGAGATGCTTAGGGTCATCGCTTTACTCCCTCGGTCGGATGGAGCAGCTTGGCGGGGCGGAGCCACCGCGGTCCTAGCCTACCATGGCCAGGGGTCGACGTCGGAGGCTACCGTCTTCAAGGCGCCTCGATCTAGCCTCCCTCTGTCACGGGGAGGAGGAGAGATGCTGGCTGGAGCCCCACGTAAAGGCGGACGACCATGACATGCGGAGGAGATGGGGTATTTGAAGATCGAAGGTGGCGGTTTCACTGGCGATGGACGTGGTTTGCGGGGAGGATATGGGACGAGTGGAGGGAAGGCGTAGAGTAACTGACGACCAGCGAGAAGGAGATATGAGTGGGGAAGGTACGGGAGCATTTGGTGAGTAGGGAAGGTGGAGATAGTGATCAGGAAAATAAGAAGGGGGAAGACGGTGCGCGAAATGGGTGAATGTGGGAAAGAGAGCAGCGGGAGGTGGAAGAAGACCTCGTGGCCGTTGGATCTCGTGATCCAACGGCTATGAAGCGGGCGGTAATGAAGGGTCTGGATGAGATCGATGGAGGTACAATCGTAAGACGCATCAGGTGCCACGTGGCGTTAGGACATAAAGGCAGCAACCAACGACTTGGATGAGATCGATGGGTCGATCGGGCGGTGGAGATCATCTGGGATGATGAGCAATGAGGCTAAATGGTGAAGGTGGGATCGAGGGGTGCGATGCCACCACGTGTCGTGCTGTGGGCGAGGCACTAGCAGGCGGTTGTGATGAGATCAGGAGCGTGATCAGACGGTAGAGGAAATGGCGGGAAAGAGTGGCTGAGATGGAACGGTGGGAGGCATCGCGTGTGGCGCGAAATGAAACGGGCCGCGTGGCGCAACCAGAAGGCGCCATGTGGCCCAATCAGTTTATTGCGACAAAGATTTGAAGGAATGAAGGGGAAAACGACCGAATTTGGAAAAACTCAAAACATGAATATGTTGACCAAAAACGAAGATGAGGTCAAATAAAGGCAGAAAAATATTTTTGAGGGTGTTTTAAGGGTAAAAACCCCACGATTTTTAGTTAAGCCATTTTTTGTATTTTTAATTTATTCAATGACTCTGATATTTACAGGGAATTATCTGGTTTTTATTGACACACAGTCTAAGTGAGGGGGTTAATTTCAGTGAATAAAGAGACTGAAACATGGTTTCATTAGCTGTTTACCGAGCCTCGTCCCTTCACGTGACCCATCACGTGCAGGCGGGGTAATTTGCAGAGAGGTCGTGGAAACTTTTCATAATTGCAGATAGGTCCTACCATCACGTGATACACAAGTGTGCCTTGGGTAAATTGCACCTGACTCCCTACAGGTTTTAATAAATGCAGTTATATCCTCACGCGTGTGGGTAATTTACAGGGAAGGTCTTGTGACTTTTGTTATTTACATTTTAGTCCTTCCAGGGACATGTTTGCTATTTATTTTCATGTTTTTCTTGCATTTATGCCCTTGGTTTCTTTTATGAATATCTTGAGCATCCGAGCTCCGTTTGAGTTGATTTTCATCATGTTTTGAAGCTAATTTAATTCTCTCTCTAATGGCATGGCTTAATCTCAGTTTTGAAACTTTAAGGATTGATGTTTTATTTTAACAATTAAGTGTCATTTACATAATACTTTTTATGCCTTGCCTTACTTAATCAATGAGATTGCTTTATGATGAGTCTGAATTTGACGACTGCTCAATTACTCAAATACTTCATATAATTCGGGCATATTTGCATCATTGTAACCTTGCAATTCCTTGCAGATTAAAAATCAAACAAAAAATGTATGTTACATGTTTGCATTGTTCGTGTCTTTGCATGCATTGACATATGGATTTATAATTCAACACTTAATCAGAATAATAAGAATCTAGATAATAGCTTAAGAGGCTTGTGTCCCTGAGTTCGACCTTGGGCTTGCCCAGGTAAAACAAAATTCGACCGCTTCCTTGTTGTTGATAATTATTTAAGCAGTCTTTGACAAATCCGATTTATTCGACTGCAACAAAATTGTTAATTCTACATAATTAAAAAGATAAAATTCAGCTTCGTCATAAACATGGTATAACCTATTATTGACATTCATTTCCTATGATCCATTTTTTTGAGGTTAATGCTTTCAAAAAATAATCAATATAAAATGAAATGAAATTTTATTTTCCTTCACCATTATTAAAAAGCTCTTATATATATATGAGAAACTTCCAATAAGGTGGGTCTTTCCTAGATGCATGGAAAGCCAATCATCTCACAAGTTCATAATTAATCAACAGCCATGGTTATTGACTCAATATCCTAATTTGTTAATACTTAAAAGACCATTTTAATCATTTGTTACATTCTAAAAATAGAATGTGATAACCCACATTTTAGTTTTGGTATATGCGTTGGGAGAGCCCTTGCTAGGGTTTTCTCCTCCCACAACGATGATAGTAGGAGTTCGAAATCCTTCCCCATCTCTCTCTCTCTCTCTCAATTACAGTACGTGGTGAGGAGGTTATTTCACGATGGTTGTTGCACGATAACGAAGAGTCACAGTGGTGCCATGCGGGCGGATGGTGGCTCGTGCGACTGGGCGGAGATGGAGTTAAGGTTGTTGCACGACAGTTGCTTCCCATGACAGTGGGTGTTCCTTTGATAGGTAGCGTTGTGTGGAGGTGGTGGTTACACATGGAGGAGGTGGATCGTGGAGGAGAAGGTTGAGGCGCGGTGCATGCAGAAAAGGGCAATATTGTTTTTTACAACCTTAGATCACTTTTTTCAATATCATATCTTTATTGCCAATATAAAATCTTTTTTTATAAATCATAAATTATTTTTTACAATATCAAGTTATTTTTACATTTATCATTTCTTTTATAAATTTTTAACAATATCATATCTTTTTTTACAATCTTACGTACTTTTTATAATATCAGATCATTTTTTAAAAATTTCAATTTTTTACACTATCAGATTATTTTTTACATTTATCATTTCTTTTATCAATTTCTAACAATCCTAGATCATTTTTTACAATCTCAGATCATTTTTTTACAATTTTAGATCAATTTTTACAGATCTCAGCTCGTTTCTTATAATATGATTTTTTTACATTTATTATTTCTTTTATCTATTTATAACAATATATTTTTTGTTACAGAACACAAAATAAAATTTACAAATAGACCAAAAATTATCCAAAAGTAAATTTGTGAAATTTATAATTTTGCAGAACATAAAATTCATGCATGAAATTTTACAAAGGTAATGTGCGTATTGTAATCCTCAATTTTTTTACATTTATCTCCTTTCGCTTAATAATTGATAAACTACTAACTACCTATTTTTTGCATATCTCTATAAAAATATTACAAAACGAGCACGAACTTTTACAAAGCCATTACGTAAATATAATTGCAGCAATAAAAGTATTACTTATCGTGATTTTAGTTTACAAAGCATGACATCCTTTTACAAGGTTAGTGTGAATTTTACAAAGAGTTTTGCCATTCTGCATAGCTTGAAAATGCTACCACATTGGCGAAACCTCATTGAATATATAACAAAAAATGCCAAATCAGACGTGCTAAAAATGTAAAATAAAGGATTAAATGAAATTCAAATTCAAAACGAAAATACATTGACTAAACTACACTTTTGTATAAAAGAACTGTTAGACTGAGATCTAACAGATCTCGTGATGGGCTTTCCAATGATGCATGAAAGGTGCACTTCATTGCAAGGGCTCTATATGACTTTTCAATATTCCAAAATGGATCGAAAAAAATGGAAATTGTTTTATATTATGCAAAGTCTTATTTGTGTTTCTGTATTTTCTTCAAAATTTAAAATACATATATTTTTGAAATAAAAGCATTTTTTTCTCTGTTCATAAAATTAAAATATATTCATCATTTAAACCATGGAAATAAATCTGTTCATTGCACACTAAGTTTTGCACTCATGTTTAGATGATGACATAGAGAAATTGGAGAGAAACCTCACAAGAACAATGACCCACGAAAGGGAGAGAAATTATATGTAGATGAGAGAGAAAATGAGGACTCGGTAGGTAGAAAAAATCAACTTTAGTTAAGGTATAACTTTTGAAATAGTATACTCTAGATGAATTTTTTAGACCTTAAATATAGATAATATAAATGAATCGGATGAGAAAGTACCAAAAAATCAGAGGATGGAGATGGGGAGAGAGGAGGGAGTATGTGGGAGAGAGGACATCTATTGTGAAAGGAACGATAATGGGGGAGAGACTTCTAGAGAGCGCATATTTCATATGGGGAGAGGAAGAATAGACAATAGGTAGGGAGAGAATGGGAGAGAATGGGTTTCCTTTCCTGGGAGAACTAATGCTTGTTGGCTGTTTTGGTTTAACACTGCTTCACACCTAAAAAGAATCAAGCTACGTCTGATTCTATTATAGAGGATCGATTTGGATATATAAAATTCATATTCTACTTTCTAGTAATTAATTATCAAGATTTTGAAGATAAAAATGAATTTGTTGATTTTGAGGAATCATTATCGATACATATTGGTAATTCTTTAACCCCAATGCCTTGAATCGGTAAATTTTCTTCGGAATATCAACCCGAAGGTTATTTGTATTCCTCGGAGACCCTCGCAACATCGTCATTCAATATTTCTTGACCCACTATTGGCCAAACTGTTTGAGCACTTAATTAGCCAAATCACGAGAAGATATTGAATTTTTGGACTTGAAAAAGTGTTCATAAGATATCTCTGAAGTGCATGGTGGTTGAACGAACAATTTTTTATTGTACTCCCCAAGTTAAGATGGTGCTTGCTGATGCGCTAGGAGTTGTTATACCATGTGCTAAAGCATCAGTATTTGTATTCATTGAACAAAGATCGGTTGCATTTGTATAGTGGTATCTTGTAGCATATCTTGAGGACGTCCTAAGGCGGGTGAGAGAATTGGAGAGTGCATTGGAGAGGGCCACACATTCTAAACATAAAGCATGAAGAGGAGTACATGGCTTTAGTTCTAGTAGTGCAATAACATTAGCTTCGCTGCAACTATGGTCGCTTTTATCCAATTGTCATGTTCTTAAAATGGTTGATTTATTTAGAGTTCCTATCAGTTGTGCCCTCCTTAACTTCTGTAAATATCAATTATGTCCCTCCCTTTTTTCAATATCAGTTTTGCCCCTGACTTCTTACAAAATTAGTAATTATGCCCTTCTATTAACGTAAAAAAGGAGCATAATTGGCCAAAGGGTAAAATTGTGAATTCCATAAAAAATCCGGGGTACAATTGATAATACAATAAAGAGATAGGCGTAATCGATATTGCAGAAGTTAAAAAGGACACAAGAGATAAAACCCGAGTTCATGTGAAAAAATTACACAATTTTTTAGTTTTTTGATAAAAATTATTTACAAAAGAAACCTAAACAAAATACAAGAAATAAAATTGAACATTAATCCATTTTTTAAAATTTTACTAATTAACAAAAAGGTGAAATAAAAACGAACAATAACAACGAAGCCTTTTCCCACAACTAAATATGGTCGGTTACATGGATTCTTGGCTTCCATTCAGACTATCTTAGGTTAATTCCAGGCTTATATCTAAAAAAACTAAGATCCCTTCATATAGTCTCATCACAACACTTCTCGGGTCGTCCTTGCCCTCTCTTAGCTGACTCAACATCCCAAAACTTGTTCCTAACCGGTGCATCGACTGAACTCATTTGCAAATGATCAAACCATCATAAGAGGTTTTCTTGCATCTTATCCTCGATCAGAGCTACACCAACTTTCCTTCTGATTGCATCATTCCGAATCCGATCTTTATGTCTGTGTCCACACATCTACCTTAGCATTTCCATTTCTACTATTGTCATTATCTACACATGTCTATGGTTTACATACTGACGAATGCAAAAATCGAGGAGTCTAAAATGAGCCTCACAAAGCGAGAACTCAGTCGTTGTGACGACTCCTCAACAATCGCATCCAATCAACAATCAACCAACACAATGGATAAATCAAGCAAAATAGTGTGAATCAAAATTTATTATACCATACTAAAGATGTATAATGACAAGCAAGTAGGGGTTGAACACATGAAGCAATGGTGTAAAGCAATGTGAGATAAAGAAAGTCAAGCACAATATATCTCTCAAGTACTTAGCCAAAGTTTGGTTTTGTGGGTTTTATTTTTTTTATTTTTATTTTTATTTTATATTTTTATATTTAGATTTTAGTTTTATATTTTTATATTTCTTTTTATATTGTTAGATTTGTTATTCCTTTTTTTCAAATATATAATATAGGATATATAAAACTATATATACAATAATAGATAATGCAATTATAAAAACTAATAAAAAATACTTAAAATAAAGGAAATAAAATCTTTTCGATTTTAAATATTTTTTTATTGTTTTTGTGATTTTTTAGTGAATTTTGCTAATTTTTATATATTTTTAAAGTTGAAAATACCTCAAAACAGGGATTTAATAAATACCCGAAATTGAAATGAAGATTAAAAGTAGCAAAATAGGTCCGAAATTCTTCAAATCAATTTAATAGATAGATAATTATATAAATAAAATTAAGAGACAGAAAATATGTTTTTGATATTTTTGGAATTTTTAGTCTTTTTCAACTGGATTTCGGAGTTTTTTGATTTTTTTATGAATTTTCTTTTTATATTTTAAGGTTTTTAGTTTCAAAAGTTAGAAAATATTAGACAAACAAAAAATATATATATTTGAAATTTTCAAAGATGCTTTATATTTTTTGGTATTTTATAGGCTAAATAGGGAATAATCATGCTCTTTTTGATTTTTTATAAATAATAAAAAGCCCTAATTGTAAAAATAAAAATTTGTCATGGAAGTGTGTACAATCATGAACCTACATCTACTTTTTGGTGATTTTTGGAGCACAATAGCTATATTTAATAGATAGAGGAAATGCAAAAAATTGTCAAACTAGAAGGGGTATGAATATATATAAAAAGTAAAAGTTAGGGGCCTTGTTGTAATCTTCACAAAATATTACACTAGAATTAAAAATTCTTAGGCCAAAACAAAATGCAACAAGACAGGAGGGCACGGGTGCAAAATGCCCATCTCACGTGGGACCACATGTGATGGTGGGCTAGCATGGACTATAATGGAAATATCAAAATGTTGAGGTCCTCTTTGCAAATTTTACAAAAATAAATAATGGTCGAGGACAGTTTATGTGATAAATATTAAATACATAAAATGGTTGGGTGGAATATGTAGAATACCCAATGCTGGGCATGGATGAACGACGACGATGCGCCTACTTAAACATGTGGCGCTTCCGAGCTTCAGATGGCGCTTCATTATCTGATGGTCAGGATTAGATCTAACATGGAGATCCAATGGTGGAAGCATGGTCAGATCCGAAGGTGGATGCGCTTCTCCAATAACTGCTTGTGATCGGGCGGTTCACAGACCTGCTGGATGAACTCTTGAAGAACATTGGCCAGGCGAGCTTTGATTAGCAAAATCGAGCACCTCCGAGCTTCTCCTCCATAGTTGATGATCTCAAGAGCTTCCCAGCATCCTCCTGCATCGATTCAATGTATCAAAATGCCCCGAGGGGCTCCGATGATGGCTGGCGGAGGAGGTGCACCTAGGGCTGCTCCTGGGAGTCGATGGGCCTCTACGAGGCTCTCTTCTTAGTTCTTTCCTACATGAGGTGGTTAGGGAACAAAAGGTAGAGCCAAGGAAAGTTCCAGTGGGCGAAATGGATGGAGGATGCATGGTATGGTGATCCTCCGGCGAGTGATGGAGGTGGAGGATCAGGATCCTTGATCCGTATGGGATCAAGATGAACGAAGCGATGTCGGGCGTTAAGCAGACGAAGGGGGAGCTTATAAAGGTGTTAGTCGAGGCGGAGGAGTATCGAGGCAGTTGAAAATGGGCGGTGGATCTGGAGCTCCGTTGTGTGGTGAAATGCGATTTTACGTATTTACGAATGGAGTCAAGCGAGATACAAGGGAATTATAAACTACTTCTAGGCTAAGGAATGGAAAGCGTGAAGAAAATAGAAACCCACCTACGAAACACAATCAGGAGCAAGAGCTCTAGCGAGGATGGCAGTGGAGCAGTGGACCAGAGCAGTGGACCGATCTCAATTCAATACCAGATTCTACGCTAAGGTGCTGGAGCGGCTCCTATTGTCACCAGTATGTCGACTCCATGCCTAGATTTAGGGCAAATAGGTGGAAGAGGGATCAAAAAAACAAAGGAAGGGGGCGAGTGGCTTATGTACATGCAATTGGGGGTGAGAGTTCGAGGAGGAATCACCGACGGGGTGATGCGAGATAGAGCAGAGATTTGGTTCGAAGAGGATCAAGGATAATCAGAGAATAAATCTCATGAAGTGATCTTACTTCCTCGAGCGGTGCATTATGCGCAAAAAATTGGAGAAGGGTTGCGATTCATGAGGTTCTGACAGCTCTAAGGCTCAAGTCATGCAGATGACCTGAGTCAAGAAACGATGCGCTCTGGTTGGTCCACGTGGACCAACCAGAAAACTCCAGCCACAAAATTGTTTAAAATCAAAATTAAATAACAAATGATTTAATAATTTTAAATTATGAAATAAAAAATGTTTGTTATTTTCTATAGTATTTTATGATTTTTATTTATTTTTTTGATATTATTTATTACAGGTTAATTTGTAGGGTTTTATTATAGGTATATTTATCTATATATTATGTCTTTTTATTTTTATTTTATATTTTTGATTTATTATTTTATTTTCTTATTTTATATATTTATAATTTATTTTTATATATTGAGTATATTTTGTTTATTTTTCTGATGTAATATTTATACTTAAATAAATAGGTATACTTATTATATAGGTATAAGTACAGGTATTTCATATATGTGTTTTATATACTTATTTGTTTTAATATTTTCTTTATGGTTTTATTTTAGTTTTAACATGTACATATGATAAATAATATTTACAATATTATAATAATATAAAATTATAAAAAATAATAAAGAATAATCAAAATGATTATTTTATTCAGGTATATTATACAATAGGGGTCCAAAACCTAACTTCACATCTTAACTCCAACAAATTTGAAACCACCTTCATTAAATAGCTTATTAAAAGTTATATATAATAAATATGATTTTTGTACATTTTGGATTTTTATTTGGGAGATATGGGCCAATGAAGTTGGGATTTTGGAATCTTATTTTATGTGTAAAAAGTACATTTTATATTTTTTGCATGGAATCAGTTTTGTATTTTTTCTATATATTATTATCTACAACTTCATGTACAAAGTTTCATTATTTTAGGTATAAAAGTGGAAAATAAAATAGGTCCCAAAAATGAATAAATGATGAATTAAAGAATAGAAATTATTGGTGATTTTTTGCCCTTATCTCCCCCTACTTTATTTCTTATCGACCAAATCGATTCTTGACTTGGTATCAGGGTTTAGTGTCATAAAATACCTTTAGCATTTTATTCTTTTTCTTTTCTTTATTCTATAATTTTGGCATTAAAATAATATTTTATATAGAATTTATACAACAAAGAATGAATGTTAATTTGTGTAAATTAATGGTATTTACATGCATTAGCTAGGGTTTTTCAGGGCAAAATAATAGAATAAAGGCTATGAAATGGAGATTCATCACTCCCCTATACTTGTCCGTGCTATTCCCTAGCAAACACTTATACAATAAGTGCAGAAAATGGAAAACAAAGAAAAGAAAAAAGAAAGAAAGTGGATTAAGTTTAATTGTCAAACTTATCTTCACAAAATCAAAGTTTGGAGCTTAAGTCGGACCTCTGGAATTTTAATGTGGTCGAAACCTTATTGAGAATCAGATTTGAAACACAACAACGTTCGAGAATCCCAAAACTCTACTCAAGTCTTCTCAATAGCCAGGTCAGGATATTTCAACTCCTACGCAAACCCTCATGACTATGAATCTCACTTGTACAGTATATGTTATGGTGGCTCTCCACAATTGAAATGGCAAAGAGACTGACTTCTCCAGCATGACAACCCAATGATTCCCTAATCCAGCAACTCCTTCCTTGAGGAGTGGGGTATTCCCTTCTAAGTTCAAGTGACAACCAACTCAAGAGGAGGGGTGAAGAGAAGAATGGATGGTAGCCAGTGTAGCTACTTGTCCTAGGATGCATGATGATAAATCGCCAAATCAACCCTTTAATAGTGCTGAATTAGCACTTGTAATCGTCATCGCAGTCGGGCCAAAATGGGCTCATCAAAGGAACATCTAATTGATATATAAAAAATAAGAATCAGATAGTCGTAATTTTTTTTACTTGGTAAGATACCAAGGTCAAACTCAGGGACACGAGCCTCTCTTATATTAGTCAGATTTTTATCTATCTATATAAGCGTTGAATTAAAGAATATATGGGTCAAAGTATGCAAAAAGGCACAACAATGCATTAAAGAACAAAACATGCATTTTTGTTTTATTTTATTTTCTCATGCAAATAAATGCAAATGCAAGCAAATAACATGCCCTAGGTCAGAATGATGAGCAAAGTTAACAAACATCAATTTCAGGTTTAATTAAGAAGACCTACTTGATTTGAAAGTTGAACAAGGCATACGAGACACATGGCTAACAAAATAATGCATAGAACTTCAAGTGTCCAAAATAAGAAATTTAATATGCCATTAAGAAGAACATCAAGCAAGCTTCAAAATGCCACTGAAATCATCTCAATCGGAGTTACGAGGCTCTAGATATGCATGAAAGAAACTAGGGGCATAAGTGCAATAAAACATGAAAAGATAATTACAAAAAGGTCCCTACGAGGGACTAAAATATAATAAAAATAAAGAACGAGTCCTTCCCTGTAAATAAACCACATGCGTATGGGCATATTTGCAATTAATTAAACCCCCAAGGGTACGAGCGCAAAATGCCCCAGGCGCGTATGGTGTTGCACGTGATGGAGGACCTTTCTGCAAAATTGAAGACATTCATGGGCATCTCTGCAATTTTCCCAGATACGAACGTGCCAGGCACGTGCTATCCAGGCTCAGAGGACGGGTCAGGCTCGGCAGAGAACTCGGGCTACTTCGGCTAGGCTCGGAGGTTGGCTTAGGCTCGCTGTAGGTTCAGGCTAGGTTCGGATAAGGCACGGGGCATCCAAGCCTGGAGGCTCGGACGCTGAGGCTCGGAGTAGCCCAGGCGTTGACGCATGGCCGGTTAGCGGCCATTGGATCGTGAGGATACAAAGGCTCCTGGAATGGTTGTGTGGGCTCATCTGGACCGTTGGATGGTCTCTGAGACAAGACCATCCAACGTATTGATAATCACGGAATTCGATGCGGTTATATCGACTCACAAGGCGAGTCAACAGTCGGTGTTTGACCACACAAATTCCGAGATTAATCAACAATTAACCCACACTAAGATCAACAAATTAGAAACAATGTGGAGTTAAAATTTATTTTTAACTCTGCACAAATGGTGTATAGTGTCAAGTATGCAGAGAGTTCGAACACAGGGAGCAAACAAGGTAGTTCAAGCAAATGTGCTCAAGTGAATGTGTGTGAGGTGTCTACACTAAGCAAGCAAACAAAAGAAATGTTTTTGTGGGTTTTAAAAATTTTTTTTATTATTATTTTTTTTATTTAATTTTTAATTTTGTATTTTGATTTTTTTGATTTTCTGATTTTTATATTTTATATTTTTTATTTTTTTATTTCTTTTTCAATATTGGAAAGTAGAGGCAATATAATAAAAGGCAAGCTTAAATATTTATAAAAATGCACAAAAATACTCAAAAATTCAGAAATAAAATGTTTTTGATATTTTTATAATTTTTTACTGTTTTTGTGATTTTTGGGGATTTTTCAAGGTGTTTTTGATATTTTTAAAAACTGAAATAAGGCAAAACAGTGGAAATAGGGCTGGCTGTGAATAAAATGCAATTTAAAAATAGCAACCAGTACCCAAAATGTTTCACACTATTTTTCTACTAAAAAGGACAAAATAAGGGATAAACAGAAGCTGAGTTTATAATTTTTGGAGTTTTCTACTATTTTTTATATTTTTTTGAAGTTTTTGAGAGTTTTTAATTTTTTAGTGTTTTTCTTTTGAAATTTTTAACGATTTTTGGACTGACACTAAAAGATAATAAAATAGACACTAGGTAAATTTTTGGGAATTTTTGGAGGTATTTTGAGATTTTTTTGGTATTTTCTAAGGTAGACAGTACACAAAATAGATGTTTTTGATTTTTAATAAATAAGAAAATAAAATAAAATCAAAAACTAAATAGATGGCGTTAAAGTACACGTGCACAGGAGCCTAACCCTAATTTTGTGGAATTTTTGGACTTGAAATGATATTTTAAACAATTAGGACAAATATCCAAACATTAAACAGTCCTGGCAGGGGTATATGTGCAATATCCAAAACATCCAGGGGCATACATGCAATTTTCCACAAAAATATACACTGTATATTCAATTTTTAGCACCAAAAGACAATTACAAAAACCGCCTGGGCCTCCTAGCAATTTACCCACCAGGGAGCGTGACTTGCACGCGCCTGGGAAGGACTAAAATGTAATATAACAAAAATCTGGGGGCCTCTTTGCAAAATAACCAAAAATATTACACGTGCTTCGAAAGTTTTAGGACTAAAACGAAATAAACAAACAACCGAGGGTCCCTCTGCAAAATGCCCCCACCTCACGTGTACAGGTCACGTGAGGTGACGTGGCGAAGGACCTAAGTGCAAATAAATAAAGACTGGGGGTCTTTTTGCAAATATTACAAAATATTTAAACTACAGATACAAGTTTAAATACTAAATATTAAATACAAAAAGGGGCGAGGGAGAAGGTGCAAAATACCCTCGCTCAGGCGCTCTGCAAGAGACGCGTGGCGCGCATCCAACGGCTGGCGGCGATGGACGATCCAACGGCGGGAAGCGGGCCACTTATCCACGTGGCAGCACGAGAGCGGTCGATGACGGTTGGCTTGTGCGGCTGAGATTAGAACTCCTTCGACGATCGGACGGTGGGCACGTGGGGAGATCTAACGGCTACAGCACAATCTGGGCGCTCCTCGTAAATCCGACGGCTCCGGAGGCAAAGGGAAGAACACGGAGGAGCTCCGGTTGGGCGAACTTCTCCGAGCTCCTCCGTCCAGCTACGGTGACGATCGGGCTTGCAAACCGGTCGAGGACGCTCCTGCAGGTGTCAGCTGACGTCTGGAAGCTTCAAAAGCCACCAGCGGTCGCCGGTGCTCTCGCACGGAGGTGGCGGAGCTGCAAGGCCCCAGGTGCTCCGGCGAGAGGGCAAAATAGCTCCAGTCGCTTCGAGGGGCTTCAATACCTGCACCAAAAAGTTAGGGAGGTCGAGGGCAAAATGCCTCGACCTCGGGTGGCTCTCGAAATGGAACGAAAGGCGAGATGGCGGCTCGCAGGAGTTGCGCTCCGGCGAGGTGATCTGTGGAATGATGCGATGAAGGATTTGACGATGGATTTAAGGGCGAACTGATCCTAACACTAACAGGAAGAAAATGACGATAAAAATGGGACGAATGGCAGCCTCAATAGCCAAAGGCCAGAGGGTGAATACCTCACGGGGGTACCCGCCGGAGGTGATGGTGGAACACGCCCAGCTCGCGTGCCTCCGCCTCTTCGAAGGTGCAGACGAAGAGCTGTCACCTCCACGTTGCTGAGCGACTCCAAAGAGGGGGGAAAACTGGATGAAATGCGGTTCAAATTCAAAGGGAGGTCAAGGAGGACCTTAAGTATGGTTGACGATGGTGGTTGAAAGAACGAGGCGGCTGGCTCGATTCAGAGGCTCTCAGCCCAAGAAAATCCTTGGGCGAGCAAGATGGGTCGTAGGGGAAGAAGTTTGCAGGAGGACTCGAGCTCAAAGGATGAAAGAACGCGCCTCGAAAAATCGGTGAACATTGGGTCAAAGATGGTTCTGACAAAGGCTACAGGGGTAGGACAGACTGTTGACCTAGGTCAACAGTCCTAGCCTCCTGGTTGGTCCACGTGGACCAACCAGGAAAAACCCTGGAAAAAATCATTTGTTAATTCAATTTAAAATAATAAATGGCCGAATTAAATAAAATTTATAAAATAAAAAATGTTCAAAATTTTATGTAGTATTTAATTCTGAATTTTATTTATTTTTAGGAGATTTATTTTTATAAGTTACCTTTTTAACCCTATATAGGTATATTACCTATGTATTTTGATATTTTATTTTTATTTTGGTATTTTCAATTTTATTCTTTTTGTTTATTATTTTCTAAAATTATAACATACTTTTATATACTTAAATACATCTTTATTTTATTTTTCTGCTATATTTTGTATACGTAATAAAATACAAGTGTATTTTATATAGGTATAAGTATATGCAGTATGCCTATGTAGTCTTTATACAAGTATTTTTATTTTTATTTTTCTTTGCATTTTATTTCAATTTTAATGCACATACATATTATAAGTAATATTTACAAAATTATAAAAATATATAAAAATGAATAAATAATAAATAAAGAATAGATTGAATATTTTATTTAGTACAAGTATACAATAGGTGTCCAAAACTCAACTTTCAGACCGTGGCTCCGCCAAATGCGAGACCACCGCCATTAAATAGATTATTTTATTCTATATACAATTAAAGGTGAGTACACTGCATTTGGAGTTGTCAGTTGTGAGATACGGGTCTGGGAAGTTGGGATTTTGGATTCTTATTCAGACCATATCTTTTTATCTGTGCATTCTTTTTCTGTGAAATCAATTTTGTATTTTTCTTTATCAAATTATCTACAACTTTCATGTACAAAGTTTCTTTATTTGATGTATAAAAAGTGGAATCAAAAATAGGTCCCAAAATGAATAAGAAATGAATGAAATGTATAGGTATTTTGACTGTATTGCTGACCTTATCTCCCCCTACTTTATTCCTTGCCGACCTATTCATCAAGATGCCTAGGTCTCGGGGGTTTTGGGTCATAAAATATTTACAATATTTTATTCTTTTTCTTTTCTTTATTTATTCTATAATTTTGGCCTTAATTACAATAATTTATACACTATTTGGATGCACATGCATGAATGCTAAGATGCTTGATTTAAGGCTATTTACAGGCATTTGCTAGGGTTTTTGGTGCCAAAATGATAGAATAAAGATGATGAAATGTGGATTCATCATCCCCCTATACTTTACCTTTGCTAGTCCCTAGCAAACACTTATGCAATAAGTGCAGAAAGAAAAGAAAGAAAAGAAAAAGAAGAACTTGGATTTAATTTGATGATCAAACTTGCCTTCGCAAAATCAAAGTTTGGAGCTTAAGTCGGACCTTTGGAATTTTAGTGCGGGCGGAACCTTAGTGAGAACCGTGTTTGAAGTCCAACAGTCCTTGAGAATCCCAAAACTCTGCTCAAGTCTCCTCAATAGCCAGGTCAGAAATATCTCAACTCATACGCAAACTCTTACGACTATGAATCTGACTTGTACAGTGTAAGTGATGGTGGCTCTCCCCAACTAGAATGACAAAGAAACTGACTTCTCCAGTATGACAACCCAGTGATTCCCCAATCCAGCAACTCCATCCTCGAGGAGCGGGGTATTCCCTTCTAAGTTCAAGTGGCAACCAGCTCAAGAGGAGGGGGTGAAGAGAAGAATGGACGGTAGCCAGTGTAGCTACCTATCCTTGGATGCAAGACCAGTGTAGTCAAGTCATCCTGCTGCAGGCTCATATGATATGACTTTGGAACTCAAGCTTGCTTATTGACTTTGTACATACTTGGAGGCTTTTTATTTTTGTACATGCCTGAACATTTTTTTTTTTTTGAAATACTATTCACAGCAGCATTTACATAAGGAGTTTTTCCTCTTGAACCAGTAGACTATCCCTCTTTTGAAGCTTTATCGCAACCCACAGCCTCCTGTCTTTAGACTTCCTAATCACTGGACGGGTTGGGGTGCACTTCCCTCCCTAGAGGAGGACAAATGTTTCCACTTGTGTGCGTCTCATACCGGCAAATCCAATCCCCTCACCACTCCAACTGAGTTGAGCCATGTGAAAGGTGCAGGTGTCCAAGTTAGGTCATTATCAACAAGAGTCGTGCGTGTGCTCCGAAATACTCTACTTAGGCAGTCAAGAATCCATTGAACCAAGTCCCATGATCCTCAAAGAATTAAGTCAACTAGACCTGAAGTACCTCAAACCCAGTTCCTATAAGGTTCCTGTTATTAGGTAGATTTTAAGGTCCAATCAAGCTCCAATCTCCGGATTTTACTTAGACTTGTTCAACTATCAAACTCAATCCGAAAAATGCGAATGCTATGCAATGCAATGCAGAAAATATTTTTGTGATGCAATTTTCAAAGATTTTGAACTTTTTATGGATTTTTGAAAAGATGATGCATGCAGATGCAATTTTTTTTGTATTTTTCAAAAAGATTTTTCAAGTGTTTTTGGATTTTAATTTTGCAAATGTTTTTGGGAATTTTTGAAAACAAAAAGATTTTGGCTGAAAACAAGGTGAAAATATGTACACGGGAGTGCTTCTTATTTATACAAGAAGTGGATTTTAAGAACTTACAGGGTAAGTGATCAATTTTATACATGTATACATAAGATGGATTTTGGTGTGATGTGAATATTCCTCAAACTTATTTGAAAACAATTTACACACAATTTTTGAAAACTATAGTCCAAAATAGTTTTTACAAACATTTTACACACATTTGAAAATCATTTTGCAAAGGCTTTCAAAACAGTATATATAGGTTTTTCAAATCATTTTTGCAACCATTTTTCAAACCATTTGCAAATCATTTTTCAAACATTTTATTTCACACAAAGAAAAGAAGTTTTACAATCCACACAATTTCACACAGGTTGAAAACATGTAACAAAATATTTTCAAAATAGTTTTCAATAGATGTACACAAAGATTTTCAAACTATTTTTCAAACATTTTGCAAAAAACATTTTCACCTGATTTATTTATCAGTAAATACAAAAAGAATTTGAGGAATAACCACATCTTTTTATTAGGGGTTTTAATGAATTTTAAAGAATTATTAGCCATATTATTAGGAAAATACGAAAGTACGAGTTATGGCTAAAGTATATACGTAGTATATACGACCCCCCTATACTTAGCTTGAGCTATGTCCTCATAGATCGGAGAGAAAAGAGAAGACATAACTCGTACTAAGTATAGACAAGTCTAAAGAATACAAACTAATGAAGGAATCAACGAATGAGAAGTTGACCGTCCCCCCTATACTTAGGATCAAATAATCCTAAGTATAGCAGACTGTACACAAAGCAGGGAGGGTCAAGGGTGGGAATGAACAGATCGTACTCAGATTGTCTCCCCCTATACTTAGGGTAAGATATCCCTAAGTATAGACAAGAAGAGGAGACAACGGAGATGATAGAAAAACTCGGGGTGCCAACCCCCCTATACTTAGGACAAAGTACGTCCTAAGTATGGAAAACTGTCTACAAGGGCGGCACCTTTTTGATAGATAAAGACTATAGAAAAGGAAAAGAAGAAAAGAAGAAAAGAAGAAAATAAATCAACAGACAACAAACTGATATAAACAGATGGATCTGTACAGCGGAAGATAGATTTGATCACCATGTATGAGATGTAGATGATGAGAGTCAAAGGACACATCTCATACCATAAAAATGGGGGCAACGTCAATGGTCGGCGGATCATGATCCAGATATAGTTTCAGGCGTTGACCATTGACGCGGAAGGTAGAGGAAGATGACGGTTCGGATATGTCGATGCTGCCATTGTCATGTACCTTCCTGACCACATATGGTCCTTTCCACTTGCTCTGTAACTTCCCTGGAAATAACTTTAGCCTTGAATCAAACAACCATACTCTCTGATCTGGCTCAAACTGTTTATGGCTGATATGCGAATCGTGCCATGTTTTCACTTTCTCTTTGTACTGTAGGTTGTTGGAGAAGGCTGTATCTCTCAATTCCTCCAGGGCTGCCAATTCTGCTCTTCTCTGGTCTCCTATACTCTCGGGATCTAAAAGCAACTCAGTAACTGCCCAAAAAGATTTATGCTTGATCTCCACTGGCAAATGGCACGGCTTGCCATAGACGAGACGAAAGGGAGATGTTCCCAGTGGATTCTTAAAAGATGTCCGATAAGCCCACAAGACCGAGTCCAAAAGCTGTGACCAATCCTTTCGGTCTGGGGGGACAACTTTCTGCAAGATAGTCTTTATCTCCCTATTCGATACTTCGGCAAGACCATTAGTCTGAGGGTGATAAGGAGTGGCAACTCGATGGTCAATGCCGAACTCTTCTGCAAGGGCCCTGACTTTGTCATTGATGAAGTGAGACCCCCCGTCTGAAATCAAGACTCTAGGTACTCCGAACCGTGAAATGATATTTTTCCTCAAAAATTTGCATACGGTTTTAGCATCTGTGGCTCGGGCGGGGATGGCCTCAACCCATCGGCTGACATAATCCACAGCGAGCAAAATATGCTCGAATCCCTGACTCTTAGGAAATGGGCCCATGAAATCAATCCCCCATGCATCAAAAACCTCACAGAAGTGAATGGGTTGCATGGGCATCATGTCTCTCTGTCCGCAGGTCCCCATTTTCTGACAGTCAGTACATCTCTTCACGAACTCATCAGAATCCTTGAAGAGAGTAGGCCACCATAGGCCGGATTGAAGCACCTTCTGTGCTGTCCTTTTTCCAGAATGATGTCCTCCTGCCTCAAGCTTGTGGCAGTATGTGAGGACGCTATGCTGCTCTTCCTGAGGAATGCACCTCCTCCAGATACTATCCCCTCCATGATAAAGGACGGGATCCTCCCAGTGGTAAAACTTGGCCTTAGCTAGGAAGGTCTCAAGTTTCTGCCTGGGCCAACCCTGAGGGACTGTCTTGGCAACAAGATAGTTTACAACGTCAGCATACCATGGGAGTGAGGTGACAGCCAAGATCGCCTCATCTGGAAATGTCTCTGTTATAGGTGCGCTGGGCTCAGATTCCTCAAGATTCTCCAATCTGGAGAGATGATCCGCCACCACATTCTTGACTCCAGGCTTGTCCTTAATCTCAATATCAAATTCCTGGAGTAGAAGGATCCATCTGGTGAGACGTGCTTTGGCATCCTTCTTAGCCATTAAGTACCGGATGGCGGTGTGATCAGTGTAAATTGTTACTCTAGATCCGAGAATATATGATCGATACTTATCAAGAGCGAAGACTACGGCCAGCATTTCTTTCTCAGTCACAGTGTAATTCCGCTGCGCGGCATCCAAAGTCCGGCTGGCGTAGTGAATGGCAAAAGGTAATCCATCCCTCCTCTGTCCAAGCACAGCCCCAACGGCAAAATCTGAAGCATCCGTCATGATCTCGAATGGGAGAGACCAATCGGGTGGCTGAAGGACAGGAGCTGAAACAACCATATTTTTGAGAGTCTCAAAAGATTCAAGACACTTATCATTAACAATAAACTCGGTGTCTTTGGTCAGCAAGTCAGTAAGCGGTCGGGCAATTCGACTGAAGTCCTGAATGAACCGTCGGTAGAAACCGACATGCCCCAGAAAAGACCGTAACTGACGCAAATTGGACGGCGGATTGAGTTTTCTGATGATATCCACCTTAGCCGGATCGACCTCCATGCCCCTGTTGGAGACGATATGACCAAGGACCGTCCCTTGAGTCATCATGAAATGACTCTTCTCCCAGGATAAGACAAGATTGACCTTAATGCAGCGCTTCAGCACACGGTCTAGGCAGTCAAGACAAGCGTCGAACCCGTCGCCATAGACCGAGAAGTCATCCATGAAGACCTCTAAACAGTCACCCACCATGTCCGAGAAGATGGACAACATGCACCTTTGGAATGTCGCCGGAGCGTTACATAGACCAAAGGGCATCCGTCTGAAAGCATAGGTCCCAAACGGACAGGTGAATGTCGTTTTCTCCTGGTCTTCGGGCGCAATGGCCACCTGATTGTATCCAGAGTACCCATCAAGAAAACAGTAATGGCTCTTCCCAGCTAACCGCTCGATAATCTGATCAATAAATGGTAGCGGGAAGTGATCCTTCTTGGTGGCCTCATTCAATCGTCTGTAGTCCACACAGACCCTCCAAGAAGTTGGTACTCTGGTAGCGATCTCCTCTCCGGACTCATTAACAACTGTAGTGATACCCGTCTTCTTGGGTACCACATGTAACGGACTTACCCACTTGGAGTCGGAGATGGGATAGATAAAATCGGCGCTCCACCACTTGGAAATTTCTTTCATGACTACGTCTCGAAGATTCGGGTTCAGCCATCGTTGGAACTCACGCGACGGCTTAGCGTTATCTTCAAGATAGATGTGGTGAGAGCAAAGATTTGGGCTCAGCCCTTGGAGATCAGCTATACTCCAACCGATTGCCTTGCGGTTTCTTTCAAGAACCTCCATCAGACGAGATTCTTGCTCTCCAGTCAAATCTGCTGAGATAATGACTGGGTGCATTTCTGGCTCTCCAGCAAGGAATCTGTACTTCATTGACTGCGGCAGAGGTTTCCGTTCTGGGCAACTGGGAGGTGGCAGATCTGGCTTCTGATATGTCTGTGTAAAGGCGACCAGGTCTGCATGGGAGAACTCTCGCTCTGCGTGAATTTCTGACGAAGGGCGGCCTGATGGATCATCAATAAACTGCACTGGCTCGCACTCTGTCGTGGCTGTCAGCTCAGTAGGAATCAGACAAGGTAAATAGTCATCAAAGTCATCCCAATCAATGTCTGAATCCGAGGGATCAGAAGACGATGAGCAAGATTGAAATTCTTCAGCACCACTCATCACAACACTGTCAGCCTCAGAGATATCCTCATCCAGGGATGTGCTCTCCCGGCTCTCGACTGCCATGAGCTTGAGATACAGTGAATCTGTAGGCAAGGCGAGGGTCGGTGCTACGGGGTCTTTCCAATTGGATTCATCATCGGTCATCTCAAAATCACAAACCTGATGGATGTCTAGCTCCTCCTCTGTCATCTGCTCGGCTTCGCTGGACTGTTCTGAGCATTCTGCTTCTCTGGCTCTGATCTCCTCGATCGTCTCTATTTGTATGGTTTCGCCCTCTACGCGAAAGCATACCTTCCCACTATCATGGTCGGTCACCGCCTTGGCTGTGGCCAAGAATGGACGTCCGAGAATGATGGGGGCATCAGTTACCGACTCAGGGATCTCCATGTCCAACACAACGAAGTCCACGGGGAATTTCAGGCCCTGGATGGTAACGACCACGTCTTTCAATAACCCCTTCGGCCTCTTAATTGACCTATCAGCAAACTGAAGGACGGTTCTGCTTCGAAGAAGAGGGCCAAACTCGAACTGCTTGAGTAAGGCTGCCGGAAGGAGGTTAATTGAAGAGCCGCTGTCTAACAGAGTACGACCAAACTGCTGCTCCTGAATCTCGCATCTGACATAGGGAGCTCCTGCGTCTGGTCGCTTGGCTGGTAATGTGTTCTGAATGGCGCAGCAAGTGTTATGCGTGAGCATATGGATTTAATCTCTGTGCCTCTTCTTCCTTCGGACAGTAGTTGTTTCTTTCAAATTCTTCTTGAAGAAGGGGATATGCTCAAACGCTTCTCGTAGAGTCAGCTGAATATGAAATCTGTCAATCATTTCGTTGTCGAACTCTACCTGCTGATTCTTTTTTGGATTTTCTTTTTTATTCCCCTTCGCTCGGCGGAGTGCCTCTGGGAAGGGGATGGTAGGGGCCTCCTCAGATGGAGGACTAGGAAGCGGTCCCTGTGCCTGTGAAGACGGAGAATCCATACAATAATCATCATTCAACACATATGGATCCGCAATTTGAACAGAAACCTTTCCTTTATTCATATTTTTGTTTTTGTTTTTATTCCCACAGTCTCTAGGTACAAAATATGGTAACATCACAGAAGATGGCTCAACAAAAGTGGATGTGGTGGCCTCAGTACCACCACTAGCACCGGTCTTCACGGCATCAGCACCGCGCTCTGGTTCAGCATCCAAAATGGTGGCATCAGCACCACCGTCTGCATCTGGTATCACGACGGCATCAGCACCGTCGTCCTGGACTCCATCATTGGTGGCATCAGCACCACCGTCTTCAACATCATCTGTAGCGGCATCAGCACCGCTCCTCTGCTCCTCTGGCGCTCCTGATTCTGCATCTGGCTGTCGCTCAGAAGAGGCGCCGCCGGCTGGCGTCCTACCGCTCCTAGTAGTCACAAAATCAGCATCATTCACAAAAGAAGACATATCATTCAAATTGTCACTAGGAGAGGCATCCTCTATGAACTCTACCTGCTCAGATTTTCTTTTTAAATTATTAGGATTAGGTTCGATCTGAGCGGGTATGGCGGCCTTGCCTTTGATGAAATCCCGCATCTCCTGCCGGAACTCATCCATTTCTTGCCTGAAAGATGCTCGCTGTTCAGATAGCAAGCGGGCAAGATCATCAAGGGCTGGGTTCTCATAGACTGGACCCTGAGAACCGGATGGCTGTCCTTGCTGGAAATGGGGCTGCTGCTGCTGGTGTTGCTGCTGATACTGGGGGGGAGGCAGGGCATAAGAATGCTGAGGCGGCTGTCGCTGCCTCCACTGCTGTCCCTGATAGGCGGGACGAGGACCACTCTGATACTGCTGGGGCTGGTTGTACTGGGGCTGCTGGTGTTGTTGTTGTGGCTGGCCGTTCTGCTGTCCTTGAGCAGAGGAATGCTGTTGGGATGAGGATCCACCATTACCCCAACGGAATCCGGGGTGATCCCTACGAATTGCGGGCTGAGGGTATCGGTCATACCAAATCCCGTTGACTTCCATCAACGGTTCCTGCTCGAAGGAAGGTGGAGGAAGAACTGCCAGTGGCTGCTCCTGCTGATACACCACCATCTGCGTCTCCTGAGATGGCGGTTGCTCTGGATGGTACTGCAACAATGGAACCGGCTCCGCCTGGATCTGGTTCACCTGGCGGTATGAGGTGGAGGCCTGGTTGGGATTGTTGCTGCTGGAAGCAACCTGTGACCTGGGAGGCTGTTGTGAATGGGCCTGTGCCTCCTGAATACAGAGAATTTGAGTTTTCAGGTCACTCATTGTCTTGGTGAGAAGGTCCATCTGGGCTAGACCTTGGTTCTGCTTCTTCTCGAGGATCTCCATGCGGTCCAGCTTTTCACTGATAATGCCCATGTCGGCTGCTGCTGATTCGGCTTGTGCTGCGGCTACCGACGTTGTGCTGGGACCGGCATCGATGCGGGCGATCCTCTGAAATGATCCCGCTCCTTGCGGGGGCTTCTGCTGAGTGTAGACTCTGGCCTGGGTCATCACTGTGGAGTTCTCTGCCATTCCTTCATAAATGGCCCAGACGTCGTCTTCTCCCTTGGAGAAATAGGACCCACCGCAAGAGGCGTTCACAAGCCCCTGCAGCTCCAGTGTCAGCCCACAGAAGAAACTCTGCACCAGGTGGGGCTTGGAGATATTGTGATGTGGACACCGGTCTATGAGCTCTCTGAATCGATCCCATGCTTCATGGAACTGTTCATTTGGGATCATGACGAAGTTGCTGATCATGGCTCGAGCTGCGTTGGTCCAGCCGAGAGGATAGTATTTCTTCAAATATACGGACCGGAGATCTGCCCAAGTATCGACGAATCGCCCTAGATGCTTGAGCCAATATGCGGCTCGATCAACCAATGAGAACGGGAAGGCGATCATCTTGATAGTGTCCTCGGTCAACAACCGATCGTGGATAGTGCTGCATATCATTTCGAACTCTTGGAGATGGAGGTGCGGCTCTTCGGTCGGCAACCCATGAAACTTGGGAAGAAGCTGGATCGTACGGTGCCGTAGCTCGAAGTCTCCGTGGATAGGTGGGAGTCTGATCCACCGGTGAGTGAGGGACGAAGCTGGGTTGTGAAGTTCCCTCATGATAGTCTGTGGCGGTCGCTCACCATCAGGATCGCCTCCTGCATCAGGTCCTCCTCCTTCTCCGCCACCGCCTCCTCCAGGTCTGTTCTCTCTCAGCTGTGCAATCTCTCTCATAAGGTCACCCATGAAAGTGCCCTGGTCTCGGATCTGCCTCTGCATATTCTCCAGGGACGCTAGCAAGGAATTGTTGATGGCCACTTGGTCAATAATGAACGGAGGATGGTCGTGGTCATCTGGGTGCTCGCCTCTGTCTGCCATTGCTTGATTCTCTGAAAATGCAAAAGAGGCCATTTCAGGTGTTGTTGAATGAGCTGAGCTCTGCGATGCACTGAATTCTGACACAATTGGACTGAGGGAAGGAGAATGGGAAGGGTGGTCGAGGGGGAACAGGGTGGATGTGAACTCAGGCTCGGAGAGCGGGCTCTCCGAGGCGTTCCTAGATGAGTAGGGAGGAGTGCTGGATAGCGGTGCCGACAAGGTCGGCCTAAGAGATCTCCGTCCCATCATCTTGATTATTTGAGAAGAGTGGGGATAATGCAAGAAAAGAAGAAAATGAGATGCAACAAAATTTTGCACAATTGTGCGGTGTTTTTGATCTTGACCTTAATAAATCTAACAATCAAACACAAAGCAAGGGTAAGTTCACCAACTCAACTCGTGAAGCCGTGAAGGTTCGGCTTTTATCTTGTCAGTTTTAGCTTGCTTTTCAGGTATTTATCTTTTCACGAGTCCTTAGAGCGCTACGCCTATAGGAGAGAGAGTACTGCCAGGAAAGTGTCCCCGTACTTGTCCTCCTCCTGTGTAACCTGTAACTTGCGCTTTTTAAGGTCCTTGTAACCCTTCCTGGATCCCTACTCAGCCAAAGAAAAGAGAGAGGAAGCCGATAGGCGAAACCGATACTTCGGACCTCGCTCGCAACGGAATCACCCGTGAGCGTACAAGGTCCTACTCGGATGCAGCCGGTGAGACAGACACACCCGTGAAGGCGTGGCCTAAGCTCGGTACTTCGGACAAGGTCGGCGCTCACACAATAGTGAGTCACCAATGGCGACCAAGTCCTACTCGACTACGCACGATAGTAGCGCCAATACTTCGGAAATCCAGGCGATACACAAGGCAGCCACAAGTTGGGATTTGGGCTCTAATCCTTACGAAGCGCTCACCTCACTTGGAAGGAGACCTTCCCATGCAACCTGAAAACAAGTGAGGGTGTTACTCTCCCCAAGCAATGAATCCAATTACCGATTTTATTTTTGGTCAAGTTTTCTTTAGCAGTCCCCTTTTTAATTTTTTTGGTGTTATCGCTTCTTTTGAGTGAATTCAAACAAGCGCCTAACGGTTTTTGTATTTTTCCTTTATCCTACTTTGGTCCAAAAACAGAGGGAGAATAGAGTCGGAAAAGCCGTGCAAGTCGACACCAAGGTGGAAATCTCACCTTTGTGCCTAGATGATGCGTGCAAAGTAAGAGGACTTACAGCGAATCCCAGCTCTCTCCATGCGGGATGCAAAGCAGAATTTGTAAACCTAATCTATATGGCGAAATGCAAGGCGGAAATCGTCCTAGTACAGGCAACTGCTAGCGTGAAGAACCACAAGCTAACTAGCAACTCCTAATCCGAGTGTCCGGTCTAGGCTCACCCCTCCTCTGCCCAACACATTTGGGGTAGGAGAAAGCGCTTGTTCGGGTGTGAGCTCGCGGCGCGTGGATTTGGAAGCTACTAACTAACTGTTTAATTAGTCTAAGTCCAAATACGTATCTATAGGAGCATGCAAAGATAATTAAGTGTTTGGACCTATTCTAATCGAGTCAAGCAGGACCTAGAACTAAGAGCTCAATCCACAAAAGAAAGTGAAAAATGAAAACAAAACCGGCAAATGACAGCGATGAAAACTCGTCAAAACTGCGGTGAGCCCCCGGGTGAACAAACACCCGGAAATTAGGCCCGAATGTCTAAGTGTCCAAGTCCAAGTGTACCTGTATTATTACAAATTAAATAAATCACTCTCTCACCAAAAATAAAAGACAAGCTAATCTAAGCACTCTCTCTCTCACTCCTTGCTCTCTCCTGCCGGCTTGGCTAAAGAATAGCCGGCTCCACGTCCCAAGGTTGCGTCGGGTCGCCTAGGCGATCCGCCTCGCTCCGCGGTCCCTCGCAAGAAGACAAGAAAAGAGTGGTCAGATAACTCAACAAGATATATCAAAATGTAAGAGATGAAAAATGCTGCTATGGTAAACAATCACACAATCAAACAAAAATGTGAACTACAAGCTGTTGCTCCCCGGCAACGGCGCCATTTGATAATCACGGAATTCGATGCGGTTATATCGACTCACAAGGCGAGTCAACAGTCGGTGTTTGACCACACAAATTCCGAGATTAATCAACAATTAACCCACACTAAGATCAACAAATTAGAAACAATGTGGAGTTAAAATTTATTTTTAACTCTGCACAAATGGTGTATAGTGTCAAGTATGCAGAGAGTTCGAACACAGGGAGCAAACAAGGTAGTTCAAGAAAATGTGCTCAAGTGAATGTGTGTGAGGTGTCTACACTAAGCAAGCAAACAAAAGAAATGTTTTTGTGGGTTTTAAATTTTTTTTTTATTATTTTTTTATTTAATTTTTAATTTTGTATTTTGATTTTTTTGATTTTCTGATTTTTATATTTTATATTTTTTATTTTTTATTTCTTTTTCAATATTGGAAAGTAGAGGCAATATAATAAAAGGCAAGCTTAAATATTTATAAAAATGCACAAAAATACTCAAAAATTCAGAAATAAAATGTTTTTGATATTTTTATAATTTTTTACTGTTTTTGTGATTTTTGGGGATTTTTCAAGGTGTTTTTGATATTTTTAAAAACTGAAATAAGGCAAAACAGTGGAAATAGGGCTGGCTGTGAATAAAATGCAATTTAAAAATAGCAACCAGTACCCAAAATGTTTCACACTATTTTTCTACTAAAAAGGACAAAATAAGGGATAAACAGAAGCTGAGTTTATAATTTTTGGAGTTTTCTACTATTTTTTATATTTTTTTGAAGTTTTTGAGAGTTTTTAATTTTTTAGTGTTTTTCTTTTGAAATTTTTAACGATTTTTGGACTGACACTAAAAGATAATAAAATAGACACTAGGTAAATTTTTGGGAATTTTTGGAGGTATTTTGAGATTTTTTTGGTATTTTCTAAGGTAGACAGTACACAAAATAGATGTTTTTGATTTTTAATAAATAAGAAAATAAAATAAAATCAAAAACTAAATAGATGGCGTTAAAGTACACGTGCACAGGAGCCTAACCCTAATTTTGTGGAATTTTTGGACTTGAAATGATATTTTAAACAATTAGGACAAATATCCAAACATTAAACAGTCCTGGCAGGGGTATATGTGCAATATCCAAAACATCCAGGGGCATACATGCAATTTTCCACAAAAATATACACTGTATATTCAATTTTTAGCACCAAAAGACAATTACAAAAACCGCCTGGGCCTCCTAGCAATTTACCCACCAGGGCGCGTGACTTGCACGCGCCTGGGAAGGACTAAAATGTAATATAACAAAAATCTGGGGGCCTCTTTGCAAAATAACCAAAAATATTACACGTGCTTCGAAAGTTTTAGGACTAAAACGAAATAAACAAACAACCGAGGGTCTCTCTGCAAAATGCCCCCACCTCACGTGTACAGGTCACGTGAGGTGACGTGGCGAAGGACCTAAGTGCAAATAAATAAAGACTGGGGGTCTTTTTGCAAATATTACAAAATATTTAAACTACAGATACAAGTTTAAATACTAAATATTAAATACAAAAAGGGGCGAGGGAGAAGGTGCAAAATACCCTCGCTCAGGCACTCTGCAAGTGACGCGTGGCGCGCATCCAACGGCTGGCGGCGATGGACGATCCAACGGCGGGAAGCGGGCCACTTATCCACGTGGCAGCACGAGAGCGGCCGATGACGGTTGGCTTGTGCGGCTGAGATTAGAACTCCTTCGACGATCGGACGGTGGGCACGTGGGGAGATCTAACGGCTACAGCACAATCTGGGCGCTCCTCGTTAATCCGACGGCTCCGGAGGCAAAGGGAAGAACACGGAGGAGCTCCAGTTGGGCGAACTTCTCCGAGCTCCTCCGTCCAGCTACGGTGACGATCAGGCTTGCAAACCGGTCGAGGACGCTCCTGCAGGTGTCAGCTGACGTCTGGAAGCTTCAAAAGCCACCAGCGGTCGCCGGTGCTCTCGCACGGAGGTGGCGGAGCTGCAAGGCCCCAGGTGCTCCGGCGAGAGGGCAAAATAGCTCCAGTCGCTTCGAGGGGCTTCAATACCTGCACCAAAAAGTTAGGGAGGTCGAGGGCAAAATGTCTCGACCTCGGGTGGCTCTCGAAATGGAACGAAAGGCGAGATGGCGGCTCGCCGGAGTTGCGCTCCGGCGAGGTGATCTGTGGAATGATGCGATGAAGGATTTGACGATGGATTTAAGGGCGAACTGATCCTAACACTAACAGGAAGAAAATGACGATAAAAATGGGACGAATGGCAGCCTCAATAGCCAAAGGCCAGAGGGTGAATACCTCACGGGGGTACCCGCCGGAGGTGATGGTGGAACACGCCCAGCTCGCGTGCCTCCGCCTCTTCGAAGGTGCAGACGAAGAGCTGTCACCTCCACGTTGCTGAGCGACTCCAAAGAGGGGGGAAAACTGGATGAAATGCGGTTCAAATTCAAAGGGAGGTCAAGGAGGACCTTAAGTATGGTTGACGATGGTGGTTGAAAGAACGAGGCGGCTGGCTCGATTCAGAGGCTCTCAGCCCAAGAAAATCCTTGGGCGAGCAAGATGGGTCGTAGGGGAAGAAGTTTGCAGGAGGACTCGAGCTCAAAGGATGAAAGAACGCGCCTCGAAAAATCGGTGAACATTGGGTCAAAGATGGTTCTGACAAAGGCTACAGGGGTAGGTCAGACTGTTGACCTAGGTCAACAGTCCTAGCCTCCTGGTTGATCCACGTGGACCAACCAGGAAAAACCCTGGAAAAAATCATTTGTTAATTCAATTTAAAATAATAAATGGCCGAATTAAATAAAATTTATAAAATAAAAAATGTTCAAAATTTTATGTAGTATTTAATTCTGAATTTTATTTATTTTTAGGAGATTTATTTTTACAAGTTACCTTTTTAACCCTATATAGGTATATTACCTATGTATTTTGATATTTTATTTTTATTTTGGTATTTTCAATTTTATTCTTTTTGTTTATTATTTTCTAAAATTATAACATACTTTTATATACTTAAATACATCTTTATTTTATTTTTCTGCTATATTTTGTATACGTAATAAAATACAAGTGTATTTTATATAGGTATAAGTATATGCAGTATGCCTATGTAGTCTTTATACAAGTATTTTTATTTTTATTTTTCTTTGCATTTTATTTCAATTTTAATGCACATACATATTATAAGTAATATTTACAAAATTATAAAAATATATAAAAATGAATAAATAATAAATAAAGAATAGATTGAATATTTTATTTAGTACAAGTATACAATAGGTGTCCAAAACTCAACTTTCAGACCGTGGCTCCGCCAAATGCGAGACCACCGCCATTAAATAGATTATTTTATTCTATATACAATTAAAGGTGAGTACACTGCATTTGGAGTTGTCAGTTGTGAGATACGGGTCTGGGAAGTTGGGATTTTGGATTCTTATTCAGACCATATCTTTTTATCTGTGCATTCTTTTTCTGTGAAATCAATTTTGTATTTTTCTTTATCAAATTATCTACAACTTTCATGTACAAAGTTTCTTTATTTGATGTATAAAAAGTGGAACCAAAAATAGGTCCCAAAATGAATAAGAAATGAATGAAATGTATAGGTATTTTGACTGTATTGCTGACCTTATCTCCCCCTACTTTATTCCTTGTCGACCTATTCATCAAGATGCCTAGGTCTCGGGGGTTTTGGGTCATAAAATATTTACAATATTTTATTCTTTTTCTTTTCTTTATTTATTCTATAATTTTGGCCTTAATTACAATAATTTATACACTATTTGGATGCACATGCATGAATGCTAAGATGCTTGATTTAAGGCTATTTACAGGCATTTGCTAGGGTTTTTGGTGCCAAAATGATAGAATAAAGATGATGAAATGTGGATTCATCACGTATCTGCACCTCCATCTTCTTCAGCGGCTGGCGGCGATAATCGATCTCCGACGAAGAGGGTCCTCCTCTGCCGCTCGTTCTCGTGCATGGTGGAGCTCCCCAAGACCTCTTCAAAGGTTGGCGATGAAGCTCAGGTCTTGGTCGAGCTGCAGCTGTCGATGGCGAAAGTCCTCGTCACACCAGTGATGGGTACGATGCTCGCGAATCTCAGTCCGGAGAGAAGTCCGACCATTTAGGTCTCAAGGCCCTGCAGTGTTAATGTGTAGCCGAAGCAAAAAAAGAAGTGTGTGCGTGGGTGGAATGTGAGCTCGGCGAGCGAAGAACGTGGGAGCTCGGAGCTCCTCCGTCGTGGGTGGCGGAGGAGATGGGTCGGAGGTCGACGAGGTTCTGGGAAGAGGAGGGAGATGATCTGGAGGCGAAGCGGGGATGATAAAAGCGAGGCGGAGCTCAGGAGATGTACGGTGAAGGGCGAAATTGGTCGAGGACGCCTAATTAAATAAAAGAAATTTAAAGAAAAATACAAGAGAAGAAGAAGGGGCTTACCTGACGTCGGGCGGCTGGAGGGCTTGTGCTCGAGCTCCGAGGAGGAGCTCTGGGTCATCGCTGAACTCCCCCAGTCTTGGGGAGCAGGTTGGCGGGCTCGGAGCACCACAATCTACCATGGATGGCGGAGGGTCTCACCGGGCAAGATGGTCGTCTTCGCTCGATCTCTCTGCCTCCCCCTATCACAGGGAGGTGGAGGAGGGCTGGGCCTCCTACCTTGTAAAGATGGACCGCTGAATATGGAGGGGGAGGCGGCGTATTTGAAAGAAGAAGATGGCGGGTTGGTGAGGACGTGGGTTTCGAAGGATGTGTGGAGCGACTGGAGAGGTTTTCGAGGGATGAGGAGTGACTGGCGAAGATGGTGGGTGATGGAGGTTGACCGTGAGGCGGTTGGCAAGTGGAGGTAGTCGCTGGAGTGGAGGAGGAAAAGGGAAGGGGAGAGTGGTGCGCGAGATGGATCGTGGGAGAGAGAGGGTACTCGGAGGTTGACGACGACCGATGGAAATTGGATCTGGAGATCCAACGGCTGATAATTGGGCGCTCACGAGCGGTCTTGATGTAATCTGGGGTGGCATGATCAGATGGCGGACGAAGCGCCACGCGTCGAGCTAATAAGCAGGCGGTAGTGAGCGGTCTGGATCATATCTGGAGGATGATCGAACGGTCCAAATCCAGGGCATCAAAGAGCGGTGTAGATGATGAAGCTGGGGCATGATCGAAGGGCGCAAAATGCACTACGTTGCAGGTTCTGATCAAGGCTCTCACAGACGGATCAGATTCGAGGCGGCGGAAGATAAAACGGCTGAGGAAAAGAGCGGACGTGGAAATGGTCTGGCCGTTGGATTATGGAGGCGATCCGACGGCTGGAGATGCGAGCGGATAAGACAAGGGCAGCGGGCCACGTGGCTCACCAGAACGGGCCACGTGGCCCAATCATATTATTCCAAGAGAAAAATTGAAATATGAGGGTGATATTGGCCGAATTTGAGAAACTCAAAACATGAAAGTTGTAGATCTCAATGAGATCTACAAGTTTCATGTTGACCAAAACTGGAAATGAGATCAAACAATGACTCGAAATATTTTGGAGGGTATTTTTAAGGCTAAAAATACCAAGGATTTTAATTTTGCCATTTTTTGTGATTTTTAATTTATTAAAGACTCTGATAATTACATGACATTATCTGGATTTTATTGACAAAAAACTTAAGCAAGGGGGTTATAAATGGAAATTGTGATGATGAAATTGGGTTTCATCACCCCCCTATACTTAAACTATGCTCGTCTTTGAGCATCAAAGAAAAATGAATAAGCTGGATTAACCTCCTTGTGTATGTGAGTTCAGGATCCAATCCGATCAAGTCGACTCGACTTTTAGAGGTCCAAAATCCTAGAGTTCAACCCAGCCTTAATCAAGAGGCACCCAATTCCTCTAATTTTCCAAACTCTCTCTGATGTGCATATAATCTAAAGATATGACATTTTAGTGTTGACTGCGATTCAGAGAGTAGAGTCAAATCGTCACCCAAAGTATTGGTCCGAGAAAATCTCCTAAGGACCCAATCCTCAACACTAGGGAATAAATCAAATCTTGCATCCAGTCCACCGTCTCTTTAGTTGTCAGACTGAGAAAATGTAGATGGCAGGCCAGTAATGGAGGGTATGAGTTTGTGTCATTTCTTCTCTCCCTCTCATTGGAACAAGGATTCTCTCTAGTGCCTTTTACGCAACACATTTTATTGGTGTTGATCAGTGTGTCCGTCAAGAGAAGTTGGAGCCGTCTGCACTTGTTTTCCTGGGAGTACACCGAGGTGTGTCTCTTTTGAGTACATATCGTACCTTCGACACCCAGACTTGTAGCATTTACGATGCAGAGCCCTTTTTTGGTGCAAGCCCGACTCCTGGTCCTAATAGCGGTGGTCCAAGTAGACACTTTGAAAAGTTTGGGAGCGCTCGCCTTTGGTGGAAGCTCTTTGATATTTGACTTTGTGGAATGAGAGCTTTTCTTTGAAATTTCATTGACTTGTATAATTTTTGGCTAGCTCCACTGCTTTTACCAAGAGTTGGCGCACACTGATCAAAAATTATTTTATTTATTCACACCCTGGCACTTAGGTCAATATCAAGAGATTAGTATAAGAACCAAGTTCTCATACTGGCTAATAATACTGACACTCAAGTTTCATGAAGCCTTCAAAGATTTTATCCCATCCTCGAGCATCATTAGATCAAATCCAAACTCGACTTCCTCATCCCAATTCCTCAAGTGAAAAATCAACTCATCTCATTAAAAACCGCAGTTGTGCATGTGATATGCTGATCATATTCTTTATGTCTGAGACTAAGCATGGAATATAGCATGCAAATCTAGAAATTTAGGGGAATGTGGATGATTAAGTCTAAGACCCTGATGGATAAGGCTGGTTAACCTAAAATCTCAAAGACCTCAAAAAGTTAAATCTCCTTGATCATTTCAGATCCTGGGTGGAAGTGTAAGTGTAGAGGATTAATCCAACTCCTTCATTCAAAAACAAAACAAATTTTTTTTGGACTTCAAGAGATATTAGAACTGCCTAAACTTAATTAAGCATCTACGTTCAGCCAGTATGGATGTAAGTACAGGCCGAAGCCCATTGCTTGAGGACGAGGCCTTACGCGATGTCCTCTAAACCATCCAATCTGCTAAGGGCGAACCCTCACTGAACGCGGCTACTTAATTGGGCTTAGTAGTCACTAACGGCTCCTAAAGGATTTTGGGTTTTTCTCATTTTTATGGATTTTAATAAAAAGGTTAAAACACAAGTTAGACTTAACTTTCCTCGAAAAGAGATAAAAGATTTTCAAAACCATGTCACACAAATAAAAAATTTTCAAAACATTTTCAAAAGATTTTTTCAAAACAAGGAAAAATCATTTTCGAAAATATTTTTATCAAAATAGCGTAACATAGTATAGAAAAAACCGTGAAAAACATTTGAGTTCTCTTAGTCCAAAGAATTTTACTTTAGCCAAAAATTTTTAAATTTTTCAATTTTTTTTCAGATTATAGCTAAAGTAAGTATACGGTATATACGGTATACCCCCCTATACTTAAACTTTGCTATGTCCTCATAGCACTAGGTGTTACAAGTACATAGGTCTATTTAAATATAAAGGAATATACGGGAGCTAAGAGGGGCTCCCCCTATACTTAGGTTAGAAATAACCTAAGTATAAAGGCAAGGAAAGGAGAGTAGAGAAAATCACGGGGACTCGAGTCCCCCCTATGATTAGGCTGAGATTAGCCTAAGTATAAAGATGTGAATTGATGTTGGGAGGGACCCAAGGTGAACGAAGAAGATGGATGGATGTACAGATGAGCGGATGAATCTACGGAGATGGATGGAGTGACTAAGGTTTTGGGGGGTGTATCGAAGCAAACAAAGCTCAATCAAGCAAGCAAGACCCTCAATTCACCAACTCACACATGAAACCAACCGGGGTTGGTTTATTATCTTGTCGGTTTTATTGGTGATAAAACATTAGATTTTTTTTACGCGGAGAAAATGTGAAGTGAAAATCAATGCGTCCGCGAGGGTATTGCTCTCCCAAAACCAAAGTTTTACTCCATTTTATGGTTGACTTGCATTAACAGTCCCAGTTATTATTTAATGTTGTCACTGACTTAAGGTTAGCACATAAATCAAGAAATCATCGTCTATTGTTCATTCCCATATTCCTTTAATCCTAGGTGATCAAGCTAGGAAAGAGAAACCGAGAAAAGCCGCGTATTCGATAAAACCATGATCTAAGCTAAGCGAGAAATCATGCAGTGACTTAGCGAAAAAATCCGTGAAAAACTTGGGCCATTTTGAAAATCAAAATCTATGCATGCAAGTCGATAGAACTACACCTAACATGCTTCTATTAGCGGTGAAGAATTTCTTTTAAATTTGGCTAAGTGAGGCGATGCTACGTGCGTCTGTATTAATAGTGTGTCCTACCTACGAGCAAGCACGTAAAAGATGGAAAATGAAAATACGCTCAAGGAACCGCGTGCCTGGTCCTAGGTCGACACTCAAGTGGGGACGATCCCCACACAACCACATTCGTTCGATTACACTCGTGAGTCTTCGATCGAAGACCGCTGTAAAAGACAAATTTATTACAAAATACATGTCATGCAAAAATGGCATTTTTTTTCTTCTCAACATGCTCCAAGCGTGCTTCTGCGGCTCCCCACATCGAGTATCTCCTGCTCCTCGCCTCCTTGAACCATCAAGGGCCCTGCCACAAAAACAATGGTTAGAGATCGATAAAGAGGAAAATTTTATAATGCAACATAAATAACAAAGTTGACCTATAAAGAAAGATACACTTAATTAAATAAACAAAAAATCCAACAATACAAGAAATGAGCCGTGTCCCCGGCAACGACGCCATTTGATATTCCGCCAAATCGGCCCTTTAATAGTGCTGAATTAGCACTTGTAATCGTCATCGCAGTCGGGCCAAAATGGGCTCATCAAAGGACCATCTAATTGATATATGAAAAATAAGAATCAGATGGTCGTAATTTTTTTTTACTTGGTAAGATATCAAGGCCGAACTCAGGGACACGAGCCTCTCTCGTATTAGTCAGATTTTTATCTATCTATTTAAGCGTTGAATTAAAGAACATATAGGTCAAAGTATGCAAAAAGTCACAACAATGCATTAAAGAACAAAACATGCATTTTTGTTTTATTTTATTTTCTCATGCAAATAAATGCAAATGCAAGAAAATAACATGCCCTAGGTCAGAATGATGAGCAAAGTTAACAAACATCAATTTCAGGTTTAATTAAGAAGACCTACTTGATTTGAAAGTTGAACAAGGCATACGAGACACATGGCTAACAAAATAATGCATAGAACTTCAAGTATCCAAAATAAGAAATTTAATATGCCATTAAGAAGAACATCAAGCAAGCTTCAAAATGCCACTGAAATCATCTCAATCGGAGTTACGAGGCTCTAGATATGCATGAAAGAAACCATGGGCATAAGAGCAATAAAACATGAAAAGATAATTACAAAAAGGTCCCTAGGAGGGACTAAAATATAATAAAAATAAAGAACGAGTCCTTCCCTGTAAATAAACCACACGCGCGGGGGCATATTTGCAATTATTTAAACCCGCAAGGGTACGAGCGCAAAATGCCCCAGGCACGTATGGTGTTGCATGTGATGGAGGACCTTTCTGCAAAATTGAAGACATTCGTGGGCATCTCTGCAATTTTCCCAGATACGCACGTCCCAGGCACGTGCTATCCAGGCTCGGAGGACGGGTCAGGCTCGGCAGAGAACTCGGGCTGCTTCGGCTAGGCTCGGAGGTTGGCTTGGGCTCGCTGCAGGTTCGGGCTAGGTTCGGATAAGGCACGGGGCATCCAAGCATGGAGGCTCGGACGCTGAGGCTCAGAGTAGCCCGGGCGTTGACGCGTGGCCGGTTAGCGGCCATTGGATCGTGAGGATCCAAAGGCTCCTTGAATGGTTGCGTGGGCTCATCTAGACCGTTGGATGGTCGCTGAGACAAGACCATCCAACGATATCTGCACCTCCGTCTTCTTCAACGGCTGGCGGCGATAATCGATCTCCGGTGAAGAGGGTCCTCCTCCGCCGCTCATTCTCGTGGATGGTGGAGCTCCCCAAGACCTCTTCGAAGGTTGGCGATGAAGATCAGGTCTTGGTCGAGCTGTAGCTGTCGATGGCGAAAGTCCTCGTCACACCAGTGACGGATACGATGCTCGCGAATCTCAGTCCGATGAGAAGTCCGACCATTGAGGTCTCAAGGCCCTGCAGTGTTAATGTGTAGCCGAAGCAAAAAAAGAAGTGCATGCGTGAGTGGAATGTGAGCTCAGCGAGCGAAGAACATGGGAGCTCGGAGCTCCTCCGGTGTGGGTGGCGGAGGAGATGGGTCGGAGGTCGATGAGGTTCTGGGAAGAGGAGGGAGATGATCTGGAGGCGAAGTGTGGATGATAAAAGCGAGGCGGAGCTCAGGAGATGTACGGTGAAGGGCGAAATTGGTCGAGGATGCCTAATTAAATAAAAGAAATTTTAAAAAAAATACAAGAGAAGAAGAAGGGGCTTACCTGACGTCGGCCGGCCGGAGGGCTTGTGCTCGAGCTCCGAGGAGGAGCTCTGGGTCATCGCTGAACTCCCCCAGCCTTGGGGAGAAGCTTGGCGGGCTCGGAGCACCACAACTCCGCCATGGATGGCGGAGGGTCTCACCGGGCAAGATGGTTGTCTTCGCTCGATCTCTCCGCCTCCCCCTGTCACAGGTAGGCGGAGGAGGGTTGGGCCTCCTACCTCGTAAAGATGGACCGCTGAATATGGAGGGGGAGGCGGCGTATTTGAAAGAAGAAGATGAGGAACTGGTGGTGAGGACGTGGGTTTCGAGGGATGTGTGGAGCGACTGGAGAGGTTTTCGTGGGATGAGGAGTAACTGGCGAAGATGGTGGGTGATGGAGGCTGATCGTGAGGCGGTTGGCAAGTGGAGGTGGTCGCTGGAGTGGAGGAGGAAAAGGGAAGGGGGAGAGTGGTGCGTGAGCTGGATAGTGGGAGAGAGAGGGTACTCGGAGGTTGACGACAACCGATGGCCGTTGGATCTGGAGATCCAACGGCTGATAATCGGGCGCTCACGAGCGGTCTTGATGTAATCTGGGGTGGCTTGATCAGATGGCGGACAAAGCGCCACGCGTCGAGCTAATAAACAGGCGGTAGTGAGCGGTCCGGATCATATCTGGAGGATGATCGAACGGTCCAAATCTAGGGCATCAAAGAGCGGTGTAAATGATGAAGCTGGGGCGCGATCGAAGGGCGCAAAATGCGCCACGTGGCAGGTTCTGATCAAGGCGCTCACGGACGGATCAGATTCGAGGCAGGGGAAGATCAAACGGCTGAGGAAAAGAGCGGACGTGGAAATGGTCTGGTCGTTGGATTATGGAGGCGATCTGACGGCTGGAGATGCGAGCGGATAAGACAAGGGCAGCGGGCCACGTGGCTCACCCAGAACGGGCCACGTGGCCCAATCATATTATTCCAAGAGGAAAATTGAAATATGAGGGTGATATTGGTCGAATTTGAGAAAACTCAAAACATGAAAGTTGTAGATCTCGATGAGATCTACAAGTTTTATGTTGACCAAAATTGGAGATGAGATCAAACAAAGACTCGAAATATTTTGGAGGGTATTTTTAAGGCTAAAAATACCAAGGATTTTAATTTTGCCATTTTTTGTGATTTTTAATTTATTAAGGACTCTGATAATTACAGGACATTACTGGATTTTATTGACAAAAAACTTAAGCAAGGGGGTTAATAAATGGAAATTGTGATGATGAAATTGGGTTTCATCACATGACCAGTGTAGTCAAGTCATCTAGCTGCAGGCTCAAATGCTATGACTTTGAAGCTCAATCTTGCTTATTGACTATACGAATCTGTACACTCCGGCATGCATTTTATTTTCAATCAAACCTGTCCACTTTTTGGAGTTTTTGCTTTTTGATTTTTTGAAATACTATTTATAACATCATTTACATAAGGAGTTTTTTCTCTTGAATCAGTAGACTGTTCCTCTTTTGAAGCATTATTGCAACCCACACTCTCTTGTCTTTAGACATCTCTGCTATTGGACGGGTTGGGGCGCACTTCCCTCCCTAGATGAGGACAAATATTTCCACTTGTGTACGTCTCATACCGGCAAATCCAATCCCCTCACCACTCCAACTGAGTTGAACCAAGTGAAAGGTGCAGGTGTTCAAGTTAGGTCATTATCAACAAGAGATGTGTGTTTGCTCCGAAGTACTCTACTTAGGCAGGCAAGAATACATTGAACCAAGTCGTATGATTCTCAAAGAATTAAGTCAACTAGACTTGAAGTACCTCAATTCTAGTTCCTATGGGCATGTTTGGTTGCCAGGTTACCCCAGGGTAACCTGGCATATCCCATGCTCTATGCATTCCTGGGTTGGAACTAGTTGTATGGACCATACAATTTCTTTGTTATAATATTTTTTAACCACGTTCAAATAAAAAATTTAACATAAAAAACATATTATAATCATTAAAAAATTTGATATAACACATAATTAATGTCACATCACATCACATTTATCATTCCAACCCACTCCAACCCTCCAAACAACTATTATTCATAGGAGGATACACCAACCCAACCAAGTTACCAAACAAGCCCTATAAGTTTCCTGTGATTAGGTAGATTTAAGGTCCAACCAAGCTCCAATCGTCGGATTTTACTTAGACTTGTTCAATTATCAAACTCAATCCAAAAATGCGAATGTTATCAAATGAAAAATATTTTTGTGATGCAATTTTCAAACTTTTGATCTTTTTATAGATTTTTGAAAAAGGTTTTGCAAATGTTTTTGTGATTTTTTAAAAAAAGATTTTGGCTATACAAATATTTACATGGGGGTGCATCTTATTCTTTACAAGAGTTTGGGTTTTTTTTAGAATTTTCAAGGGTTATGCTAATTAATTTCGTAGATATATTTATACATTTAATAAAGAATTTTGGTGTGATGTATATATTCCTCAAACTTATTTGAAAATAATTTTACAAACAATTTTGAAAACTATAGTCCAAAATAATTTTGATAAATTAAATTTTCAAACCTTTACAAATATTTGAAAATCATTTTGCAAAGGTTTGAAGAATATTATGTATAAAAAATATTTTTGCAACCATTTTTCAAATTATTTGCAAATAGTTTTTCAAATATTTTTATTTCACACAAGGAAAAGAAATTTTTACAATAAAATATTTTTACAATGGTTGAAAAAAATTTACAAAATATTTTTCAAATAGTGTTCAAAAGATTTTCCAAATAGATTTCAAAATATTTTCCAAACATTTTCCATATCATTTTTACATGATTTATTAATCAGTATGTACAAAAAGAATTTGAGGAATAATATGCATCTTTTTTATTAATTGATTTTTAATGAATCTTATTAGTATATATAGTATTTTATACAGTATTCTAGCCATAATTATTGAAAATATTAATGTACGAGTTATGGCTAAAGTATAAACACAGTATATACAACCCCCTTATACTTATCTTGAGTTATGTCCTCATAGATGAGAGAGAACAAGAAAATACATAACTCGTACTGAGTATAAGAAAAGTCTAAAGAATATATGAACACATGAAGGAATGAAAACGATAAAAAGTTGGCCATCCCCACTATACTTAGGATCAAATAATCCTAAGTATAGCAGGCTGTACACAAGGTAGGGAGGATCAAGGGTGGGAATGAACAAGTCACACTCGGACCGCCTCCCCCTATACTTAGGGTAAAATGTCCCTAAGTATAGACAAGAAGAGGAGACAGTGTAGGGAATCAGAGAATTGAACAACTAGGGGTGAAGACCCCCCTATACTTAGGACAAAGTACATCCTAAGTATAGAAATGATGAAAGGGATGACACCTTTTTGGAAGAAAAAGAAACTAAAGAATGAAAAGAAGAAAAATCATTGAAAAATGTTTTGATGTGCTTTGTCTTCTACTGCATCTATGGAAGTATTCGGCTCATCATCATAAATCACTTAGATTGAGTCAACGACAGATGGAAATGTGTCATGTTCAAGATATGGCTTCAGAAGATGTCCATTGACCACAAATGGCTGTGCATCAGCTGACAAACCAGATATCATCACGTTTTCGTTGTCACGCACATGCCTCACTGTAAACGGTCATGTCCATTTGCTTTTCAGCTTGCCTGGAAAGATCTTCAATTTTCCATCGAATAACCACACCTTCTGACCCAGCTCGAAGGACTTACGGCGGATATGTTTGTTGTGCCACTTTTTTACCTTTTCTTTGTACATAAGGTTGTGTTATATGCATAATCTCTGAATTTCAATAATCCATTTAGATCCACTTTTCGGTTCTTCCCAGCTTTCCAAGAATCCAAGTTATAGATGTTGATGGCCCATAAAGATTTATGTATCAGCTTAACGGGCAGATGACATGGCTTGCCATAGACAAGGCGGTAGGGAGGTAATCCTAATGGTGACTTGTATGCAGTTCTGTAAGCCCAAAGAACTGAATCAAGTAGATGAGACTAGTTCTTTCGATCCAGATACACAAGCTTTTGCAGAATCATCTTTATCTCTCTGTCTGAACATCTAGCTAAGCCATTGGACCGTGGGTGGTACGATGAAGCGACACGATGGTCTATGCAGAATTCTTGAGTTAATTTCTTCACCTCTCTGTTAATGAAATGGCTACTCCCGTCTGATATTAGAATTTTGGGAATCTCGAACCGTGCAATGATGTGGTCCCTTAAAAATCGACAGACAATCTGATTATCGACGGTTCAGGCAAGAATAGCCTCCACCCAACGACTCACGTAGTCAACAACAAGAAAAATATATTCGTAGCCCCGGTTGCTCAGAAATGGGCACATAAAGTCGATACCCCAAGTATCAAAGAAGACTGATATCTGAATGAAGTTCAAAGGCATCGTATCTCTCATTCCTATGGTGCCGCCCATCTTCTGGCAGTTAGTGCAATGATTGGCGTAATCTTTTGCATCCTTGAATAATGTAGGCCACCAAAGGTTACTCTGAAGAATTTTGTTGACGTTCGTCTATCTGAATGGTGTCCTCCTAACTCTTTATCATGACAATGTGCGAAGACACTTGGAACTTCCTCTTGAGGAATACACCTCCTCTAGATGCTCTGTCCCCTCACAGAATAGATATGGATCGTCCCATTGGTAGAAATGGATATCAGACAAAAATTTATCCACTTTCAGCTTAGGTCAATCTTGTGGAATTCTCTTGGACACAAGGATTGCCTCATTTGAAAAGGTCTCTGTGATCAGTTGCAAGTTCGGCTCAGGAGATTCAGGCCCAGGAAGTCTAGACAAGTGGTCGATCACCACATTCTTAACTCTAGGTTTATCTCGAATTTCAAGATCAAACTCTTGGAGGAGAAGGATCCACCGGATGAGATGGGTTTGGCATCCTTTTTCTGTTGTAAATACTGGATGGTCGAGTGATCTGTATATATGATGACCTTTTACCCTAGGAGATGGGATCTACACTTCTCCAAGGCAAAAACTACCACTAGCAGCTCTTTCTCAGTGACTGTGCAATTCCTTTGAGCTTCGTTGAGCGTTCGACCAGTGTAGTAAATAACAAATGGTATATTATCTTTCCTATCTCCCAGTATAACACCAACGGCATAATCTGATGCATATGTTATTATCTTGAATGGTTGCGTCCAAATCGGCGGCTGCAAGATAGGGGCCTAAGTGATAAGTTCTTTCAACTGATTAAAGGCAAGAAGCACACGATCATCAACAATGAATCATTCTCCTTACCTAGCAGCTCTATCAACGGTCTGTTCAACTTACTAAAATCTTTGATAAACTGTTGGTAGAAACCGACATGGCCCAGGAATGACCGGACTTGTTGTTGGTGGCTCTAGCTTAGAAATCACCTTCACCTTGGTTGGATCAACTTCCATACCACGTTTAGATACAACACGACCCAATACAATTCCTTCAGTCACCATGAAGTTGCTCTTCTCCCACGAGAGCACTAGATTGACTTCGCAACAACTCTGTAAAACTTGGTCTATATAGTGAAGGCATCGATCAAAGGAATCCTTGTAGATCGAAAAGTCATCCATGAAAATCTCCATAAAATTTCCCACCATGTCGGCAAAAACTGCAAGCATACACCTCTGAAAGTTGTTGGGGCATTGCATAACACGAACGACATCCGTCTGAAGGTATATGTATTAAATGGACAGGTGAACGTGTTTTGTCTTAGTCTTTAGAATCTATAGCAACTTGATTATATCCAGAGTATTCGTCCAAGAAGCAGAATTATTCTTTCACTGCCAGTCTCTCGAGAATTTGGTCAATGAAAGATAATGGAAAATGGTCCTTCTTGGTGGCGAGGTTTAATATTCTGTAATCTATGCACACTCGCCAAGAAGTAGGTACTCTGATCAGAATCTCCTCTCTTTTGTCATTCTTCACAATGGTAATCCCTGATTTATTCGGCACTACATGCAGGGGACTAACCCATTTACTATTGGAGATGGGATATATGAATCCTACATCGCACCATTTTTAGATTTCTTTCATAACAACCTCCCGAAGGTTCGAATTTAACCTTCTCTGAAATTCACGGGAGGGTATGTTGTCTTCCTCAAGGAAAATACAATGCGAGCAAAGGGAAGGATTAATCCCATGGAGATCCTAAGTTTTCCACCTAATAGCCTTGCTATTTTGTTCAAGAACCTCCATCAGACGAGATTCTTGAACTTCGGTCAGATGGCATTGATGATGATCGAGTACATGTTAGGTTCACCCATAAGGAAAAGCATACTTCAGATGTAGGGAAATGGTTTTAGCTCAGGTGGAGTGGGAGTTGCTTTGATGGTGACTTTGGTGATTACTGTAGGTGGCAATTCTTTCGTCTGTTCTGCATCCACCCTTAGCGTTTCAGCTTCTTCCTTCAAAAATTCACAGAAGTTTTCAATAGTATCTTCTTCATTGCATATATCCTCATTGATCTGCTCTTGGTCTTGAGAGCACATTATCTCCATAGAAACCTCATCAAGTGATTCAGCAAGAATCTCATCGTGATCGACAAGGGAAAATTTGACCACATTCTCCATTCCTTCCTCGGGGCAGAGAAGTTCATGGATCTCATTGTCATCCATAAAGAGGTTGGTATCTTGAATTTCAACTAAAAAGTCACAGTCATCGGAATGGTTGATCACCCGCACACCCACTGCAGGTGTTCCCTTTGTAGACTTTGCATCGGGCACAATCTCTATCTTGACTTTGTTGTCACTGGAGCCGAATGTGATATCTCCAGTGTTGTAATTCACCACGGCATTGGTCGTTCGCAGAAACAACCAACCAAGGATGATGGGGGTGAGGAGCAGAGGCATGGAGACGTCCATATCTAGAACCACAAAATCAACAGGGGACTACATCCCCTGAATAGTGATGATCACGTCCTCCAACATTCCCCAAGGCTACTTGATGGGTTTATCTGCGAATTATTGAATCATCTTTGTAGGTTTGAGCAGTCTTAACCCGAATTCAGTGAGTAGTAAAGCTGGCATTTATTTGACAGAAGACCCGTTGTCGAGAAAAGTGCGTTCAAACTCTTGGTCAAACATCTGACAACAAACGAGTGGTGCTCCCTCGTCTGGATTTTTGTTTGGAAGATTGATGATGGCATTGACGATGGTCATTGTAAGAATATGTTTTTCGTACTTGCCACCTTTACTTCTTGCATTGTGAGGATGAGGCATGCGCCTCGTTGTACATGCATCTTTTAATCCCTTCTTCACAGCACGCATGTACTTGAGAACTTTCATCAAAGGCATATTCAAGACCATATTTTGAATAATTTCTACAATAGCAGGATCCGACAAAGCATTTTTTAAATTTTCCATTTTTTGTGTTTTTTTCATTGCTTTAGGGAAAAGAATATTTACTGGATCTGAAATGGTACCATTCAAAATTCTATCCCTATCATTGCTTATAGGTAGATGACAAAAACATGTAAAGTCATCTACAAGCTGTGGACCAAAAAATGCAGGCTCGACTTCGTGTGTTGGCTTTGGATCCGATGCATGTGCTTCAAGATTGATGCCGGTTCTGCGGTACATGCAGGTGTCTCTAATCCTGGCTGGGATTCACCAAGTCTGTTGTTGTCTTTTTGTCTTTTGGTATTTTCTTCATTTTTTGTGATTTTTCTATTGGTGGTGCTGCTCCAAAAATGTTGCTCCGACCCTTGTGCTAGTTGGACTGATGATTCTCCGTCAAATGCAAGAAGCTTTCCCTTCGCAGCCATCCTACTGCTCCTGAGAGTAACAACATTAGATGAAAAAACAATTAAGTTCACCTAAGTTGGGATGGACACTACCGACTACCTGCTCCTTGCATCAGAAATTGTTCGAGTTTGCCTCGTCCTGAGCTGTAATGGTAGTTTTCACATTTGTCAGATCGTCTATCTTGTGGTTCATCTCAGCCATATTCTTCATTAATTGTTCTAAGCAAGCAAGGGCTGGGTTTACCGATGCAATCTCAGAAGACTCCCCCTGCTGGGGTTTCTGACTCTGGTAAGGCCGGTGAGACGGTCGTTGGTATCTCTGAGAATATTGGTGAGGAGGAGGAAGGGAGGAATACTGTGAGTGCTGAGGATTATATTGAGCAGCTGACTGCTGCTGATGATAACAATGATTGCGGTATCGAGACTGCTGAGAACCTTGCTAATAACTCTGCCTCCAGGTATTGTCGTGATAAGGAGTCTATTGCTGATGAGAGGGATGGTAGGGTCTTCCACACTGTTGCTGCTGGTGATAGGGCATGTTGCCCATGTTCTGACATGGAGAATGTCCCCAAGGATGAGTTAACTACGCCTTGTTGTTCCACATACCATTGACTTCCTGAATCAACGACGATGATGGGAAGGACTGCTCGGAATAGGCATGTTGGGACTCTGGTTGATATATAATCATATGTGTCCGGAACTACGGGGGATGCACTGGAACCTGCACGTAGTATACGTGCTGGACAAGTTGGGGTTGTGGTGGACTTGGCTGAGGCGGTTGTACCATTACTGGATCCTTCTTCTTAGCAGATGTCTCGGCCGTGGTAGATACAGAGTTGCAAACATTAGCATTCAGTGCCCGAACGAGCTGCTCCAACTGTTGAGAAATCAAGTCTAGATTTTCCAAGCCCTAGGTCCTCTTATCAATTACCGATTTCTCGAGGTCCTGCGACCTCTTCTCAATGATATCAACCTTGGACAGGTGGCTCCCAATGATGCTAAGGTTGGACCCCTCATCCCTGTCATCGACATGAGTAGCCATATTCATGGGCTTGATACTGGAGGCTGGCATCTTCATATATGCATGTGATGAGGATTGAACGGCCTCTCCTTTGGCCATCTCCTCAAAAATGTCCCAAACGACATCCTCGTCTTTGTTAAAATGCGAGCCTTCACAAGTAGCATCAACAAGCTTCTGGCTTTCTAGTGTCAACCCACCAAAGAAATGTTGCACGAGACTAGTCTTTGGAATCTCATGGTGGGGACACTTTTCCTACAAATCCTTAAATCTCTCTCACGCTTCATGTATCATCTCGTGGGGTTGCTGACAGAAGCTGGAGATGCAGGCATGCATCTAATTCAGGCGACCGGGAGGGTAAAACTTGTGAATAAATGATGATTTCAACTCCTCCCAGGTTGTCACTACTTTTCCTAAATGATCGACCCAATACAGGGCCTTATCTTGGAGGCTGAAAGGAAAAGCAGTCATCTTGATCACTGTAGAGGGATATTAAGGTATTGTGCGATGGCACAGATGCGGCCAATTTTTTGCAGGTGAGTGTATGGTTCCTCTGTTGTGTTCCCGTGGAAGGTGGGAAGTAGAGACAAGAACGTGGCTTCAGTTCGAAATGGGCATATATTGGTGGAATCTGGATCCACTCGATAATGCGACCTGCCCAAGGGTTGTAAGTTTCCTTCATAGTTGGCTTCAGCGGCAGTGGTCCTGCCTCCCATCTCTCATAATGGGGTCCACCCACTAAAAAGTCATATCTTTCATCTCCTTGGTCAAACTCATTCTCAGTGTTTAGTTCATCCTCTATCCTGGCATCTCTCTCATCGACCCTCCTCCTCAAGTCATCCAACATATCTAGGAAGATGGCCTGGGATAGGGCCTGATTGGTTAGCTGCTATTGGATAGCCTGAATCGAAGCGAGCAACTGATTGTTGACTTCATTTTGCGTGGTGTACTTCCCTCCCCCTTGATTTGCTTCTTCGTCTGGATGGGGCAGTTGTCCCTTTCCTTTACCACCGGCCATTTCAAATTCTTCTTGTACTTTTGGCTCGAGATCGGGTTCTTAGTCTATGCATGGAAGAATACCCCCAATCAGTCTGAATTGCGACACCCGATGTAGAGAAGTGTTTTGTGTTCAGGTCAACACAGAACTTTGTTAAGGATGGTGATGTATAAGGAGTGAAATCAATGACCATACAAAATGGCCAGAGTTCAGGACAAGAGTGGTCCGGAATTATTGGAGAAGACGGGGAGTCTGGTGATCAGTTCGTGAGTTCTAACCAGGTTCTTAGGAATCACCCCGATTATTGGAGAAGACGAGCGTATGGAGTCGATGTGGGTGTCGACGGAGTCTCGACTAAGCCATCCATGCGTTGCCATCTCGAAGTTCAAGAGGAAGATCGATAAGGATGAAGGATATGGAGGTCAACGAGAAACAAAATGAGTGTAAAATAGTAGAATGGCTCAAGGTGAGCAAGGTTCAAAAGGAAAAAAGCAAAATGACGCAAATGCGCAATATTTTTGATCTTGACCTTAATAAAGCTAATAATTCAAACACAAAAGCAATGGATTCACCAACTCGACCCGAGAAGCTGTGAAGGTTTGGCAATTATCTTTGTAATTTTTAGATTAGATTTTTCAGATAATTTATCTTTGAACGGGTCCTTAGAGCGCTATGCCTATAGGAGAGAGAGTACTGCCAGAAAAGTATCCCGTACTTGTCCTCTTCCTTTGTAACATGTAGTATGTACTTTTTAAGGATCTCGTAACCCTTCCTGGATCCCTACTCAACCAAAGAAAATAGTGGGAGGAAGCTGATAGGCAAAACTACTAGTTCAGACCTCGCTCGCAATGGAATCACCTTTGAGCGTGCAAGGACCTACTCGGACGCAAGACGATGAGACAGACACCCTCGTGATGGCGTGGCCTAAGCTCAATACTTCAGACAAGGCTGATGCTCTACACAATAGAGAACATCATCGTTGACCAAGCCCTACTCGTCTATATACGATAGAAGCGCCAATACTTCAGAAATCCAGGCGATACACAAGGCAGTTACAGACTGGGTTTTGGGCTCTATTACTTACGATAACGTTCTCTCACTCGGAAGGAGACCTTCCAGTGCTAGCTAAAAACAAATGAGGACTTTGCTCACCTAAGGTAATGAGTCCGATTAATCAATTATATTTAGGTCAAGTATTTTTTAGCAGTCCATTTTTAAATTTTTTTTCTGTTATCACTTGCTTTGAATAGGTTCAATACAAGCGTCAAACTTTTTTGTATTTTTTTATTCCTATGTGATTCAAAAACAGAGGGAGATAGCAGGAAAGCAATGTAAGACGACACTAAGATGGAAATCTCACCTTATTGTTTAAATGATGAATGCTCAGTTAGAAGACATATAGTGCTTCCTAGCTCTCTCCATGCGAGATGCAAAGCATGAATTTTTGAACTTATCTATATGTTGATATGCACACTGAAATCATCCTAAGCAGGAAATTGCTACACGTGAAGAACCAAATGCTAAATACTCAAACTAAAACCTAAGTTCGGTCTTCGATGTCGATCGGTGTCCGCCACAATGGGTCCTGCAAGCACTGTATATGACCTCTCTCGGCACGTGGTTTCAAAATTGAGTATTTAACAATTAATTATACTAAGTCCAAACATGAAGACTATAAGTGCATGCAAAGTAATTAGGTGTTTGGCCTTATATTACACAATCAAGCAAGCCTAAAAACTAAGGGCTCATTCCACAAAACAAATAAAAATAAGGCTAAAAACACAAATCGCGAGAAACAAATAAATATGGCGATAGAAAACACAGAAAAAGTGGTGAGCCCCCAAGTGACGAAACACTTGAAAATTGAGCCGTAGTGTCCAAGTCCAATGTACCTGTATTATTACAAATTAACAGTTTCAATAAATGTCTCTCTCACACAAAAATGAAATGCCTAAGCTACTGTCCTCTCTCTCCAAAGCCTCCTACTCTCTCCTACCGGCCAGGTCAGAATAGCTGGCTCCTCATCCAAAGGTTGCGTAGAATCACCTAGGCGATCCTCCTCGGTCCACGGTCCCTTGCAAGAAGACAAAAAGAAGAGATATCAGGCAATTCAAAAATGGATAATCAAATGAAGGGAAATAATCTAAAAAATGGATAGGCGAGTAAAAAGACAAAATACACTACAAGATGATGCTCCCTGGCAACGGCGCCATTTGATGAATACAAAAATCGAGATGTCTAAAATGAGTCTCACAAGGCGAGGACTCAGTTGATGTGACGACTCCTCAGTAATTGCGTCCAATCAACAATCAATCCACACAATAGATAAATCAAGCAAAATAGTGTGAATCAAAATTTATTATACCCTACTAAAGATGTATAGTGACAAGCAAGTAGGGGTCGAACATAGGGAGCATTGGTTTAGAGCAATGTGAGATAAAGAAAGTCAAGCACAATATGTCTCTCAAGTACTTAGCCAGAGTATGGTTTTGTGGGTTTTTAATTTTTAGTTTTATTTTATATTTTTATATTTTGTTTTTGATTTTATATTTTTATATTTATTTATATATTCTTAGATTTTTGATTTTTTTTAAATATATAATATGAGATATATAAAACTATATATACAATAATAGATAATATAATTATAAAAACTAATGAAAATACTTAAAATACAAGACAAAATATTTTTGGGTTTTAAATATTTTTCTACAATTATGTGATTTTTAGTGAATTTTGATAATTTTATGTATTTTTAAAGTTAAAAAATATCTCAAAACATAGATTTGATAAATACCCAAAATTGAAATGAAGATTAAAAGTAGCAAAATAAGTCAATTCTTCAAATTAATTTTAATAGGTAGATACTAATATAAATAAAATTAAGAGACAGAAAAATATATTTTTGGTATTTTTGGGAATTTTTAATCTTTTTCAAATAGATTTTGGAGCTTTTTCATTTTTATGAATTTTATGTTTCTATTTTTAAGTTTTTTAATTTCTAATGTTAAAAAAATAGATAAATATAAAATATATTTTTTGGAAATTTTCAAAAATGTTTTATTTTTTTGTATTTTATAAGCTAAACATGGAATAATTGTGTTCTTTTTGTTTTTTATAAATAATAAAAAGTTCTAAATCACAAAAATAAAAATGTGGCGTAGAAGTATGTGCAATCAAGAGCCTACATCTATTTTTTGGGTGATTTTTGGAGCACATTAGCTATATTTAATAAATAGAAGAAATACACAAAAATTGATGATCTAATAGGGGCATAAATGTGATTTAAATAAAAGTCAGGGGCCTTGCTGCAATTTTCATAAAATAATATATTATAATTAAAAATTCTTGCGCCAAAATAAAATACAATAAGACACGGGGGCACGGGTGCAAAATGCCCACCTCACGTGGGATCACACGTGAGGTGAGGTAGTATGGACTATAATACAAATATCGAAATGTCGAGGGCCTCTTTGCAAATTTTACAAAAAATAAACAAGGACAGTTTATGCGCTAAATATGACTGGGTGGAATATGCAAAATACCTAATGCTAGGTGCGGATGAACGACGATGATGTGCCCACTTAAACACGTGGCGCTTCCGGGCTTCATGATGGCGCTTCGTCGTTTGATGGTCAAGATTAGATCTCACATGGAGACCAATGGTGGGAGCATGATTGGATCCGACGATGGCGGCGTTTCTCCAAGAACTGCTCGTGATCAGACGGCTCACAGACCTGCTGAATGAACTCTCGAAGAACATTGGCCGGGCGAGCTTTGATCAGCAAAATTGAGCACCTCCAAGCTTCTCCTTCACGACCGATGATCTCAAAAGCTTTACATCATCCTCCCGCATCGATTCAATGTATCAAAATACCCCGAGGGGCTCCGGTGACGGCTGGTGGAGGGGGTGCACCTGGGGTTGCTCCTGGGAGCCAATGGGCCTCTACGAGGCTCTCTTCTTAGTTCTTTCATGCAGGAGATGGTTAGGGAACAAAAAGAGGAGCCACGGAAGGCTCCAGTTGGCAAAAATGGATGGAGGGTGCATGGTATGGCGATCCTCCGGCGAGCGACGGAGATGGAGGATCGGGTTCCTTGATCCGTGCGGGATCAAAATGAACGAAGTGGTGTCGGGCGTTAAGTATATGAAAGGGAAGCTTGTGGAGGTATTAGTTGAGGTGGAGGAGTACAGGGCAGTCGGAAATAGGCGGTGGAGCTGGAGCTCCGTCATGTAGTGAAATGCGATTTTATGTATTTACGAATGGAGTCGAGCGAGATACAAGGGAATTCTAAGCTATTTCTAGGCTAAGGAATGGAAAGTGCAAAGAAAATAGAAGCTCACTTGTAAAACACAACCAGGAGCAAGAGCTCCGACGAGGATGGCAGCAGAGCAGTGGACCAACCTCAATTCAACACCAGATTCTGCGCCAAGGGACTGGATTGGCTCTTGCTATCACCGGGATGTCGACTCCAGGCCTAGATTTAGGGCAAATAGGTGGAAGAGGGATCAAAAAAATGAAGGAAGGGGAAGAATGGCTTATGTACAAGAGATTGGGGTGAGAGTTCGAGGAGGAATCACGTGCGAGGTGATACGAGATAGAGCAGAGATTTGGTTCGGCGAGGATCAAGGCTAATCAGAGAATAAATCTCCTGAAGTGATCTTACATCCTCGAGCGATGTATTAAGCGCAAAAAATTAGAGAAGGGTTGCGGTTTACATGGTTCTGACAGCTCCAAGGTTCATGTCAAACAGTTGACCTAAGTCAACAAATGATGCGCTCTGGTTGGTCCACGTGGACCAACCAGAAAACTCCAACCATAAAATTGTTTAAAAAATGAAATTAAATAACAAGATTTTATTACTTTTAAATTGTAAAATAAAAAATGTTTGTTATTTTCTATAGTATTTTAATATAATTTTTATTTAATTTTTTGAAATTATTTATTACAAATTAATTATGGGATATTTAAACCCATAACCCTGCGTAATTCTGCAATAACATTCATAACCCTGCATAATCGCGAATTACACAAAAACCCTCGGATAGTTACTCCGTCTCACATTCATAACCCTCCGTTAGTTTTTTCTTTAACCCAACTATTTCATTGGGTTAATCTAACCCTTATCCTATCCAACGGTTGGTAAAAAAATAAAAAAAACAAAACATATCTCTATCCATCTTGCAGCAACTGACCCCACCCCTTCTTCCTCCTCGTCCCAGCAACCGACCCACCCCTTCTTCCTCCTCCGTCCCTCCAACCGACCCCACCCCTTCTTCCTCCTCCGTCCCTCTGCCGGATCATGCGGGGAGGGGCTTCTGCAGCAGGGGGAGGGGGCTTCTGCAGCAGCCCCAGTTTCGGGAGCTGTAACTGTAACCAAAGCCTCTTCATTTGAGGCGAGCCGAGAGCCCACACCTCCACCCCGATCCAATCTCCACCAAGCTCCAGTTCCATCAGCATGCAGGGACTTCTTCATCACCTTCACACAACAGGTGAGCTCGAGCTTTGTGCAAAACCCTCTGGCCCTGTCTCTTCCCCGACCTTCATCGACTCTTGAAGATATTCGTCGACAGCTGGAGATAACCAGTCGCCATCCCTTTGCCTCCGTAATATTTGCTACAGTTAATTCTCCAAGGGGCATCCGCTGATTCTGTTCGAACAGATGTCAACGGGTTGGAGCCTCCTCCAAGGGGCATCCGTTGATTCTGCTCAAATAATTCTTTAGATGTGAATGGCAATGACAATGTTTTGGTATGCAATTTCTCCACCTGCAAAATAAATATGTAACTCTAAGATGTCTTCATAAATACTTATTTGAGCAAGAATATATATTGGTTATATCAAAAAAACGAATCGGTAACCACATTTGTTATGGAAAGCTACCTTTTTGTCAGGTTTCTCAGAAATAATCTGCATCATCTGATGAAACCCAATTTCATCATCTTAATTTTCTATTATTAACCCCCTTGCTTAAAGTTGTGTCAATAAACTCCAGATAAAGTCTTGTAACTATCAGAGTTCCTAATAAATTAAAAATCACAAAAAAATGGCAAAACTAAAATTCGTGGTATTTTTAGTCCTAAAAATACCCTCAAAAATATTTTGTATCTACAGATGACCTCATATCCACTTCGGGTCAACATGAAACTTGTAGATCTCATCGAGATCTACAACTTTTATGTTTTGAGTTTTCTCAAATTTGGTCATTTAACCCCTTAAAGATAAACATTACTTTTGCAATAATCTGATTGGGCCACGTGGCCCGTTTTGGGTGAGCCACGTGGCTGCTTATCTTTGCAGCATCCGCCCGCGCTCTGGGCCGTTGGATCTTCATCTGATCCAACGGCTCCACGCTCTCCACACCGCCTGGATATAACCACCGTCTGATCAAATTCTTGAGTTCATCACTGCCATCCGCTAGCGCCTGCCCCACCTCGCGCCACGTGTCACATTTTCATCCACACGATCTATTCTATCATGACCGCTTGATCCACTCGATGACCTCAGCCCTTCGATCGGCATCTACTCCTCATCACATCCGTTCACCAGCGCTTAGCCTACAACCTGCCATGTGACGCATCGTGCGCCATTAGATCTCGCTCTAGTCCCTTCATCGCCACCATCCATTGTTGATGAGTCCTCCACCATCCGATAAGCCAACCAGATGCGATCTGGACGATCCACACCGCCCTTTAGCGCCCAAACCCTAGCCGTTGGATCTCCAGATCCAATGGCCAGGGCTTCATCATCAACCTCATGACGCCCCTCTCTCTCCACGATCTCCACCTCGCAGAACCCTTCGCCCTTCCTTTTTTCCCCGCGTCGCCAGCCACCACCTCCACTACCCAGAGACCCCACGACCATCACCAGCCATCCCTCATCTTCGCTCATACTTCCATTACCCATGAAACCCTCTCCTTCGCCTCATGCTCGCCCACGAAACCCATGACCCCACTCATCGGAACCGCCACCTTCAAGCCATAAATACACCGTCTCCTCCCTCGTCAATACTTGTCCACCTTTACGCGGGGAGAGGCCCAGCCCTCCTACGCCTCCCTGTGACAGGGGGAGGCGAATGGATCGAGCGAAGACGACCTTCTCCCTCGGTGTGGACCCACCGCTGATCATGGCGACGTTGCGGTGCCTAGAGCCCGCTCGAGCTGCCTCCATCGGCTGAGGAGGTCCAGCGAAGACCAGAGCTCCACCTCGGAGCTCGCGCACAAACTGCCGCCTCCATCTCTGATCAGGTAAGCCCTCTCCGATCTCGTATGATTTTCTTCTTATTTTGCATAATTTTCCAGGTCGCTACACCCACCTTCGACTTTCGTGGATCACTCCCCGAGCTCCATCGCGCATTCCCCTTTCATGCGCACACCTCTGCTCACACTCACTCTTTTCTTCACCTCTAACCACATCCGACCCATCTCCTCCGCTCTCTCCGGCGGAGGAGCTCCGGTTCCTCACCTCCATCCGCTCATATGGAACCTCATCTTCACTCACGGACACATGTCCTGCTCACTTGCACGAACAGAAGTTTTCGAACTAATTTACAGGTGGATCTCCTTCAATGGCCGGAAGACCATTGGAGCAACCTTTGACAGCCTCACCTTCGACCTATGAGCTTCAATGAGCCGATTCAGAATGTCCAGCGACTCCCCCGAGCTCCCCGCTACATCGGCGATCATCCATGATGCTCTGGGGAGGTCCACCGTGGCCGGGAGCGAGAGGCGGAGCTGGAGCTCCTTCGCCGGAGCTCGGTTCCCGCCGCCAGCTGAAGATGAAGGAGGAAGTACAGTGGCCGTTAGATGGTCCTCGCCCAGCGACCATCTGACGGCTTGGATGCAGCCACGTCGCCCAGAGCGCTATCTCCAGATGCCGTTGGATCCTCGTGATCCAATGGCGCCGAGCTAGCCACGTGTCAGACTCAGAGCACCTCCGAGCCTCAGCGTCCGAGCCATTAGGCTTGGAGCTCCTGAGCCTAGCCGAAGCTACATCGAGCCCGAGCCAGCACCCAAGGCTCGCTGAACTAGCGCCGAGCCTCTTCCATCCTCCGAGCCTGGATGGCACGTGCTTGGCATGTGCGTATCTAGGAAAATTACAGAAACACCCACCGAAGTTCTTCAATTTGCATCCAGGTCCAGATCAAGTGCAGCTCACGCGTATCTTGGGCATTTTGCATTGATACACTCGTGGGTTTTCAAATTTGCAAAAATGCCCCTGTGCGTGTGGGTTATTTACAGGGAAGGTCCCGATCTTTTTTGTTATTACATTTTAGTCCCTCCCAGGGACCTATCTGCAATTTTATTTCATGTTTTCTTTCAATTATGCCCATGTCTTCTTTATTGTATATCTTGAGCATCGTGTTTCTGTTTCAGTTGATTTCAGTTTCATTTCGAAACTCATTTTATGATCTTTCTAATGGCATGCTTAATTGTTATTTTGGACTCAAAGATTTTCATTGTTTTATTTTAGAAGTCATGTGTCTCTTCGAGCTTTAACTTGTGCCTTATTTAACTTGTTCATCAAGCTTGACTCTTAACTAAACCTTAAATCAACTTTTGTTAAATTTGCTCATTATTCTGATCTAGGGCATACTGCTTGTATTGCATCGCATTTCATAGCATTCATTTGCATGATGAAAATAAAATTAAAAAATGCATGTTTACTTTTGCTTTAATGCATTGTTGTGTCTTCTTGCATGATTTGACCTATGGATTTCTAACTCCACACTTAGTTAAATAGATTAAAAATCTAGATTATACGAGAGAGGCTCGTGTCCCTGAGTTCGACCTTGGTTTCTTGCCAAGTAAAAAATAAAATCGACCGTCTGATTCTTATTGACTTATCAATTAGATGGTCTTTGATGAGCCCGATTTGGCCCGACTGCGATGACATTTTCAAGTGTTAAAACGACACTATTAAAGGGTCGATTTCACGGTTCGTCAAATGGCACCGTTGCTGGGGAACAACTCATTTCTTATATTATTTGGAGTTTTATTTATTTAATTTAGTGTTCATTTTATAGGTCAAATTGTTCATCTATCTTGCATTCAAGGAGGCGATAAAATTTTTCTTTTTTTATTTGATCTCTAATCCTTGTTTCTGTGGCAGGGTCCTTGGTGTTCAAGGAGGCGAGGAGACGTTGTTTCCCGCTGCGAGGAACCGCAGGAGCATGCTTGGAGCAAATAGAAAAGAAAGAAAAAAATGTCTTGCATTTTTTCCATTCATATACTTGTAATAATTCGTCCTTTACAGCGGTCTTCGATCGAAGACTCGCAATTATAATCAAACGATTGTGGTTGTGTGGGGATCGTCCCCACTTGAGTGTCGACCTAGGACCAGGCACACAGCTCTTCGAGCTTAGTTTAAAATTCATATTTTTATGTGCTTGCTCGTAGGTAGGACACACATTAATCAAAGACGCACCTAGCCTCGCTTCACTTAGCCAAATTTAAAAGATATTCCTCCTCGTTAATAGAAGCATAATAGGTGCGGCTTTTATCGACTTGCATACATATCATGTTGGTTTTCAAAACAGCCCAAGTTTTTCACGGATTTCGCCAAATGACTGCATGTTTTATCGCTTAGCCTAGATCGCGGTTTTATCGAATACATGGTTTTTCTTGGTTTCCCTTTCCTAGCTTGATCACCTAGGTTAAATGGAATATGGGAATGAACGGTAGACGATGATTGCTTGATCTTGTGCTAACCTTAATTCAGTGACAACCTTAAATAATATCTGGGACTGTTAATTGCAAGTCAACCAAAAATGGAGTAAAATTTGGTTTTGGGAGAGCAACACCCTCGTTTACGCATCGATTTTTACTTAACAATTTTCTCCGTGTAAACATCAAATGTTTTATCACCAATAAAACCGACAAGATAATAAACCGACCTTGGTTGGTTTCATGTGTGAGTTGGTGAAATTGAGGGTCTTGCTTGCTTGATTGAGCCATGTTTGCTTTGATACACTCCCCAGAGCCTTAGTCACTCCATCTATCTCCGTAGATTCATCCGATCACTTGTACATCCGTCATTCTTCTTCGTTCATCTCGGGTCTCTTCCAACATCAAATCTCATCTTTATACGTAGGCTAATCTCAGTCTAAGTATAGGGGGGACCTGAGTCTCCGTGATTTTCTCTACTCCTCTTTCCTTGCCTTTATACTTAGGTTATTTCTAACCTAAGTATAGGGGGAGTCCTCTTAGCTCCCGTATATTTCTCTATATTTAAATGGACCTATGGACTTGTATCATCTAGTGCTATGAGGACATAGCAAAGTTTAAGTATAGGGGGGTATACCGTATATAGTATACTTACTTTAGCTATAATCTGAAAAATTTGAAAAATTTAAAACTTTTTGGCTAAAGTAAAATTCTTTGGACTAAGTGGACTCAAATGTTTTTCACAGCTTTTTCTATACTATGTTACACTATTTTTGATAAAAATATTTTTTGAAAATGATTTTTTCTTGTTTTGAAAAAAAACTAAAAAAAACTTTTGAAAATGTTTTGAAAACTTTTTATTTGTGTGACATGGATTTGAAAATTTTCTATCTCTTTTCAAGGAAAGTTGAGTCTAACCTGTGTTTTAACCTTCTATTAAAATTCATAAAAATGAGAAAAACCCAAAAATCCTTTAGGAGCCATTAGTGACTACTAAACCCAATTAAGTAGCCGCGTTCAGTGAGGGTTCACCCTTAGCAGATTGGATGGTTTAGAGGACATCGCGTATGGTCCCGTCCTCAAGCAACGGACTTCGGCCTATACTTACATCCATACTGGTTGAATGCAGATGCTTAATTGAGTTTAGGCAGTCCTAATATCTCTTGAAGTCTCAAAAAAAGTTTCTGAATGAAGAAGTTGGATTAATCCTCTACTTTCACACTTCCACCCAGGATCTAAAATGACCAAGGAAACTTAGTTTTATGAGGTCTTTGAGATTTTAGGTTAACCAGCCTTAGCCATCAGGGTCATCCACATTTTCTAGATCTCTAGATTTGCATGCTATATTCCATGCTTAGTATTGGACAATAAGAATATGATCAGCACATTACATGCACGACTGTGGTTTCGATGAGATGAATTGACTCTTCACTTAAGGGATTGGGATGAGGAATTCAAGTTTGGATTTGATCTAATGATGCTCGAGGATGGGATAAAATCTTTGAAGGCTTCATGAAACCTGAGTGTCAGCAAATATTAGCCAGTATGAGAACTTGGTTCTTATACTAATCTCTTGATATTGACCTAAGTGCCAGGGTGTGAATAAATAAAAAAAATTATTGATCAGTGTGCGCCAACTCTTGGTAAAAGTAGTGGAGCTAGCCAAAAATATCACAAAGCAATGAAATTCCAAAGAAAATCTCATTCCACAAAGTCAAATATCAAATAGCTTCCACCAAAGGCGAGCGCTCCCAAACATTTCAAAGTGTCCACTTGGACCACCGCTATTAGGACCAGGAGTCAGGCTTGCACCAAAAAAGGGCTCTGCATCGTAAATGCTACAAGTCTGGGTGTCGAAGGTACGATAGGTACTCAAAAAAGACACACCCCTGTGTACTCCCAGGAAAACAAGCGCAGATGGCTCCAACTTCTCTTGACGGACGCACTGATCAACACCAAAAAATGTGTTGCGTAAAAAGGCACTAGAGAGAATCTTTGTTCCAATGAGAGGGAGAGAAGAAATGACACAATCCCATGCCCTCCATTACTGGCCTTCCATCTACATTTTCTAAGTCTGACAACTAAAGAGATGGTGGACTGGATGCAAGATGAGATTTATTCCCTAGTGTTGAGGATTGGGTCCTTAGGAGGTTTTCTTGGACCAAGACTTTAGGTGACGATTTGACTCTACTCTCGAAATTGTAGTCAACACTAATTTTTCATATCATTTAGATTATATGTACATCAGAGAGAGTCTGGAGAATTAGAGGAATTGGGTGCCTCTTGATTAAGGCTGGGTTGAATTCTAAAATTTTGGACCTCTAAAGTTGAGTGGACTTGAACAAATTGGATCATGTACTCACATGCACAAGGGAGTTAATCCAGCTTATTCATTCTCTTCTGATGCTCGAGGACGAGCATAGTTTAAGTATGGGGGTCGTGGGGTCTCTGGGTTGCCAGCCTGGAGGAGGAGGAGGTGGGGTTGCCTGGGGTCGGGTTTCCGGTGGAGGACGTCGGTGGGTGGTTGACGGCGGAGGATCCTTGTTTTCTCAGATTTTTATTTCAATGGCATACTTCACAAATGTGATATGATTTTAAGGGTAAAATTGTCAAGTTGTAACCTTTTCCGTGAGAGTTAACGGAGAAAATAGATGTTAACTAATACATGGTTATACCATGTAAGAGTTAAGGATTATTCGAGGTCTTGGGTGTAATTCGCGATTATGTAGGGTTCTGAATGTTATTACAGAATTTCTCAAGGTTATGGGTGTAAATATCCAATTAATTTTTAGGGTTTTATTATAGGTATGTTTATCTATATATTATGTCTTTTTATTTTTATTTATATTTTTGATTTTATTATTTTATTTTCTTATTTTATATATTTATAACTTATTTTTATATACTTAAATATATATTTTTTATTTTTCTGATGTGATATTTACACTTAAATAAATAGGTATACTTATTATATAAGTATACACATTTCATTTATATATTTTATATACTTATTTATTTTAATATTTTCTTTATGGATTTATTTTAATTTTATTATGTATATATGATAAATAATATTTACAAAATTATAAAAATATAAAATTATAAAAATAATAAAGAATAAAATAAAATGATTATTTTATTCGGGTATATTGCACAATAGGGATCCAAAATCTAACCTTCACACCTTAACTCTAAAAAATATGAAATCCCCTTCATTAAATACCTTATTAAAAGTTATATATAATTAAATGTGATTTTGTTATATTTTGAGTTTTTATTTAGGATATATGGGCCTGTGGAATCTTATGTAAAGAGTATACTGTATATTATTTTTGCATGAAATCAATTTTGTATTTTTCTATATATTATTATCTACAATGTTCATGTACAAGATTTCTTTATTTGATGTATAAAAAGTGGAAAAATAAATCAGGTCTCAAAAATGAATACATGATGAATTAAAAAATGGAAATTATTGGTGATTTTTTGCCCTTATCTCCCCCTACTTTATTCCTTATCAACCTAATCAATTCTTGACTTGGTCTCGGGGTTTAGGATCATAAAATTCCTTTGACATTTTATTCCTTTTCTTTTCTTTTCTTTATTCTAAAATTTTGGCATTAGAAATAACATTTTATACAAAATTTATACAACAAAGAATGGATGTTAATTTGTGCAAATTAATGGTATTACATGCGTTAGCTAGGATTTTTCAGGTCAAAACGATAGAATAAAGGTGATGAAATGGAGATTCATCACATAACAACATTCAGATTCATAGATCATGAAAACGAAGGAAGGGAAAAATTACATACTATATATATTTTTGTTACTTTAATAACGAATTTACCATGATCAAGTTTTTTCCTTGTTTCCTTCTTTGTTATTTGTAACTGTCACAAACTGCAAAATAGCGAAGAAGGAAGCAAAGAAGATTATAAGTAAAGCCAAGTCAAAAAGCTCAAGAAGTTTTGTACAAAAAGCTTGACTTGAATGTGGGCCAAAAATATATATATTCAGATTGACCAAAGCAAAAGAAAGAAAGGCCAAAGATCTTTCTCAAATGAGATGCATCAAGGATGAGGAAGGACATGTGCTTGTTACTCAAAAGGATATAGAGACTAGATAAAAACAGTATTTCCATAAGCTTTTCATTGGGAAAAGAATAAAGAGGTTACTTTGGGAGATCTTGCTGGTAAGGAATATTACCTAAATCATGAAAGCTACAAACAGATACAAAGGATGGAAGTAGATGAGGTTTTAAAGATTATGAAACGTAGGAAAGGGGTAGGACCTGATGACATTCCTATAGAAGTTTGAAGAGTTTTAGGTGAACATGGTTTGACTTGGCTTAGAAATTTATTCAATGTTATTTGGTGAAGTAAGAAAATACATGGAGAATGGAAGAGAAGCATTGTGGCACCTCTTTATAAGAATAAGACATTCGAAATTGTTCGAATTATAGAGGTATCAAATTGATGATTCATACTATGAAAATTTGAGAACGTGTGATCAAAAGAAGGTTAATGCAAGTTTCCTAAGTAACTGAAAATCAATTCGGATTCATGCTAGGTCACTCAACTACTGAAGTTATCCACTTTTTGAGGAGAAAAATGGAGATTTATAGAGCTAAAAAGAAGAGCCTCAACATAATTTTATTGACTTGGAGAAGGCTTATGATTCAATCGTAAGGGATATATTTTGGAGAGTTTTAGAGAAGAGACAATTACATGTCTTATACATTAACCTTATAAATGATATGTATGATGGGGCTTCATCTTGTATAAGGATCTAGTATGAGAAGAGTGAATATTTTAACATCAACATTGATATGCATCAAAGTTCAGCTTTGAGTCCTTTCCTTTATACTTTGATTATGGACGAGTTGACTAGTCACACCTAGGCTGATATATCTTAGTGTATATTATTCACTGATGATATTGTTTTGATTGATGAGACAAGAGATGGAGTAAATGAGAAGATGGAGGTTTGGAGACATGCCTTAGAGACTAAATGATTTCGTATAAGTGGGGGTAAGACTGAATATATGCGGTGCACATTTGATGGAAACAATCGTGAAGGACTGGAGGTGAAGATTGAAGATGATAACATCCAGAAGAAAGATTCTTTAAATACTTGGGTTCTATTTTTACACTAGAATGAGGAAATTGATGGAGATGCTACTCATATAATAAATACAGGTTGATTAAAGTAGAGAGGAGCTTCTGATGTTTGTTGTGATCAGAAAATCCTTTAAAAGTAAAAAAAAGTATTAAAAAAAGCAATCGTGAGGCCTTCTACAGTCTATGGATTAGAATGCTGTCTTGTGAACCATAAACATTGGAGAGAATAATAATAGCAGAAAAGAAAATGCTAAGTTGGATATGCGGTCTTATATGAAAAGATCGGGTTTGGAATGATGCAATCAGAAGGAAAGTTGGTGTAGCTCCGATAGTGGATAAGATGAGAGAAAATCACTTAAGATCGTTTGACCATTTGCAAATGAGGTCGATTGATGTACTGGTTAGAAGACACGTTATTTGAGATGTTGAGCCAATTAAGAGAAGATGGGGAAGGTCCATGAAGTGTTGGAATGAGACTATCCGAAAAGATCTTAGTTATTTGAATTTTAGTCCGACAATGATCAAAATAGATATGAATAGTGGTAAAAAATCTATATATCTGACCCTAAGTTGTTGGAAAGGGTTTGTTGTTGTTATAATGTAATGTATCTATGACTCATACTAACGTGTACAACATTTTTGGCATCCATATTACGGTTTCGCCCTTATCTGATTATACTAATGACATCCGTGTTCGGATGGTGCTTTTTGGAGATGACCGCCCCGATCCCGTCACGTTTCGCTTCGTCACCCCCCACCGCCCCCCCCCCCCCCCCACTCCGTCCCCTTTCCGTGGAACCCTTCCCAGGGGAAGCTCTCTCTTCTGTCGCCACCACAGAACCCCTCACAGCGTCGTCTCTTTGCAGAAAGGCGTCGACTTTGGCCTTTCATTTAATTTAATTTTGTCCATATGTTTCCTTCTCTTTCACCCCTGAAAACCTGCGTACCCTCCACAGAAAACGCGCGGACCATTTACCAGCTTCTACCCAACCTCTGTAAAGCTTTACCTCCTGTCCATAAGCGGAAAAAATGTGGTAGACTTGGGCAATGAAAAAGATCGAAGCTTTCTCTTTGCTTTTGATTTCTCCTCTTCCTCCCCCCGACAATCTTAACTCTTCTCACATTTTGAAGCAGAAATGCAAAAATTCGTTTGGAATAGTATATGCAGGTTGACGAATCCCTTGTACCAAAATCGCAGTTGTCGCCTGTTCCACTCGACCCCTTCTTCTTTTTCGAAATGGAGGGGCACATTCGTCCAGGACGCGAAGGTTAATCCCCCAATCAACATTTCCGGTCGTTTTAGTTTGACGTTAGTCATATTTCTTTGCTGCATCTTGGCTCTCCGAGTTCTTATTGTGGGGTGGTGGTTATGGTTATCGGCTACCTGTAGCCTTTGAAATTGCACTCCAAATATTTGATGGAGCAACTCAAATGTTCTTGAACAAAATAGTGCCTTGTTTTGTTCCAGAAGGAAAGTTTGTCCTTTCCATGAAGAAATTACGTTATTAGAAGCATTTTTTTGTTTAGATGGGAAATGCTAATTTGATGGATACCAAAATTTAGTATCACATTTCGGAAGTTGTAATCCTTTGTTTATTTGTTGGACCAATTTCTGTGTTCGTGGTGGAACACAAAGTAATGAAAGTAAATTATGTGTTTTGCTTTTAATGGAAATAAAAGGAATTCAAGAATCTGTATTTATAAATTACAAAGAAACATAGGAAAATAGATAAAAATTAGGGAAAATGAAAACATTCCATTACCATCACTTTCCTTCATTTCAGGGGAGTGGCAGGAAACGAGGTGGGGAAACTCATTCTTGGTCCAATGAAATGGTGGAAAAATCAATAGCCTCCCAAAAAAATGGTTCCAATGGAAACCCATTCTTTTTTTCCATTTCCTTTAGCTTTCAAGAGTAGCAACCCCTATTGTCCCATTTCCCACAATCTGATGGTGAGGTAACCATGTCCTAGCTCATAAGTTGAATCCCTCTATAATTGTCTCTTAAAGAACTCCAAAGAAAATGATGCATGAAAGCCTATAGGCATCGACGAATCCCTATGGGATGAATTTTGGTGGAGATGAAAAAAAAGGATTTCCGCGAGAAGTACTTTCAAAAGAATAATGCATTTGCCTCTTGACATCACGACATGTTCTAATCAATATGCTTAAGGCGAATGCTGGTTAGGGGTTGACCCGAGTATGAGATAGGAAGTGTCCCCACGAGGCGTTGGTAAAATCTACACACTTGACAACTTCATCTTCCAAAAGGTCGAATGAAACAAAATTTGACTTGGATCTGTTAATGACCAAGCTCAAAAGTTCCCAAAAAAGGTCAAGGACCATACTCATCCCACTAATCTCCAAGGCAAACCCCTCAATAAAGGATATGGTGTCATGAACGTATTGCAATAAGGGGATGGTAATTCCATTCATGGAGTATCTTGAAGTGCCTTCCCTCTGGATCACGTGCTTCATCATAATAATGAGTATGTCCTCCACGGTAACAAAAAGTACCAGGGCATGAGGACATCCTTGTCTCATATCATGCTGAGGCTGAAAGAAACCACCATTATGTTTCCGGTTAATCACAACAAAAAGGGAAGTCGTGGTCATGCATCTCTTCATCTAAGATATCTAGGTTAGGAAAACCATGTTTTGCCAAAGCAATCCACAAAAAGGCCAATCAACACAGTCATATGCCTTTGAAAAGTCGACCTTCCAGAGGAGTCCCTTGGCACAATGACGCTTCCAGTCTCCCATAACCTCAGCTGCCAGCATCATACTAACCATCATATCTCGTTTCGGAACATATGCTGTTTGAACCTTAATGATCAGATCATTCATGATTGTGCCTTGGTGGTTTACTAACACATTAGCCACCACAAGATACACCGCATTTGATAATGTAATGGGACGATGTTCCTCAATTCTCTTCCGGGACTCCGTTGACAAAAAGGTAATAACTGTACGATTAATATGACCAAACCCCTAGTTTCTTCTTGGAGAACTCACCCATCACCTCCAACAAATCCGTGTTTAAAAGGTCCCAAATTTCTTTGAATTGAACATGGAAGCCACCTTCATCTAAGATATATAGGTTAGGAAAATCATGTTTTGCCAAAGCGATCCACAATAAGGCCAATCAACACAATCATATGCCTTTAAAAAGTCGACCTTCCAGAGGAGGCCCTTGGCACAACGACGCTTCCAGTCTCCCATAATCTTAGCTGCCAACACCATACTAACCATCATCTCTCGTTTCAGAACATATGCTGTTTGAACCTCAATGATTAGATCATTCATGATTGTGCCTCAGTGGTTTACTAACACGTTAGCCACCACAAGATACATCACATTTGATAATGTAATGGGATGATGCTCCTCAATTCTCTTCCGGGACTCCGTTGGCAAAAAGGAAATAATTGTATGATTAATACGACCAAACCCCTAGTTTCTTCTTGGATAACTCGCCCATCACCCCCAACAAATCCATGCTTAATAGGTCCCAAATTTCTTTGAAGAAGAGAACATGGAAGCCATTTGGTCCATGCACACCATTAACATTCAAGTCCATCATTGCTGCATGGATTTCCTAGAACGAAAAATATTTAGCAGGTCCTTGATTTATGTGTATGCCAAAGTTGAGGCTCCAGATCTTAACCATCGTCATCTGTTATGACGAGTGTGACGACTGTCATAGCAAAAAATCCCCAATAGAACGAACTACATTCGTGTCTCCCTTTACACACTTGTCTCCCAGTAAAACATAATTAATGTGGTTACGACAACGTTTGCCAGTGGCTATTGAGTGGAAGTGTTTAGTGCTAGTGTCACCCCTTTTAATCCAATGCTACATGGATCTCTGCCTCCATTCTACTTCCTACTTCATGTCCTCTATCTGGATGATTCTATGTAAATCTTCCCTCTTCGCAAGTTCTGACGAGAGCATCTCGCGGTTGTTCTCCTCTCGGTTGAGGTAATCAAGCAAACTTTATCCTTCTCTGTGTTGTTGTACTCTAGCATCACACACAGGTGCACTATTTGTTCCTCAGAGCCTCCAATTTGCAGAACATTTTCATTGTGACCGTGCTGTCACATTGAAAGGATGATCGGAATTCAGTAACCATCTCTCGGAACCTATTCTCCAGGAGCCAAGCCTTTTCAAAACAGAAGAAGTATCGAGGAACCTCACCATTCCCCGAAGACCAAACTAGAGGTGTATGGTGTGATCTGGAGCAGGGTAACATAGAAACACTAGCTAGAGGGAAAGAGGAGAGTGGCTCCATGGACCTGAAAAAGCGGTCCAATCTAGATCTTGATCCTGAAATTTTCCAAGTGTAATGGTAGCTATAAGCATCCATGACCTCCAGTTGGAGGTCGTTAACCAATGCGCCAAAGTCTATTAAGCCTTGATCTTGACCCCCCTTAATTGATGTTGAGCCGTGGAGAATAAGGTGATGTTAAAGTTACCTCTAATGAACCAATGGACAGAAGGAAAGCGACCCCTTACTGAAATGAGGTTGTAGTCAACCAAGTCCTCTATATTGCCTATCATCAACATAGTATGTGTCACCTATGTAGAGTTAAACATTAGGATCCATAGGTCAAATGGATGAATAAACATTAGGATCCATAGGTCAAATGGATGAATGAGACCCCGACACTTGGTTCCCTAGATCCAATATGTTACCTACTTCCTCTAACATATAATGAGATATGTGTAGTTCTTGATAGATTCTATAGTTAGGAATAAAAGAGACCATCAAGCTTCTTAGTAATGAAGTGCTTCTCAAGGAAGGTCTTGGTTATGGAGAGACCTTAAGATCATCACATGTAATAATGATATTATCCAAATAGATAATAACACATCCTTTAACAGTTAACACAAGTAATAATTGATTCGGTGTAGAGTAGATAAAACCCTGTTGCTTATCATCTTTGATAGATTTTGGACCATGTTCTTGGGCTCTATTTTAGCTAATAGATGGTATCATGTGACCTGTTAATTCTCTGACACTCACCAGTAGAGTGTAGAATGAAGCCAACATGATATTGCATGCATACTTCTTATTGTAATCTCCTTTCAAAGGCATTCTTCACGTTGAGTTGAAATTGGGACTGGTCCTTGTTGACACCAACAATAAGGAGAATCCATATTATGGAAAGTCTTTCCACCAAAGAGAAGGTATTGAAGTACTCAACATCATAAAATCCAAGAGTATTCTTTCTCCACTAGTCATGCCTTGTAGTGCTTGATGCTGCCTGATCAATGCTTAATCCTAATTACCCATCTGCGACCCACATATGCTGCGTATGTAGGAGGTCCAACAACGTTGCAAGTACCTTTGAATTATAGGGTTTACATCTTCTCCTACATAGTTGCCCACCATTTTTCATTTTAAGAGCTTTTTAGTATGTCAAGAGATTACCTTGTGGAAAGATTTGAAACAAATCATCTGTAGGGATCCATATGGGTATGCTTGAAAACGAGATATATCGTGCAAGTGCTCATGCACTTACCCACATATGCTGTGTATGTAGGAGGTCCGACAACATTGCAAGTACCTTTGAATTGTCGGGTTTACATCTACGTAGTTGCCCACCATTTTTCATCTTTAAGAGCTTTCAAGTATGTCAAGGGATTAACTTGTGGAAAGATCTGAAACAAACCATCTGTAGGGATGCATATGGGTGCGCCTGAAAACGGGATATATCGTGCAAGTGCACATGCACTTGCCCTTCGTCAAGGCTATGTAGTAACTAGATCTACCTTCAATGGCTATGTATATGTAATATGTCCTCCATAAAAAAACTGCAATGCCATTTCGAAAAAAAACTACAATGCCATCCATGTAAGAATTGTGATCACGCTGTACCTGATACACGATAATATGAAATTGTAGGCTTAGAAGCAAAGGTCTCAAGAGTAACAAATGATAATATAATATTGTAAGCTTAGAAGCAAAGGTCTCAAGAGTAACAAGGTTAGAGTGATGACTATAAATAGTCCCATGACGATCATCTCTAACATATTTAGTAGCCAGTAGGGGTGACTAGAGTATTGTAGATATACTTTGGCATAAAGTCCGGGGTATTCAACCTAGATCTTGCGTGAGTGAAGATACAAACTCAAAAAAAGGTGACATCAATGATGGCATCGTATCTTCTGCCAAAAGGGTTCTAGCACCTATAGAAATTCTGGGTTCTTAAATACCCCATGAAAAAAGTGATAGTTCACGAGGTTAACTTGACCATAAGTCAAAGTATGAACAAAGGTGACCGAAAAACACACGAGGAGACAGTGAGAGAAAATATTCTTTTTAAGGGATGGAGGTCTTTGGGCAATGGCTTGCTGAATGAGTTTAGGTCTTTGGACGCTGTTGGTACCGCGGGATGGCTTATTGTAGCATGGAAGGACTCACTATTCAGATTCATCTCCGAGTTAAAGGGAACCCATGTTATCACGGTCCTTCTTGAACATTCTCTCAGGGGACCGGTTTCCCTTCTCATGTGTTTATGGTCCTTGTACGCATCCTCTTCGAAGAATGTGTCTATTTTGTAACCCGGTTCACATTTAGCATTGTTATATGAGGATAGCTCCTTATAATTAATGCACATTCAAAATATGACCTTTTGCTACTTGGTTGTAAATCATCACAATCAAACCTAGCCAGACAACTCAACATGCATGGAAGAATTTCTTATAAAATGAGTAATTTTCGCCCCGCTAAGCTAGTTCCCATGAAAAAAAAGAAATCCTCTCAAGTTTGTGAAACCCATGAAACTGTTGCGGACTGTTTCTAAGTAATCATTTCTATGGAGTTTTAGCCAATATTGGTAATACACCAGTAAGTACTTTTTTCTTAGGTCTAATATGCTGGGGGATAACTTTTCTGAACAAGTTTGTAGTGAGTGGTATAACCCCCGGTCATTTGGTTTACATAAGGAATTAAAAGTAGAAATACGTATTGGGAGCAGACGGAGAAGTGAGAGGAAGACTATTATATCGTTTATAATATCATTTTTTTGTCTATAATTTAAACAAACATGGATATTCATCCAAGTGGTGAGTAATCGCCAAAACATATGTAGCCTTAAATTTCTGACATGCATAGAACCTTCTGACGTGCATATAATTTGCAGTAGCATTGGTGCTTGTGGACCTTCTTAAGTTGTTTCCCTAAGATAATTCTCAGTTAGAAACCGTTCATAATTTGTCATCCCACAGTCAAGCCCGAGAACTTTGTTGAGAAAGAAAGTTCTTTAATGTGCCTAGACCCAATTTGCAACGTCTGAGTCACAAACAACCAAATAAGGTAGGTTGAAACTACAAATGAAGCTGAACAAGTTGGCAGGATGTATCAATGAAACTTCCCATACACCTGTAGGGTTCGGTGGGACCCTTATGGACTGGCAAGATCTATGGTTTATGGCTATTAACTCCACGTACCAGTAGGTTCAATGCTATGTCATCTTTAAAGTGGGATGCATGCACACCATTCTTTGGAGCTTAGATGGCCACCACTTGCAAAATTCTATGACGGATATTTTCCCCCATTTGGCTGCACGTATGAATGATAGGCCGAAGAATCACCCAGAGGGTAATTATAGAGTAGTCGTTGATACAATTATTAATGCCCTTCTATGGAATATGCATCCTTATATGTATGATGCATATTGGATGACCTATGGTGCATATTGGATGATGTAAGTTTCTTTCATGGAACTACATCCTCAGCACATAAATAGACAAATCCTCTAGCAAGGAGAGAAAATTGGAGATCCTTTATTTTCTTTGAAATCTTGTTTCAAATGACAATGAAACCAGTAAAAATTGACCTATATATAAGCCCCAGCAACTCACAAATTTCTCTCAATTGGTGGTGGTGAGAGACTAAACACATGGCTGCTCAACCTTTTTTCTGCTAGGCACGTTTATTTCTGTAACTTGCTCAATGAAGTACATCATGTATTTATGTCGCATTTCTAGATTATATTACTTGTCGATGAATTACTTTAAATAGTTTTGTATTCAGATTAAAGCATGTTGCTTGATGATTAACAGGATGAAGGTAGAAGCACACGACCATCCAAGGTAGTGGCAAGCTTTTGGTAATATCCTCTGCCTACTTTTGGAAAAAAAATAATCTTATGCCCTTGTTTACTTTGTAAGTCTAATATTTCGGTTTCGCTTTGTTGTTTGTATAAATCAAATTTGATTTCATTTGTTGCACCGAAGTATGTGGCTTTCTAGAAATCTGGAGTGCGGTGCATGTTCTTGCTAATATGACCTGTTTACCCTGCGAAGGTTGAGTTTTTACTTTTATGTAGGGGTGCACATGGATCAGATTGGATCGGATTTTACTTTAATCCATGTCCAATCCAACCTTAACGGATTATAGCTTTTGTTGATCTGGTCCAATCCATTAAATATTCAAATCCAAACCAATCCAATCCATCGGATTACGGATTGGATCGGTTGGATTGGATTTTTTATACTTATATATTCCCCCACATGGTCTATTCTCATGTTAGTAGCACTTAACATTTGGATTACTTTTTGATGTTGAATTAACGTAAAAGAGTGTTTACTACAATAGATTTAACCCAACGAATAATACAACTACAATAATTATAAATAGTTTATAAAAATTGCACAAAATTATATATTGTTGATTTTTGAACGATAAGAATGTAACCTAACAGTAGCATACAACTGGAAAGAACTTGACCTAGAAGGTAACAATATCAATATCTTGTGTATGCATCGTATTTTGTGGCTATAAAATGAGAAGGGAAAGAGAATTTTATCCAGCATCTCCAAACATCGAACGAAGCCAATTAAGGTGGCGCTAAGTAGTTGAGACTAGAGCATATGTAATTGATCTAAGTCGAAGTAAGCTCCGCTCGAGAAGGAGATGTAATGTCCAAGCACTTGCATAGTCAATTTGTGAGGTTAGCTTGTAAGAAGTAGAGTAGGATAGTTAGATTTTTTTTGTATTTTAATCTTAAAATTATCTTTCTTTTTATTTCTAACATGTTACATTTTAAAGTAAAATTAAGGTATCACTTGACTAATGAGAATGTCAATGTCAATTATAAAGTAGGACAATAATGAATATTGTAAACGGTAATAATTATCATATATATTATTAACGGATTAACGTATTGGATCGGATTGGATTTTGATGGCGATCCAATCCGATCCATGACTTAACGGATTTTGAAAATCTCAATCCAATCCAATCCATTAGATTAACAAAACCAAACCAATCCAATCCAATCCAATCACGTCGGATTGGATCGGATTACGGATTTTATCCGATCCATGTGCACCCATACTTTTATGTATAGGTTTTTAACACGTGCTTTTATAGAATATTCCGACATTATAACTATGTAAGACTTGCATCCAATATTTTTGAATACTGCATGTAGTCTTATGTCTTTTGTTGATGCCATACTCTCTCGATGACTGACATACACTTGTGGCATCATCAACATTAGCTCCAGAAGTGCTTCTATTCAAGGTTCAGGAGAGAGGTATGTGTATGCGTTCGGACATGTCACTGAATGGCGATTAAGCGGTATGCGGGGGCATATGCGAGGTATATGAGGTTCTACGCAGTTTCTTAATTTTTTATTTAAAAATAAATAAATACGTACAAATTTGACTATAACTGAATTAAACTTATGTATAATTGTAGTCTAACATAAGATCTAAAATGACTTCCATGTAGAGGTCAAAATAATCTCTATCAATCAAATATCAATATTTCGATAGAAAAGTTAGCAAACATAATAAGGACAACAATCACCAAAATATGTAAGAATATGAAAGAAAACTGAAATTCAAAGCAAATAACATTAGCAAAAGTACTAATTAAGATAGCATAAGAAAAATGAAATGTTCAAACGACAATATTCTACTATGTACAAGGCAATTCTAATCTAGTCATCATCAAATTCTACTGCCATATTGTCTTCATCTTCATCTTCACTTTCTTCCTCGCATGGCCTCAAATTTCAACGAAATTCCACTGAAATTATCCGAAATTTCATTTTTTAGGTCACATAAACCGAAACGCTACCTTATTTTTTTCCAGGATTTCAATGAAATATGAGCGAAATGTCCACGAAATTTCATCAAAATTACATGTCATTTTGATGAAATAACAAAAAGGGATATTTACACCCCTAACCCCGAGTAGTTTCGTAATTACCCCAGAAATCCTCGATAATCATGAATTACATCCAGAACCCCGAGTAATGCTTAACCTTTAGATGGCATAATCCTGTGTCAAGTTCCGTCTTGATTCTCCGTTAACTTTGACGGGAAAAGTCATATATTGACCATTTTGCCCTTCGAAACCCATTATATTTATAACATCATGCCATTCTTTAGATCAAATAAAATTCTACCCCCTCTCCCCCGGTAAGCCCCAGGCAAGCTGCCCCGCTCTCTCCCGCTCACCCTCCGTAAGTTGCCCCGTTCTGCCCCGCGCCTCCGCCCCCAGCTTGAGGTCCAGCACCCCCCCCCACTGGAGAGGTCCCGTACCCCCTCCCCCATGCTGGCGAGGTCTGACACCCCTCCCTCCGATGGCGAGGTCCGACATCCCCTTCTTCCCGCTGGCGATGCCCGACATCCCCTTCTTCCTGCTGGCGAGCTCCAGCACACCCCCTCCCCGCATCTCCGCCTCCCGCATGCGAGACCGCGTGCCTCCGTCCCCCGCATGCGAGCTCCAACAGCCCTCCTCCACCCTTGACCCGCAACTTCCCCTCCCGCTCGGCCGTACTCCAGACATCCCTCCCTCCCCCCCGCATGCCAGCAAGCTCGAGGCACCCCCCGCCACGCCCCAAGCACTAGGCCTCCCACCCCGCGCCGCGCCCCAACCACCCCCCATCCACGTCGCAAGCTCCAGACCCCCACCCCACCCCGCAAGCTCCAGACTCCCCCACCCCACTCCGCGCCTCTGCCTCCCGCATGCATGCTCCAGCCGCCCTCCCCCCTCCCCGCGTCTCAGGCCCGAACCCCCTCGTCTGTGAGGTCCAGAACAACCCCTCCCCGCGCAAGGTCCAGACTAGCTCTCCCCCCCGCACTCCAGACCAGGCCCCCCACGCAAGGTCGAACTCACCTCTAATGCTCCTTTTTTTGGATTAATCTCAACTGTTAGATTCATTGATTGATTAGATTAACTCAACCATCTGGTTGAGTTAATGGACTAACTAACGGAAGGTTATGCATATAAAACAGAGTGGTTATTCAGGGTCTTGACTGTAATTCATGATTATCGAGGGTTTCTGGGGTAATTATGAAATTACTCAGGGTTATGGGTGTAAATATCCCTAACGAAAATAAGGGAATCTATCTTTCGCTTTCATCGAAATTTGCATATATTTATGAATTTTACGTATTTATTCACTAATGTATTGAGTTGTTAGATTGCTTTACATTGTTTAAAGAAGTTTCCTTAGTTACTTTCTAAATTTTAGATCTAAATCCAATCGAATCAGTAACAAGATTCAAGAGTTCAATTCAAGTTTTAACTGAAGATCTTTATATTTTTTGTTTTCCTTTATTTTGATATATATATATATATATATTATTAGTAGTTATCATAGGTGTCACTCATTCTTATTAAAGAGTTTCTCTTTCTTGGCCTATGTTCTTCTCTGTTACTATTGTACGTGTCACCATTCTCTTCATGTTAAAGAGGAGAAACCAATGCCTTCCAATTACGATTCCGAATTTGGTTATGGTCTGAGCAACAGACTATTTTTTTGATTGTTGGGACTAGTGGATGGAAATTTAATGTAACATATCATGTTAATATCTCATTATTAGCAAAAAAAAACACCTTTCTATCTCAATCATTGAGTTAAAGAATTTTAGAATTCTTTATTTTAAAAAGAGAGTTTTCAAGTAACTTCCCCAATTTCCGACCATTTCACCGAAATTTCATCGATTTTCTCTTTCCAGACTTATCGAAACGAATCCGAAATCCGACATTTAAGGCATTGCTTCCACAGACAGGAGTTCTTCCTCATTCAAACTCGGCAATGAGGTTGAATCAGTAACATGCATTTGGCTTCTTTTATGTTGCCCCAAATCTTCAGCGCCAGTTGCATCGGCCATTAAGTTCCACATCAACCTCGATCCTTGGAAAACTTCATCATCTCCTTCATCTTCTTCATCAATCCAATCTCGCAAATGAGTTCTATCATTTGTGGCAAATGGATCATTTCATTTTTTGAGATGGCGATCCCTCAACTTGGCGTTGAATCTGACATACACCAAATCATTTAATCACTTGAATTCAAGCATGTTCCTTTCTTCTTATGGATCTACAAAATAACCATAAATATATCATTAACCACCCCATTAATGATGTGTACTGTAGCATCTGAGATGTGTGGCACCGATTTTTTAACTTTACTGCCTCAAAAGTGCTCCAATTCCTTTCACAACCTGAGGAAGAAACGGTCAACTTTAAAACTTTCATTGCCATTTCCTTCAATTGTGGCGTTTCCATGCCATGCAATTCCCACCAACGGGCTATTTTTAAGAAAAAACTAGTTAATAATCATTAAAATATAAGTCTATTAATTCTAGTAAGAATTTATATCTGGATTGAAATCATCATCAATGATTGACATCTTTCTAACATCCAAAGGTTTGTCAAATGGTCCTTCTGCCCCTTCCTAGAAAGGCAACTCCTTCCCGGTGATGATATCTTGGATCTCTAAATCAGGATAGAAAATATCCATACAATCCAAGAATCCCTTCAGAGCAAGGCCTTCCCTCTGGATTTGAGCCTTGTCCCTATAAAAGAAGTAGGGATTCAAATAATATGCAGCAAGGTGGAGAGGGCTATCCAGTCTTCCTTTTGACTTTGAGTCAATGGCATCAACAAAATGTTTGTAAGATGCTTCGACGTCTTTGATAATGCTCATGATATCTTTTCTAGCATCTTGCAACTCACCATATACAAATCTCATAGTCGGCCTCCTATCTCCATAAACAATCCATAGAACATGTACCAATGAAGAAAAGATCTTCAATGTCAAAAACATTTGAGTCCAAAATGAAGGACTCAAAACTATGGCTGAAGCCATTTCCCCCTTCTTGGTCTTGTACCATTTACAAACTCTCCATTCATCAGAAGAAAACATAAGTCTCAACTTATACTTCTTCTCCATCACAGATTGCAAAGTGAGATATGTGGTAGCAAATATTGTTCTTACTGACCTCACTATCTCGCCCTTTTGCGTAAATTGTTTCATCAAGCTCAATGTTTTTGCATGACTGTATATGAAGACAATCAATGTCCTTTCCTTTGTGATGACAGTTTTCACATTCGATTCTTTGCCGATCTCTTCTAGCATAAGATCAATGCAATGTGCTGCACAAGAACTCCAGAATATATGCAGGTACTTTGTTCTCAAAATTCTGCCAGCAACCATATTGGCAAATGCATTGTCTGTCACTGCTTGGACTACATTATCAGGCCCAACTTCCTCAATGGACTTATCTACTAAGGAAGCAATGTACTCCGTAGTATGAGAATCTGCAACGAGTCAATAAAATTCAGAAAACTAGTTCCAAGCACACAATTGACACAAATATTCATTATGCTCCTTCCTCTCCTATCAGTCCATGCATCAGTCATAATGGAACATCCAGAAGTCTTCCAACTATCACGATGCGCTTGCAAGAACTCTGTTGTTTGCTTAACCTGTTCCTTCAAAAGAGTTTCTGTTAGCTCATAGTACGTTGGAGGCTTGTACGACCTTCCATACTGTCCAATCGCTTTACACATTCGAATAAATGAGTCACTTTTGACAACATTATAAGCAATGCCATTGTCTTAGAAGTACTTTGCCTCGAATGAATTCACGCCTGCACGTTCCTACTTGGCAAAGGCATCTTTTATTGTGGATTGGCGGAGACTCGCTGCTGGCACATCTTCGGCTGAAGTTCGCAACCTTTTCCCATCCCTCGCTTCATCAACCAATGGTTGATTAATCTTGATGGAGACTTGCCCTTGAATCTCTTTCATCCTCGAGGTCTTCTCATTCCTTTTCACCTTAATTTCTTCCATGTCGTCCATAATTTTTTCTTCACCTCAGGAGACACCTTAGGACAGGATACAGTATTGCCTTTAATATGAGCCATATATTGTTTCATGCAATTGATCCTTTTTGTCACAATCTTCCGACACAATCGACAAGTGACCATGCTCGGGGTACTTGGATTAACTAGAAAAGCATACTTCCATCCTGTATCAGTGAATCCAGGAGGAACAAAGAACTCCGCTACATCGCTCCTCTGAGTAGGAGGCTCTCTTTCGGTTCCAGGCGTAGGAGAAGAACCACTATCGGATGGTAGCCTGGAGGCCATTGTTGCCTAACATTCAATCATAATTAAAAAACATCATCAACAAAGTACTATATAATCTATTATGTAAAAAGTAAGTTTATGGTAACTGGAAACATTAGTCTAAGATGTTAACAAAAGAAAAAGAAGAATATAATCATATGTGATGATAAATCATTAGTCTAAAATGTAAATACTGCACCCTTGGCATATAGTTCATATAATAGTATAATTCATGCTAAATATCATGAAATTTGTGTGAAATTAAGCATTTAATCTAAATTAATATTAATCCTCAGACGTTTCTTAACTATTTAATTCCGAGAATTGGGTATTCTTCCTATCATATTTATATAAGCTCATCGTATCATAAACTGCTCTTTACTTTAAAACAACATATGGCCGAAATCCAACATCCACCTGCCACTTATATAAAAAAGTTGATAATCAAGTAGAAGACAAGGAATGCATGTTTGAGATCAAAAGAATATTCACCCGAATTGGGTATTCTTCCAATAATATATTTATTTACCCATATTACCAACCTCTATTTATTCACTCGATGCACTAAATAGCCTGAAATTACAGAAAACAGTGTATAGGGTTACCTTCGCACGGTCTCGACGGAGATAGGAGGTGGTGGAACTTCACACGGAGGAGATGGTGGCTGAAGAGCCTTGCACAGAGGAGATGCAGAGATATTTCTATGTTCCTATGTATCTTTTTGATTATTTTATTTCTTTATGTCTATCTTATGTAATTTACCCACAGGTCTCTCCTCTATATAAGAGAGCCTAGGGTTCTCTGGAATAATAATCATCTATTATTTCTTCCAATATGGTATCAGCGTGGCGATCCTAGACCGAAGCTCGAGTATCCAAAACCCTAGACCCCACCTTCCGGCCCCGCGCCGCCCCCCGCACCGCCCCCGCACCCTCGCGTCGCGAGCACCACCTGCACGTGCCCCCGCACCGCCCGTGCATCGCTCACACGCGCCGCCTTGTGCGCGTCATCTGCACGCGCGCCGTTCCCTGCACCCCGACGTCGGTTAACTCGTCTGGTTGATGGATTTGAGTACATAAGTCTACATATGCATTCAAATCCACATATGTCTGTGTAGACATTCACTTTATGGTCTTCACAAGCCCTAGTCTTCTACTTCTGGCATTGTATCTGAGAACAAAGTAGATGTACCCGCCATAGGCGCTTTCAGAGGTCCAACGCCTATTGTCAAAGTGGATGGGACAAATTATGAGCTTTAGGCTATGCAATTCATGAGCCTTATGAAGTTAAATGGTAAGAAACATATTCTTACCGAGGAGGAGCCGATGGAGAAGACTGGGGTAAACGCCTCATGGGAGGCGGACGACGTCTATGCAAAAGTTTGACTCTCTGGTACATTGACTATTGACATTGCCAATGACATGTTGCACCAGCCTACTGCTAAGGCGATGTGGGATATCCTCATAGCAACATATTCTCAGGCGAGGAACGAGACGAAGATCCTCCAATTCCATCATGATATATTCACTATCAAGCAGAATGGAAGGCCCCTGCATTCGCTGTATACATCCTTGAGAGGGATGTTTGAGAGGCTACACAACATCATGCCTCTCACTGCCACCCCTGAGCAACATAAGACATATAGGGATGCTACCATGGTTGGTGTATTTCTAGCTGCTCTTGATCCTGAATATGATGTTGCTCGCTTCCAAATCCTCGTAGATGCTACAATTCCTCCCATGGAGGAAGCTTTCTGCAGGCTTAACAGGATTGCTATTCCGTCTACTACTAGTAGCAAGACTTTTTCGGCGATGGCAGCCTCCCGAGGCAGAGGAGGCACTTCTACTTTTCGTGGACGTGGATCTCATGGCATAGGAGGTCGTATTCGTCAGCCCTATACTTACTGCCATCGTTCTGGACATATAGAGGATGCAAGCTACTCCAAGCACAGATTTCCTGCTTTTGCTCGAGTAGCCGAGCAGATTAAGCCCCCAGCTGCTTCTTTAGATCAACGATTTGATGACCTTCTAGTACGATTGAGGGGCATTATACCTCCTACACTCCCATTACTTCTTCATCAGTCTCAGGAAGTCATTCAGATGTGGCAGCCTCTGCTTCTGCTAGTACCTCTACTACAGCTAGCACCTCAGGTAGTACTTTTGCTTTTACATCTTGTCATGGATCTGAGATTACAGAGTGGATTATGGACTCCGGAGCGACACATCATTTTTGTGGAGACAAACAACTTGCATCCTATAGACATGTTCCCCCATGGAAAACAGTTGTGATAGTTGTTGGGACTCATTCCCCAATCACATGCAAGGAGAGATCATTTTGACGCTCTCGATGCGTTTGCAGAATGTGCAACATGCTCCTGATTTCTTTATGAATTTGCTTTCTATTGGTCAGATTACAAAGGATTTGCACTGCCGAGCTATTTTTGATCCATCATCTCTTGTTTTTCAGGACATTCTTACGTGCAGAGTAATTGGGTGTGGCCGTGAGCAGGGTGTCCTCTATCGCCTAGCTTGGACTCCCTATGCGGGCGTCTCCTCTCATTCATCTGAACCTGTCTCTCCGTTCACTTGGCACCTTTGGTTTGGTCATCTACCCCTTCAGAAGATGTGTTACATGTTGCCGCAGATCCACCAGGATCTTCCTTCCAGTGTGAGGCATGTCAGTTGGGAAAGCATCATCGGTTTGCTTTTCCTAGTCATCAGAGTCGGAGCAGTAGCTTCCTTTTTGATCTTTTTCATGTTGACATTTGGGGTCCGAGTCGTGTTACTGATTACCAGAGACACAGGTTTTATCTTGTGGCTGTGGATGATTTTTCTCAGTTGTCATGGGTGTTTCTTTTGAAAAATAAGTCTGAAGCAGGGGATGTGATCAAAACTTTTATTAATGAAGTGCAGAATGTTTTCTCTACCTCTGTGAAATTTGTGCGAACTGATAATGCTTTGGAATTCTGTACTCGTTCTCTATCTCATTTCATCGCATGGGATTCTTCATCAAACATCTTGTGCTTACACTTCTCAACAAAATGGTGTTGCTGAGAGAAAGCATCGTCATCTACTCGATGTTACTTGGACTCTTCTCATTCAGAGTCGTGCCCCACATTCATTTTGGGGTGATGCGGTTCTTACATCATGCTATTTGGTGAAACACATGCCATCGTCTGTCTTGGGTGAGAAAATTCCTTTCTCTATAGTTTTCCCTGAGATGGAGTTATTCTCGCTCACTCATGTGTTCGGCTCTGTTGCCTTTGTTCACCAGTTGGTTCTAGGTCTTGACAAGATCTCTCTTAGAGCTGTCAAATGTGTGTTCGTTGGTTACTCCAGGACCCAGAATGGATACCGATGTTATGATCCTTTGCGTAGAAAGTACTATATCAGTGATGATGTTACCTTTTTTGAGTCTTTGATGTGTTTCTCTCCTACAGGTGACAAGTTGGCTTCATCAGACTCAGATGATGAGGTTTACATGCCACCCGCTCCTACGAGTCAGTCGCCTCCTCCTGTGCCTGTGATTCCACCACAACCACCACCTCCTCCACCCCCTCCTACTACCCAGTCGCATATGCCCAATGTTCTACCATTACCTAAATTCTATGTCCGTTGGACTGCTTCTGCTCAGGGACATCGCCCGTCATCCAATATGTCCCAGGTATGTTTTGATAACATGGTTTCTAACGATGGATCTGTATTTATATCTGTGTAGGAATCATTGCAGGAGAATAACCCACAGTTGGAGGAGGTTACCAATGACCTGGATATATCTATTGCAGTTCGCAAGCAGAAACAGTCTTATGCTTCTTGCCCTCTTGCTTCTCAGGTCTCCTTTCATAGTTTTACAGAGGAATTTCAGAGATTTGTAGTGGCTCTATATGCTGTGGCAATTCCACGGAATTATCACGAGTCATTGAAGGATAACTGTTGGCGCTTGATTATGGAGGAAGAAATGGCCGCGTTGCAGTCACGTGGTACATGGAGTTTGGTGTCTGCTCCTCCTGGGGTGTCCGTGGTCAGTTACAAATGGGTGTTTACTGTAAAACATTATACAGATGGCAACCTTAATCGCTACAAGGCAAGATTAGTGGCACGAGGCTTCACTCAGACCTATGGTGTGGATTACTTGAACACGTTTTCTCCAGTGGCTCGTCACTCTACACTGTGTGTCTTACTTTCAGTAGCGGTGGTACGCGATTGGCCTTTGTTTCAATTGGATGTTAAAAACACATTTATTTATGGAGATCTACAGGAGGAAGTTTACATGCAGCAGCCTCCGGGGTTTGCTGCTGAGGGGAGTGTTAGCTGGTTTGCAGACTCCATAAGGTGATATATGGCCTTAAGCAAAGTACAAGGGCATGGTTTCAGAACTTCTCGGATTGGATTGAGAAGCAAGGGTTCAAGAGGTCTAATGCAAACTGTTCACTCTTTATGCAGATGACACCTAAAGGTACTGTTGTCATAATGGTCTATGTTGATGATATTCTTGTTACATAAGATGATATGCAGGGGATAAAGACGACAAAAGAGTTCCTAGGTCGTCAGTTTGTTACTAACGATTTGGGCACCCTAAGGTATTTCTTAGGGTTGGAATTTGCTAGGAATGAGCAGGGTCTTGTGATGACCCAAAGAAAATATATTACATACATGCTTGTTGAGACGGGCATGAGTGGGTGTCGACCCTCTACTACTCCTAAGGATCCTAGCATGAAGTTATACGATTATAATACATATGAGGTTGATAAGAGAAGATATAGAGAGATGCTGGGAAAGCTCCTTTATGTTACTATTACCAGACTGGATATCTCTTTTGAAGTGAGTAGAGTGAGTCAGTTCATTGAACAACCTCGGCAACTACATATGGACGCTATATACATGATATTGAGATATCTAAAATCTTCTCCAGGTGCAGGATTACTTTTCAGCAAAGGAGCCACTCTCTGTATCTGCGTGTGCTGTGTTGACTATGCAGGATGCCCTATGGATAGGAAGTCTACTTCGGGCTTCGCAGTATTTGTTGGCAGTTCTCTTGTTCCTTGGAAAAGCAAGAAACAAACCGTTGTGGCTAGGCTAAGTGTCGAATCTGAGTATAGGGTTATGGTGCAGGCAAGTACATAAATGATGTGGGTTCAAGCAGTGTTAGCAGATTTGCATGTAGATGTTCCTCTACCAATGCAGTTACAATGTGATAATCAAGTTGCTTTATTCATTTTAAACAACCCCGCATTCCATGAGAGAACGAAACATATTGAGGTAGACTGCCATTATACTAGAGACATGATTCAGAAGGGTTTGATTTTTAGTTCAGGAGAGCAAACAAAAGATATCTTTACCAAGGCATTACTCAGGGGGCCGTTTCAGAAGTGTTCATCCAAGCTGAGCATGATAGACATCTATGCTCCATCTTGAGGGGGAGTGTAGAGATATTTCTATGTTCCTATATACCTTTTTGCTTATTTTATTTCTTTATGTCCATCTTATGTAATTTACCCATAGGTCTCTCCTATATATAAAAGAGCCTAGGGCAGGAGACAATGGCGATGGAGCTTCATGCGGCGGAGCTCGAGGCACTGAAGCCTCGCATGGAGGAGGAGCTGGAGGCCGGGGACTTCGTACGGAGGCGAAGGGCTTCCAAGCGGCGAAGGAGGCTTCGATGGGAGGAGGCGGAGGAGATGGGAGCCGCTAAGAGTGGGGAGGGCGACAGAGTAGGTGCTGCAGGTATCGGGGTCGTGAAACCCTTTCGAGACGAGGATTTCGGGTTTCGGGTAACCCTAAACCCATTAACACAATCGGATCTAGAAATCTGGATTCGGAAACCCAGCAAAGGCGACCAGTCCACACCCGGATCTAGAAATCCGGATCTAGAAATCTGGATCTGAAAACCTGACAAACGCAAGAAGTGGGCGCACGGTCCGTATATGCGGCCGCACAACCCGCATATGCGACCACATATGCGCACTGGCCTCACAATAAAGGGCTTCAGGAAATCAGTGCGCTAGAGTCCGCACACATGCATATGCGGTCGCTCGGCTCGATTTCGTGAACACTGCTTCTATTACACACCATTGATCTTCAAAGGTGTTGTCAGACTATTCAGATGCCGGAGGATAAACCAAGGCGCTTTCCTGATTGGCAAATCACTCAACTCCATTGTCTCTTCCTGATGCCGCATGGCCATTGGAATCACATGCACCTCTAAAAGGGGTTTCAGGAGACAAGCCTTGATTAGCTCCCGACGAGATCCCATCGCTCGGGGAGATAGATTGCTTAGATGTAATACATTGTCATCTTGTGATAGATTGGGGTGTCATATTTGAACATTAAATTTTTCCCATGACTATATTTCTTCTTTACTCGAGTGGGCCCTAGTTCTTTGCAATTACATATCTTTAGTCTAACATCTAGTGGGCACGCACTCTTCCAACTACTACTGAACATTTCTTTCGTGTGTATTTTAGGAAGTTAATCTCCATATATGTTCTATATATTCGAGTATCTCCTCAAAGCTTCTTTTCGATGACTTCAAATACTTTGGTTTATATGGTCAACCTCAAATCACCCTTGAGGAATTGAAGAAACCCCTTTCAAGTATCCGTTGCCAAGTTTGATGGGATAAAACATGACTTGTGGGTACAGACTACAAAGTATTCTTAATCTGTCGATGCGCATGACAAGGATTTGTCGATGCACATGACATGGAGAAGATCTTGAAGGAGGAGCTTCATGAGAAGATAGACAAGTACTTGCTGTGGAAGCATTCATGCTGTTATGAAGTTTTGGATTTGGTTTACTCTTGTTCATAGGTTTGTCAATGTTGAGAGTTATTAGTATTTATGTATTTCATGTTTCTTTCTTTTGTAAGTTTCTCCTTTTTATATAAGAGAGCCCTATGGCTTCCTGAATAATCTATCTATTCATTTCTTTCCACATGATATCAGAGTAACGGTCCTAGACCATAATGTAGATCCCCAAAACCCTAACGCCACCCGTCGTCCACCCTCTGCACCATCGTCGCCAACCTCAATCATTGCTCCGACGTGTCGAAGTCCTTGTCCCCACTCTCTCGCTGACGTGCCTGTTCACAGAGGTTCTTCCATTGCTGCATCCTCACAGGGGTTAGGATGGGGCCGTAGCATCATCGTTGTATCCTCGTGTTGTCTCCTCACAATCGCTGCACCCTTGCATGTCTTCTATTCACAACCAACGATAGTAACCACTCGCGGCTTCTCTCATTCCTCGCTTGCCGCAACACCCCCTCATGCCGCTCCTCATTGCTCCTTTTGTGCCCTAGGTCTTTGCGCTATCCAACTGTGGTATGGTCGGAGGTGATTTCAGATCTCTAAATTCACCGTGCCAGCCCTAGAGTGCCCTTAGAGTTGACGGAAGAGGTTGTATCTCCATGATTGGTAGACAAAATCAAATCGTTCTTCACCCCCAGTCGCGTCCTTCTCAGGCTCCGTCATTCTTCATGTCAGAGAACAAGGTTGATGTATCCTTTTCTTGGGCCTTCAAAGGCCCGACAACCCTCATCAAGATAGATGGGGCCAACTATGAACTGTAGGCCATGTTGTTCATAAGTATCATGGAGATCAACAACAAAGAAGACATCTTAATGCAACTTAGGCCGATCGACAAGACTGAAGCGAAAGCTTCGTAGAAGCAGGATATTGCGTGGGCGCATATTTGGCTATATGGTATCCTTACCACAGAGGTTGCCAATGACATTCCTCATCAGCCCACTGCCAAGGCAATATGAACATTCTCATTGCCACATATTCTCAGGTGAGGAATGATTGGAGATTTTACAGCTTCAGCACAACATCTTCACAACTATAAGCAGGATGGTTATCCTCTCTATGCATTCTACTCTTGGATAAGGGGCATGTTCGAGAAGCTTCATAGCTTCATGACTTTCAACCCTACCACCTAGCACCATATGTTGTACATGAATGTCACAATGGTAGGTGTATTTCTTGCTACACTTGATTCACACTATGATGCCGCTTGCATCCAACTTCTCACAGGCGCGTCTATACCTCCCATGGAAGATGCCTACACTCGAATGAGAAGGATCTTGCAACTGCTACTTGGACCTCCTCCGATGGTTGCATCTCACGATAGTGGAGGTTCATCACAGTTCATAGGATGTGGTGTCTATTGCAAAGGAGGTTGACGCTCTCGCCAACAATGGACTTATTGCCATCGTTTCAGGCACTCTGATGATACTTACTATCAGAAGAATGGATACTCGGGTTCTGATCATGTTGCATAATAGCAGATTGAGCCAACTTCTCATTGCATTTGGGCGATGAACATGTCGCTAGTAGGGAATGCCCCAATGAAATCTAAATGTTTGCTTAAATCCATGTTGAAAAGATCCGAACTCCAAAGGAGATCCATCTCACTATTTTCTAAAAAAAATGAATTTATCTCTCTTGCGTTGACTGTCGGCTACCTAAAGTAGGCTGCTCAAAAATGTTAGTTTGCTTAAAAGTGATATACAATAGGCATGCTTACTTGAACAAATTTAATAATCTTGTATTAAAAAATAGTCGACTGAAGGCCATTTTAATTGACGGGAAAAAGTGGTAGTTGGCTGAAAAACAAAATCCAAAATATTGATTTTGGGATTTTAGAGATAGAGGAATAGAAAACTCATTATTCGACTCAATGGATTATAATGGGTTGAAAATTGATTAGTTGACCAGTTTGTTTTTGTCTTGTTTTTGATTGTACTTTAATAATATATAGAAATCCTAAGACATTTTTTATATAAAAAGATAAACTATGTAGATGCTCCAACTTCTCGTTGTTTGTAAAATGGTTTTGGTTAGTTCTCCTCTTGTTCTTGAGGCTTCATTGATTTTGTTACTTCATTCTATGACTTTATGAGTCTTTGAGCTTCGATCGTCAAGAATTGTACTTCTTTCCTTGATTATCATCAAGAAATATGCTTGTGAATTGTTCTTCTTTGTTCCTTCTTAGATTTAGTACTTCCTCCAAAGGTTGCCATTTGAATCTTTCTACTTGAAATATTAATTTTATAAAGCATATATAAAAACTAACCTTTTGTCATTATCAAAATTTATGTCACTAATAAACACCATGCCGATCTGCCTAACCAACCATGCAACAATGCATCAACCACCAAGATAAAAAGTAGAGTAAAATGACATCCTTGCTTAACCCCCCTTTATTGTTGAAAAGTCATTCTTCCATACTCCTATTTACCGATACCACATACGAAGTGGTGACATCTCTTCATCCATGCTATCCAAGTGTCTGAAAAGCCTTACCAAACAAAAGGTTTACAAAAGCCACCAATCCATACAATCATAGCCGTTCTAAATATACACCATCCGAAGTATGCCCTTGACCTGTTGATATTTCCATTCGACCACCATCTCCATATGCATTAACAGGTTATTCAACATCTCCATGTTTGGAATAAAATTCTATGTAATTAAGCGGTAGTATCTTTTATAACCGATTAGAGTTTGTTTGAGAGTACCTTCGATATAATTAAATAGATGGCATTGGACACAACAATGGGCCTCAATTCTTCCATTTTCTTTGACACACTTAAAAAATGAATTTTAACAACTTGTGGACTCGATCAAATCATCATTCTATGCGGAAAAATCTTCAACTAACTCCATGATATCACAAGGAATAACCTTTCAAAACTCTTGAAAGAAAACACATCGAGAAACCATCAGGACTACGTGATCCATCAATCTAGCTCAAACGCCATTGTCCAAAACCTCATCCAAACGAAAACCCCAAACCTGATTGTCTGCCTTATATTGATGAAGCATGATGGCACCTGTACTTAGCCATCTCCAATCACCATTCATGGCTCTTCTACTAAACTGACGAAAGGGGTCCACCATCCACTTAAATACTACCAACCTCACTCACCTTAAACCTTGACCCTATCCACAAGAAATGAATAAATAATGTCACCTCCATGTACGCCATGTTTCCTGAGCCAGGTCTCGCAGGACCTTTGCGTCGGTTCAATCTCACATTTCTTGATTGCTTCCATAGCCACCTTGACTCCCCTTGAGCTTATCTCTAATGAGATTTTTCTCATCCTCATTTTCATCCAACTTGGAAATGTGCTCCATTGCTTCCTTATGTCTCTACACTTGTGATTGTCTACGACTTTATATTAAATCAGCTTTTGCATAAAGCCCATCTATTTTGATAGTGCACACACCATGGAACGAACCATCATCCAAAGAACTTGTCTTATGTTTAGTAATCGGGTCTCTGGAACCATCCTCCATTTACCATGATCGCTTAAATATAAGAAAGATCAAGGGAGAGCTCCCTCTCCTGATTCCTAGTAGAGAGGGCCTGATTTTAGCATGATCTCAGAATTACATTGACCGAAGCAAAATATAAGATGTTTAACAACTCAACAGATTTTTAGAACCAATTTAATTGAGTTCAGGAACTCGAGTCATGCCAAGCAAGCATCTTTCGAGCATGTCATACACCTTTAGCTGAAGCCGCCTGTTCAAAGAAGAGAACATCAGATCCCTGATCTTTTCCACCGGGAGAGTGACCTTGAAGTTACCCTCAATAAGCCAAGGAACCATGGGAAAAACATATAACCAGGGGTCATTCCATAGATCTTCTCTCCATAGTTCATCAGTCAGACCATACCCCCAAAATGCAAAAAACACACCATCGATCCCCATTCCACGAAAATCAAGAGGACATGCCTTCTGACCACCTTGTCCTCTAGATTAAAAAGATTCCCATTCCAATTAAGAAGAGTCCTGCTGGATCTCTCCACCAATTCGATAGCCCTAAACTTTAACAAGCTCGGGTCATGTATTGATCACGATAAACAATCATTGTAGGTATTCATCTTCATTTCTTGAAGGAAGACAACATCACTTTGCCATTTTCCCTACAAGCCGCATAATACTTTGCATTATGGTGTCTCCAAGATCTCGTACATTTTAAGCCTTAACCTTCATAAAGAAATTACTTTTGGTCCTGTAGTGTGTACAACTCCTACATCTTGCCCAATTAAAACTCAAAAACCTTCGTCATGCACTAATAGACTCCTGTATTGCTTACTACTCCAAATCCTCCATTATGGACATCTCGACCCAAAACAAATCAAACTCCTCCAAAGAACCTTCGTGATGACAACATAAATTAACAAACCAGTCAATGCCTCTTTCTAACAAAAGTCCATAGACGGCCTATTAACGCATTGAGCATCGAGTGGAGTCATCCTAAACGCTCTCCGTTTTTTAAGGGAGCCTCAGAGGTTGTGCCTTGAAGGTTCGACCTAACCCTTCAAGAAAAGAAGCTAAAAGTGAACCGAACTAACATTCTTATGACACATTAGAAGAAGGGCCATGATACATGAAATATACCACACAGAAGGGTGTATATTGTACATTGTCCACCAATAAATGAGAAAATACCTCTGATTGCTAGGTTTGAGACTTGTGGTGGGTAATAAATGGGATTGAATCATTAAAAAAAAAATATCCCCCAATGGTCGTAAGATAACATGCATTCATAATTGCATCTCCCCCAAGAAGTTAATGGTGCATTACTTTGCACAAGAGGAATCCAAGTAATATCAAGAATATGCACACACATTCTCTCAACTACCTCATTCTGTTGGGATATATAGAGGAATGTAGTCTGGTGAAAAGAACCCAAGCCCCGAGTAGTTGTGTGTAATGAAGAAGTGATGAACTAAGGAATATTGTTAGAATATACAATTTCGATTAACTAGAAATTAAATTTTAATTTATCTAATAAAGACATGAAATACATATCCCACTTTATGCTTAAATTCCAAAATGACAACCCTAAAAATGCAAGAAACAATCACCGTTAATAACCAAATAAAAACAATATTTTCTATGTCTAGGAACACTACTAGTGCACTAAACACCATATATGTTGTTGGAGTATAAGTTGTATGCGTCACTTATGTGGGAAATGGGTAAATGGATCTCTCCAGGATCCATACCCCATCCAGTTGTTTAGTCCCACATCTAGTAGTTGTGGGATGTGGAGACTCAGTGAGGGCTATATAAGAAGTCCTACACCCTATGTTTCCAGGGAGAAAGTGCAATGCATTTTTTTGAAGCCAAACAAGGGGGAAACACTCATAGGTGTCCACCCTATAGATGTATTAATAAAAAGAAGAGCTAAAAATTATCAGTTACAAAGAGACGTTCTAGCCGAGCCACAAGTTTAACAAACCCGACACCTGGGTACAAACATTCTCCCTATAAAACCTTTGACCAGAGAACAAAAGAGCATTCCTAGCCAGCCAAATGGCCCAGACCACAGCAACTGGGCGAAGCATCTCCCTCCTCGAACGATGCTTGGCCGCTACCAAGCTACCACAAAAAGACACAAGGTTCTCTGTGTTGACCTAACCTAGCTCAGGGTCATCCCAAATAGGTGCCGACCCCTGACACGAAAAGAAGAGATGCTCCACCGTCTCAATCCCCACCCCACGCAGAAGGCATCTGTCAGAGACCATCCCAAGTAGCCTTGCACAACGGTCACGCGTCATCAGTTTCTTCCTCCTGAACAACCACAAGAAAAAGCCAATCTTCTCAGGAAGGCCCAGTCCCCAGAAGAAACCTCAGTCTCTCGCTAGCTCGGCCGAAAGAGAGGGTGGGGGCCAGCAAATTGCCATATATGCCTTTCTCACGGAGAAAGTACTCCCGCGCCACACCCAATGATCCCGCTCCTCGGAAGGGCCTCTCACCATCGTAAGCGAGTCAAGCAATAGCATAAACTCCTCCATGCGCTGATCCGAAAAATTGGAACGGAACGACATCCAGTTCCTTTCTGTCCAGCAGGAGGCAACACGTACCTTTGGGTCCGCCGCCAAAGCAAACAAACGCGGGAAGCGTCTACGAAAGTTGGGGATGACTGCCAAAATACCCCTCCAAAAAGGCGAAGGCTTTAGCCCCTGGGTACTGCCCACCGACGCAGCACCAGAAACCGCGTAAATCCGACGAATAAGAGTGGTGCAAAGATCCTCCCCGCTCCCCCAGATCCTGGCCACCCACTTCAGCAAGAGGGCTTCGTTCAACGCGTCCAACCGTCTGATCCTAAGTCCTCCCTCGCACTTCTGGAGCGTGATAGCCTCCCAATTGACAACGTGAATACCAGCGGACCCCTGACCGCTCTTGCCCCAAAGAAAACGCCGCATCAGCCCTTCTAACCTCCTTCTAATACCAGCCAGCATGAGCCTCGTGGAGGAGAAGTACACTGGTATAGTTGAGAGCACCGCCTTCAGGAGTACTAGGCGCCCTCCCTTAGAGAGGATCACCGCCTTCCACCCTGCAAGCCTCCTCTCCAGCTTTTCGACGAGCGGCAACCAATCCGCTAACTTTGATCTGCCAGTGGCTGGCGGTATTCCCAGGTAGTGAATGGGAAGACTGGCGCACTCCGTTCCCATCACTTGCCCACAAAGACCCGCCTCCTCGTCAGTTAAAGAGAACAAAACAACCTTGGACTTACTGGCATTTTGGAGCAATCCCGACATGTCACTAAAAAGCTCGAGTGTAGCTGCCATGCCATTAGTCTCTCCAAGGTCCCCCCTCAATGAAGAAAATAGTGTCATCAGCGTATTGAAGCAGAGGGAGCAAGTGATCCCACTATGCTGCACCTGGTCAACCACTCAAGCAAGAACGTCTGAGGCGATGATTAAGAGCAAGGGAGCAAGAGGGCATCCCTGCCTCACTTCTCTCTGCGACTGGAAGAATCCTCCCTCCGGACGCCCATTCACGAGGACGGTCATTGACGCAGTGGTCACGCATCGCTTCATCCATGATATCCAGATCTCCGGAAAGCCTCTCCTATGCATTGCCGCCCAGAGGAAATGCCAATCCACTGTGTCATAAGCCTTTGCAAAATCCACTATCCAAAGCAATGCCTTCCTTCCGCTCCCCTTCCAATCAGCAATAATCTCAGACGTTGTAACCAAGCATTCCGCTATTTGTCTCCTCGGTATGAAAGCCGACTGAAAAGGGGAAATAATGTGCTCTAGCACCCTACTCAATCTAGCTGCGAAGACTTTAGCTACAATCAAGTACAGTGCGTTGGAGATTGCAATAGGCCGAAACTCCTCAATCCTTTCAGCACCCTCCCTCTTAGGAAGGAGTACCACCATAGTCTTATTTACTTGCTCAAAACTTGCATTGCAGCGGCAACATTCTACCACCACATCGAGCACCTCCCTGCCGACCAAATCCCAGAACTCAAACAGGGAAACCATCCGGCCCCGACGCGCCATCCCCGTTGAGATTCCACACTGCCGCCTTCAACTCCTCCATGGTCACCGCCTGAGTGAAACTAGACGCCTGAGCGTCCGACAACTGTGCGGCGCCCAAACCAGTCCACCTCCAACGCCTGCCTGCACCATGGTTTTAAAAAGCGCCGCCTCGAGGCGCAAAGGCGTACGCCTCGAGGCGAGGCGCACCAAATTCGCCCTGAGGCGTACGCCTTGGGTTCTCCAGGTGGGGCGTGCGCCTTGACTTGGCGTGAGGCGCTCGAGGCGCGAGGCGTTCGAGGCGAGGCGGAGGCGTAAGCCTCGAGTCATGAGGCTTTTTTTTACATTTTTTGTTGCACATGACCCTATTTTTTTGTTAGCATTATACTTTTTATTTTTGTATTTTTGTTTCCATGTTAAACCTTGCATATTTCTATATATAGCTCCATGCAAAGAGAAGAGATAGCTTGAAATAAGCTAAATTACATGATCTTGTATACATCTACACATACTAGTTTTATTATACATATTTTTGTTTGAATTGTAATAGAATTTTATATTAGTTGCAAGTTTGCAAGTTGATGTTGTTGTTTGGTTGTATAAGTTGTGAACTTAGAATAGTTATCACATATATGATATATGAAGTAATGTTGAATAATAAACACGTGAAGACTGAAGTAAAATAATTATTACGTTTTATTGTGAGTAGCTGAATACAAATAATATCATTAGTAAAAAAAATCGCCGGGGGCGCTGTCCCCACACCCCCGCAGGGGGGAGCGCACCTGCTCCCCCCTAGACCCCCCACAGGCTCGCTGACCGGGCAGCGAGACCCCCGTCTTGTTGGGGTATGATATGGCAGGAGGGAATGCATATGACAGTTCTCCAACTACGTCCAACAAGACAAATGATTGGGATTCAAGGCGTATTAAATATTTTTTTAGTTCGCACTAAAGATTATGGTTTCTATTGTACTTTACTATTAAGTATAGACTTTAGTTTAATACTCATATAGAGTCATTGAAGTTGGATTGGAACTTGATATTCTATATATTAGTGGCTTCGTATTAGTTTTTTTGAACTTCAATGTCTTCATTGCTTATGTATTGTATCTTCTACTAGTTTTAAATTATTCTTGAATGTGTTTTTGGCAAAATTTAATAGTATTATATACTTTTTAAATGTATTTTGATTTAATTTTAATTTTTTTTCAAAAAAATTGAGGCTTACGCCTCGACCGCCTCGAGGCTTACGCCTCGCCTCAATTTCAGAGAAAACGCCTCGGACCGCCTCGCGCTTTTTTAAACCTTGGCCTGCACCTCTCGCGGAGACCTCCTGAAAATGGTCCGCAATCGCTCTCCCCATCTCCCTGTTGCCATCCACTTTTACTCCACTAATGACCACTGACCTGATGGCGTTTCCCCGATGCCTCCAACTAGCTACTCTGTGAAAGAAGGATGTGTTCGCATCCCCCTCCCTCAGCCACCTGTTCCTGGACCTCTGCTTCCACTCAGTGACCCTCTTCTTGTCCTCGTCGAGTATCTTCCTCTGCGCCTCTGCTCTCTGCCTCAATTCATCCTCAGTCAGTGGTCTGTCATCCTCCAGGGCGTCCGGCAGGCTAACCTCGTTCTCCGCCGCTCCTCTGACCGTGCGACGGGCCTCCCTTGACTCTCTTTTAAAAATGCACAGCCGTGCCCACAAAGAACCCAACTTCTGAACAAATCTCGATGTCGCCGAACCAGTAACAGATACCGAAGACCAATGCGACACCACTAGGTCTCGGAAAGAATCCTCAAGAAGCCAAGCCTTCTCGTATCGGAAGAAGCCACATGGGGGTGAGAGATCACCGGAGTCCCACAGAACGGGTGTGTGATCCGACCTAGTCCGGGGCTTGCTGGCAACAAACGACAAAGGGAAAATTTCCAAAAGCTATGGCGATGCCAGAAGCTGATCCAGACGAGACCTGGAGCCAGCGTTTCTCCAGGTATACTTTGTGCCTACTGCATCCAAAACCTCCAGCTCCAAGGAATCCACCACCTCCATGAAGTCCTCAGAGCTGGGGTCCTGACCTCCCCTCAATCTCAGCCTATCTGAAGGGAGCAACGTAACATTAAAGTCCCCTCCCACCAACCATGGGTTGCCCCGGAAAGCCTCCCTAGCGGCTCTCAAATCCACCTACAGCTGATGACGCGCTGAAGCATGACACGGTCCATAAACACAGGAGAGAGCAAACACCGTACCCGAGTGAAGGCACTCCAACAGAACTGTGAGGACATGAGTGCCTCTCAACTTCGCTAGTTGAGCGAAGGCCGAACCCTTCCAAGCAACAAGCACTCCACCCGCAGAGCCAACCGCTCCGATTGAACTGAAAGCTGATACCGATCCCGCATCAAAGGACTGCCATGCCACGTTTGTGATTGACTCCAACTTGGTTTCTTGCAACAAGACAACATCGCAACCCCACCCCATGAGTCTCGACCCCAGAACCTGCCTCTTCTCCGGGTCACCCAGACCCCTTACGTTCAAGGAGAGAACCTTCATTTATACCCATGTTTGACCCCTCCCCCCGATCTCACCACTCCCACCGCCTCCGCAATCTTTGCTTTCAGCTCGGAGATCGGTGCAGGCTCCGCCGCAATAGCCCTGGAATGTTGCCTTCTTCAGTATCTTTTCCCGGATCTTTTATCTGCCACCCCTTCACCAACTTGTCCAGTGGATGAACTCCCTCCACCTCTGGCCCCAGCGGGCTCCTCCTCCTGGTTCGTGCTCCCTGGGGCAGCCATAGAACTACCCGGGAGGGCGTAACCAGAAACAACAGATCCGACGAAAGTCGACACTTGGTACTCAGTACCTCGTTCAAAAGGATCCTCACCGCTATCATGGCACGGTTCCCTTCCCCACTAGAAGGAGCCCGAGTACTGGAGCCCCAAAACCCCCCAAATGGGAGGCGAAACGATGGATCCATTAAGAAAGCCACTCGCCAACAGCTTCCCCGAATCGGGCATGCTACCCGACCTAAAACCACCCATACTCGGGCACGGAACACCCGACACCGCGATCCGAGTGAAAACCGGACCTCCATTCCCCCATGAAGTGAGGAGGAGATCTTCCTGCTGGATTCGGAACCGAGGCTCCAAACCCGCTACGCATGAGGGAAGTGAAAGCACCGAAGGATCCCCCGCAGCACAAAAAGGAAGCCCGTCCGACACATATGAAGCGCAGGAACCCTGGCAGAACGGTTCCCGTAACACTGGTCCAGAAACTCTTGAAAAATCGAGCCTTGCCGCAACCACACGCGACCGTTCCCCTCCCCGAGGAGAAGTCGAAGCGACGCCTTCGGTCCCCGCACGACTTGGCGGCGGTGGAGGAGCAAGGAGCCGGACCTGCACCCTGAAGGAGAAACGACCAACCTCCAAGACCGCCTCCGATACGGGAGCCACACCGAGAGGGCACTCCATCAGGACCATCGTCACCTCCGGGTCGGTGCCCGACGCAACACCATCCTCCAAGACCCTTAACACCGTACCCAAATGCTTCAGCGTTGGACCCAACGCATTGATCGTCCGCGACAAGAAGGGTGCCTTGCAGATCCGCGCCACCCGAATGACAGGCCGTTCAACAAAACCATTAGCGAACCTTGGCAGCCTCCAAACGACAGCTCCTCCCGCCTCGGAGGTCAGCAGAGCCTCCTTCTGCTGACCCGTCAGACCGCGAGCACAGAACCGGCCCGCTCCCAGCCAAACTACGTCGTCCTCGAACTCGCCATTGAAGCAACGCGAGAGCTCCTCCTGTACCATCAATTTGGTCGGTGCTCTGCCCGAACCCTCCAACGAAAATCCCACCAAGAGACCGGCTATACCTTCTCAGTGAAGGAAACGTCACCCACGTCGGGACCCCCACCCGCCTTCTAGGAGCCTGGAGCAGTGTCGTGCATCTTCGCTTCCTCAGAACCACGATCTCCCACGATCGAGCCAACTGGGGTCGCCATGCGAACCGCCGCTACACATTGACTACGACGGTGACCCACACAACTACACGAGAAGCATCGGGGAGGGAGAGCACAGGATGAAGCAAGATGCCCCCGCCCCCCGCATCTAAAACAACGATGCCTGGGTTTCCGATGAGACACCACCTTCCACCCTCCGACACCAACTCCATCTTCCGGACTCTGCGCACGCTCCTCATGAAGCAACGTCTCCTCCGCTCACACCTTCGAGTTTCCCTCCTCACTTCCGCCCGGAAGCTCTCTCGCCAACTCCGCGCTCCCTGCCTCTCACCCTTCCTCATTTTGCTTTTCAAAATAACCTCAAGTGCGTTTCACTATTATCATCTTCTTCGAAAGTGCAATGCATACATCATCCCTTTGAGGCGTTCTCTCATGGTTTCATCCCGCTCCTTAAGGAGTAGGGTTCCACGTTAAATCCCAGAGTTCTTCATGTTTATATTCTTTTCTCTGATATTTCGCTTTCACATTCCTATTTTCTAACATGGTAACAGAGCGGGTCGATTCTTGAGGATTCTAAGCTCCTTATTTTTATTCGAGATTCGATGTTGGAGTTCTTGTTCATGATGATTTCTATTTGAAGATTATTTTGTATCATTTCTGTTCATATATGGTTGAGATTTGAGTTCAGTTCTAGGGTTTTTTCAAAACCCTAGATCTTCCAGGAGATCACAACAATTGGTCTTGAAGGATTTCGTTGAAAAGCATATCTCGACGGCAACAGAAACTTGCGATCGTACTCTCTTCAACGGTTGGCGACTCCTGCACAAGCAGAAGGAATTCCATTCTCAAGCTTCGGCGTAGCAGATGCTCGAGGCAGGATCCCCTCTCTCCTCCTAGTCCTATTGGCGTTACCATACATCCTCTCTAGCCGGTGCTCCCTTCGATGGCGGCACAACCACATAAGCCCCCTGTCAGCTGGAGCGCATATTGCGGCACCTCTCCTCACAACTGCGCAACCATAGTGAAGCCCTAGCCGCCGATCACCCTAGCGGCAACTCCTCTCTAGTCGTAGCTTCAGGCTACGACAACGAGCCCCGACTTGCGCCACCATGGCTTCCGCCTCTAGCGGTCCTCTAGTAGCCTCTATGCAAACCCCATCGCGTGAAGGAATCAAGCGGTGTCCCCTCTCCGATTCACGCGCATCCAGGAGCTCCAGGAGGAGCCCCATCGCATGGCGGCGCAACCTTGCGCGCTTCCATCCCCGTGCGCGTCCTGCACGGCGATCCCCCTTTCGCCGAACTCCAGGTGCCTGGTGATGCCGCTTAACATCCACCGCCCTCGCACAAGCGACGCGAGACCACCATCACAGGCAGAGCCCTCCCATGCGCAGTACCGCTCCTCCGCTCAAGGCTCCAGCAGCGCTGCTTTTTCTCCAGCCGAAGATGCCGCGTAGATCTCGCTCCAAGAAAGCCCCATCGGGTGGTGGCGGCTCGTGACGAGGGTTCCCAAGCAGGGAACCCTAAATAATCAAGGAAAAAGAAAGAGGAGGTAGAGGTTAAAAAAGGAATTCTTCAAAAAAAGGAGAAAATGTGCGTACATTAAAAAAACTGTATGCATAAAATGGAATCATACAAAAATATCGTACGAAAAAAAAACTTTGAAAAAAGAAAAGAAAAGCCGTAAATAATATTCATTTGAAACGGCTACAAAAAAAATCATTTGTGATGTTTTTTGTTCTTACCATTATCTTATCTTCTCCCAACTTGATCGATGTTTGTTATTCTGACCAGTATGAGAGAAATAGGAAGTATTATGTAGAGTCACAGGTCAGATGCCAGATTCCAGACCAGCCGGAATTTCAGACTCTACAGATTTTGTCTGATTTCAGACTCGACGTCCAGATATTTTCCGAGTCTTCAGTTTCAGACACACACATGTATGCGGTCTTTTCAGATGAGCACGTATTTGCCATCATTGTTTGTGGTCCCCATCTTGTGTTTCGACCATGGTTTTCATGTAATCCATAGGGACTCTAGTGTAGAGATCCCATTCCCTATGCAATATGGGCTAGCGTTTTCATATGGTTTCATAGGGACTCCAGAGTAGAGATTCCATTGTCCGTGCCAGATGGGAGAGACCTAGTTCTCCTACGAGGAGACTTTTTTAGACTCCATTCTCAAGCGATCGTGAACTCCAACACGAGATCCTTCCGGGGTTCCTATGAGAGAGAACCCACTTTGAGGTCCCGATGAGGGAGATCCATCTTCAGAGATCTACGTATGGATAATTAGCGACGTTCTTTATTCGACCCTTTCAGAGATGGAGCAGTTGTCCACATTGTTGTGGCGGACCAGAGTTCTCCAAGTAGAGACTCATTTCAGTTGCAGTGACTCTGACAGGCGCAGTACAGAGCACATGCTCTCCGACGAGGAGATTCAGTTTGACTCACACTCCAGCCCATTCATCCTCCTCACTTGCACGGCATGAGAAGCAACGTCCTCGACAACAACCGACAGTTGTGCACATTGAGTTGATATTGTCTGTAGTGTCATGTAGCGTGAGTTGAGATTTCTTTCTATTTGTCCAAGCTGAGCATTGCATGCTCCAGCTTGAGGGGGAGTGTTGGAGTATAGGTTGTATGCGTCACTTATGTGGGAGATGGGTAAATGGATCTCTCCAGTATCCATTTGCCACATCCATTTGTTTAGTCCCACATCTACCAGTTGTGAGATGCGGAGACTCAGTGAGGGCTATATAAGAAGTCCTACACCCCATGTATCCAGGGAGAAAGTGCAATGCATACATCAACCCTTTGAGGCATTCTCCCGTGGTTTCATCCCGCTCCTTAGGGAGTAGGGTTCCACGTTAAATCCCGGGGTTCTTCATGTTTATAGTCTTTTCTTTGATATTTCTCTTTCGCGTTCCTATTTTCTAACATATGTAATATTCCAAAATGACCAATCAAACTGATATTACATGCTTTAGGATGGTGGATCACAATTTGACACAAATCACACTTAAACTTCGATCGTGGAGATAGATTTGGAAAAGCTCGTTTGATCTTTTGCAAGGTTAGATGACTAAAACATGAGATACAATAATTGTAGTCTCTGAACTAATGGTAGCATATTTAACATATGGAGATTGCATCATGCGATAGACACTCTTCTCTTTTCGACTATATGTAATAACTTATTCTACTAGTATTTCTTGAAACATATTGAATATGTCAAAACAATTTGCTAGTTTAGATAGTAATATGACTTACATATAAGAGGCTCAAAGGAAAATCATGGGCTAATAAAAAACAAGGAAAATCATGGGCTAATAAAACACATTGAAGCTTCAGATGAGTAGAGTGCCATACCCACCATACTCATAATGGGCAAATGATGCCCATGTACAATTCATATTGTCCATCCCTAGCAATAGCTTGAAATTGGGCAATTATTGTGCATCCTTATGGAGCTGGTGAAATACATCGTACTCAAAACGACTAATTGGTCTCGTATCACAAAAACCTGAAACCTTCGAGGTAGTATCAATATCATCAATAATAAACGTTGATTAACAAGAAACTCAAAAAAGGTGTAGTAATAGTAAAAAACGACAATGCAAAAGTATAATCATAGATAAATAATAAAGAACTTGAAAGGACACCATGATTAAACGTAGAACCCTACTCCATTAGGAGCAGGATGAAACCATGGGAGAATAGCCGAAATGGATGATGTGTATGTTGAACTCTCTCGAACGCGATGTCTTTGAGGACATGACATATTGCTAGAGAAAGCCCAATCAACTAATAAGAAGTCTAAATTTAGTGTCTCAATTCAACAATTAGTCTCGTGTATAAATATTCATGGTGCAGGAAATAAGTTCTCATGATTACGTGCCCTAACTAAGATGAATTAGGCTGAGTAAGTGACCCACGTGTGAAGGGGCTGGAATGAATAGGTTGAGTGTGTGTTTAAGTGCACATAAGCACATGTTCCCAGCTGATCAGTGACCCCGTAAAAGGTGCGTTCACCAAGGGCTTTGAAGGAGGTCTATTGTTTGGGTGATGACATGATCATTGCGTGGGGATGGACCAACCGAACGCCTCTGACCAAATTTTTTTGAGGAAATAAAAGGAGGGACCACACAAGGGTGTCCCCCCATGGTTAGATTAAAATATAAGAAAAAACTACAAAAGCCAAGACTCGAGGAGAGTTCTGCATGATGAAATACATTCTCCAGCTAGTATTGTTCCCCACGGACTCCAACTAAAATATAACATGATGGATCGATTCGATGTCTGATAAGCTTCTCTTCCCATGCTTGATCACATAGAGATGATACCCCCTTGGCTCCATTGAAAATGGCCACTATGTTAGTGATGAGCTTCGCAATGCTCTCCCAATTATATGGAGGACATGATGCAAGGTGATGTCGCACCTTGGGTTTGAAAGGCATGTGAGAGGGGGACCTTGAGCATTTGGGCAATGTCGAAGCCCCTAGGGTGATGTATGTGGATGGTTCTTCGATGTCGAGATATTGTGTATTTCTATATTCTATAAGTATCGTTTGCTTATTTGTATTTCTGTTTTTCCTTCTTATGTAATTTACCCATAGGTCTCTCCTCTATATAAGAGAGCCTAGGGTTCTCAGAAATAGACATCTCTTATTTTTCTTCCAACATGGTATCAGAGCGGCGGTCCTAGACCGGAGCTCCTATACCCTAACCCTAGTTCCCCACCCGCCGCCCCCTCCTTCTTTCTCCACCCGCGCCGCCGAGGTCACCCAGGCCACTCGCCGCCTGCCGCTAGCCATTGGCCTCCCCCCTCTCGCCGCCTGCGCCGCCCAGCCCTTGGCGGAACCCCGCCTGCGCCGCCCAGCCGTCGAGGGCATCTCGCCACCGCTGCCAGGGGGCACCACAACCCAGCTCAGGTCTTGGCGGTATACCACTACCACCGCCCAGCCCTAGGTGGCCTCTCGCCTAAGGCCGTGGAGCCTTTTGTTGAGGCCCGCTCCTCGGATCTGGGATACCCGTTTACATATTATCCGTAGTATCATGTTTGCTAAAGATCGCATTAGAGAACTGAAAATTAGGGGGAATTTTTTTTCATATTTACTTTATGAACGACATTCACAATTAACAAATAAGCCACAAAACTATAATATGTCATCAATCTATTGCATAAATTTCCATAGCATTTAACAAGTAACAATAGAATTGCATTATATACATGCATCCCAATTGTATCAAAAGAGAAATAAAAGCATTTATAATATCCTTGAACAAAATTTTAACAGACATACCTGATATGTTTTGCTTCAGAAGCTGACATTCAACTCTCCCAATACCACGGTGCAGGTATTTTGCATGCAATCCATGCAATAGGGAGAAAAGAACATCAACAAATGTTGAGTAAATCTTATTAGTTAGAAGTAACAAGAAATTTTAGTGGCTTCAAAAGAAAGCAAGTAAGTAAGGCTTAGCAATTAAATTTAGAGCTATTGGCAATGAAACAAGTTTTCTAGTTATTCAGCAAGTGAATTTCCCAACTTAGTTACCCTACCTTAATTTCCCAATATTTATCATTTGATATATAGATTATATGATCCATATTTAAACTATCATCTTTTACTTAATTATAAATCATGTTTAATGGATCTTGGAGATGTGGGTTTTGAGTCTTTGTTCTTGGTCTTTATCTAATGTCTCAGATTTAGTGGATAATCTGGGATCTTGATCCGAGTGTGATCTCATATTATGATTCTAAGGTGTGACTCCAGTATAAAAATGTATATGATTTCCGTTCTTCCCCATCAATTTCAAGTTTCAATGATTTATTCAATGCCTATCATGATTGAGATGATTCAGATATCTTGAGTATTTAATGATTGACTTGGTCGAGATAATTTAGGTCTCCTCTGATGATTGTGAGTCATGTGGATAGACCATAGTAAGTGTAGATGATGAGTCTGATGTTTTGATTCTTTTCTTGCTGAATTTCTCAAGTATAGTGGATAGTCTGTGGTCTTGGTCTAGGTAAGACCTCACACTATGACTCTAAGGCAGTAAGGAAGCCTTAGGGTTGAGGTGCCTCCGTAGGCATGCGGTGGAGTAAAATGCATCCTAACTAAGTTCCCAACACGTCCACTAACTAATTCAAACCACTGTGGTAGTAGCTCGTAGTCTGATAAGGATGATTTTCATAAATTGATCTTTTCTCTTCGTCAGGAAATACTGGCGGAACAGTAACTAGCTTAATGGAAACTAAGCTCAACTACAACCAACTCAACTGTAATTCATCTCAACTTTAGCCAAACTCATTTGTGACTCAATCCAATCTCAAATGTAACTCCAAATTCAATTGTAACCGATTCAGATGTATACATGGATGATTTGATGTAGCATCGCCAAGTCTGTTGGCGAAAAGTAAACAAAAATTCAATCGGTGAGGTAGCCTACAAAAGAGGCTCTTCCATCTCGCCCTCTAAGTGGAAGAGCGGTCCAGTAGAGGGATAGGTCTACTCCAAAACTACGCCACTGAGACGGGTGAGAGAGACTCTCCGGAAAAGTCACTCTAAAAGAAAATCGGCCCGACCGGTACGGGCTAACGAGCTCGAAAAACTAAAACCAAGGGTCTTCCAGCCTAGGTACCCTAAAAAACAAGAGTCAGCGGAACTGGTCTTTAAAAGAAAACCTGTGGATCCCAGAGAGGCGTAAAAACTACGAGCGCTCGCGAAAAAAACCGAGAAAAAGACTGGGATCCTAGACCCGCGCACTAAGCCCGCTGCCCTAACTGGGCTTCCTAATCTCCCGCCCAGCTGAGGGTCACCGCACCCTCGCACAGTCAGGCGTAAAGGTCACCATGACTGGCACTCTTAATTCATAGTCATCACTGAATCACCAATGCTGACTTGATTCCTCAACCTTTCTCAATCTCTGCTGTGGTTGATTGTACAGATCTATGTCTTTTTTTATCAATGATCTTATTGATATAACTGATTCTGCATTGATTTCACTTATTCATCTACCCCATCATTTCTCAATCTCTTCAATGGTCGACTTTACAATTCTAGGTATTTTGTCACTACCTATCTTTGATGATATGTATAAATAGTAGAATATGCCTAAAAGATTAATTTATGAAGATGATCGGCCTTTGTGGTCACATCTTATTATTTCTAAAATCATAAGATCACCATCTATGCTTTGGATATGGATCTAGCTAGTCTTTATCATTTTGTTTTATATGATACCTAAACAAAAATCATGTCTCAATTGTACCAGTTCCAGTTGAGACATCAAAGGAGGGGTGTTTTCTGATCATTTGCCATAACATCCTATATATATAATAGATTGTATGAATAGTAGACTATACATAATGATCAATTGATTGATGATTTCTTATTCGTAAAGATCTTGAGAAATCATTTATTGACTTTGAGAGAAGAGTTCTAATATTTTAAAAGATGAATTCTCAGAAGTTGTCAATGCTATAAAATATAAAGGGGGCATCGAAAAGCTATTACATATCACTGTGAATCGCTTGGACATTGCTCGTGTAGATAGCAAAGTAGATTAGTTCATGGGTCACTCTAGGATGTTGTTATAATGCTATACATATACATTATGATTTCCTCAGCAAGGAATCTCTGGGTTTCACCATTTGTGCATATGTATATTATACAGGTTTTCCTGTAGACAAGAAACCCATGACAAATTTTAGTTTGTAACCTGGATGAAACCTCATCACATTGCGACTCAAGAAACTGTAAAAGCTATATGGATAGATCCTTAGGGGCATATGTTCTTATAGGAGCCTCTACCTATGCAACCAAATTATGATATTATACTGCATTATTCATAGATACAATATTGTTTTCCACCTTGGACCAAACATATGGAGGTTAATGGCACATGATTATCTCTTCGAGCAAGTTCATAACAATCACTCTGTGAAGCTCCATGTTAGCTGTTGGAATTCTTGGTTGGTGTGGTCTAATGCTTGTTATGTTTGGAATAACTCACAATCTCGAGCTGTTGTCTACAGCACATCTGTTAGGGGATATGAAGTATTTTGATATGAATTTTGTTTAGTTTATAAGCATTGACATCATCCTTATTAGGATTTCATCCAAAAATAACGCGTCTTTAGCCACAAGTGCATCAAAGTATCTTATAAATTTATAATCGACTTTAGGACTCTCTTTATCATTGAAAATAGTAATTGAACATGTCCTTGATGTAAAGAACATGCAGTTGATTAATAGGAGTCATTGCTTTCAATTATAAAGGTAAGCCATCCTGTTTTGAGGTCGAGTTTTTTTTAGAGGCTCAGTTACTTATATTAGATTCTTTATTTATGAATTGCTTCATCCTTCTCAGGATTCCATAAGAAAATGCATGTGATTTCCCCCAAATGTCTATTTTTATGTGCTAAAAATTGTGGCTAATTAATAGCCTGTACTTAGGTTAATTTGCATGCTAAACCCAAATTTTTTATCCTCAAAATTTAAGAAATCAAGATTATATGTAATGGTTGTAAAGTTTTGATGAATTCCATGTAAAGCTTCACATTCTCTTCTAATTTCATAGGCAATTTAAGGAATTGAATCATGTATGGAAGGCAGCAAAAGGAGGGGGAAAGATTGTACCTTTGATCCTCTAAGTTTGGAGGGATTTTGTGGCTTTATCTAACATACAACAATAGATAAAATACCTGATGGATAGCAACAAAAAAAACTGAATTAGAAACTTCAACATTGATTTTAATGAGAACAAAGAGGAGAGAGATATGTAACTTTGAATATCTCCACTTTGGAGATCCAAACTTGCTTGCAACATCCTTTTCCTGATAGGAGCTTCAGTTCATTCGGATCCGGATGTTACACCTTTGAAGAACGCCTAGACCGCCGGCTTCAATTGCCGTCGGTCTCCTTTGTTGATCTTCGTCTTCTTCGCACACCTCGGATTATGGATTTGATTGCATAGGTCTACATATGCAATCAAATCCCCATATGTCATTGTAGACAAAATCTCTCTTAGTCTACATACCCTGTGATCTTCATTCGGCATCATGTCAGAAAACAAAGTCGACGTACCCGCCACAGGTGCCTTCATAGGTCCGACACCGATTGTCAAGATTGACGGGACGAACTATGAGCTCTGGGCTATGCAGTTCATGAGTCTCATGAAGTCCAATGGTAAGAAACATATTCTTACCGATGATGAGCCAACGGAGAAAACATGGATTCACGCCACATGGGAGGCAGACGACGCGTATGCCAAAGTCCGGTTATCTGGGACATTGACGATAGAGATCGCCAACGACGTACTGCATCAGCCCACGACAAAGTCAATGTGGGATATTCTAGCCGCGACATATTCTCAAGCGCGGAATGAGACCAAGATATTACAGTTGCAGCATGATATTTTCATGGTCAAATAGAATGGACGTCCTCTCTACTCACTGTATACATCTCTGCGAGGAATGTTTGAGAAGCTACATAGCTTCATGCCTTTGACGGCCACTCCCGAGCAGCAAAAGACATACAAGAATGCTACCATGATGGGTGTATTCCTGGCTGCACTTGATCTAGAGTACGATGCTGCCCGCTCTCAGATTCTTGCTGACGCCAGTATTCCTCCCATGGAGGAAGCTTTCCGTCGACTTAGTCGAATCACCGTCCCGAGCTCTACTACTACTCAGACACCTTCAGTGATGGCTGCTTCCAGAGGACGAGGTGGCTCATCTACCTTTCGTGGATGTGGTCCCCGTGGCCATGGGGGTCGGATCCGTCAGCCTTGCACGCACTGTCACCGTCTTGGACATTTCGAGGATACATGCTACTCTAAGCATGGGTTTCCAGCTTCGGCCCGAGTAGCAGCACAAGTTGAGTCACCGGCACCTTCTTCTTTGGACCAGCGTTTCGATGATCTCGTTGCCAGACTGAGGAACATTATGCCTCCTGACCCAGCTCCAGGCGGCCAACCAGATGTTGCAGCCTCTGTTTCTGCCAGTACATCCGCTACATCCAGTACGTCAGGTAGTTCTTATGCTCTCACCTCTTGTGATGGCTCTATGCTGATAGAATGGATTATGGATTCTGGAGCGACACATCACCTATGTGGGGACAAAGAGCAGCTTACTGCATATAGAGAGGTTCCTCCAGGGCGGACTGTGGTGATAGCTAATGGAACACATTCCCCGATTACAGGACAGTGGGAGATTACCCTAACGCCCTCCATGAGATTAATGTGTTATATGCTCCTGATTTCTCTATGAATTTACTGTCCATTAGCAAGATTACAAAGGATTTGAACTGTCGAGCCATTTGTGATTTATCGTCTCTTGATTTCAGGACATACTCACAGGCAAAGCGATTGGGGGTGGCTGTGAGCAGAATGGACTCTATCGTCTGGTCCGTACTCCCTATGTCGGTGCATCTCTTCACTCTACAGGATCAGCCTCTCCATACACCTGGCATCTCTGTTTTGGTCATCTACCTCTTCAGAAGATGAGTCGTGTTCTGCCACATATTTCTCCAAAGACGTCGTTCCAGTGCGAGTCGTGTCAGTTGGGAAAGCATCATAGGTCCACTTTCCCGAGTCGTCTGAGTCGGAGCAGTAGCTCTCTTTTTGAGTTAGTCCATATTGATATTTTGGGTCCCAGTCGTGTACCTGATCATCAGGGACACATGTTTTATCTTGTTGCAGTTGATGATTTTTCTCGCTTATCTTGGGTGTATTTATTACAGAATAAATCTGAAGCAGGAAATGTGATCCAAACGTTCATCAATGAAGTTCAAAATGTTTTCTCTTCTACTGTGAAATTGTGCGCTCTGACAATGCTAAGGAGTTTTGTACTCGTACTCTTTCCTTGTTCCTTTCCTCCCATGGCATAATTCATCAAACATTATGTGCTACACTTCACAACAAAATGGTGTTGCAGAGCGGAAACATCGTCATCTATTGGATATTACTCGGACCCTACTTATTCAGAGTTGCGCTCCACATTCTTTTTGGGGTGATGCAGTCCTCACAGCTTGTTATCTAGTCAACCGCATGTCCTTGTCTGTCTTGGGTGAGAAAACTCCTTTCTCTATAGCCTTTCCTGAGAATGAGTTGTTCTGTCTTACGCCCCGTGTTTTTGGATGTGTCGCGTTTGTCCACCAGTCGGCTCCAGGTCTTGATAAGCTCTCTCCCAGGGCTATCAAATGCGTATTTGTAGGGTACTCCAGAACTCAGAAGGGTTATCGTTGCTTTGGTCCTGTTCGTGGAAAATATGTTGTTAGTGCTGATGTCACATTCTTTGAATATGTGATGTTTTTCTCTTCTACAGGTGACAGAATGACCACTCCCGAATCTGATACTAAGGTCTACATGTCACCTCCTCCTACGAGTCAATTATCTCCGGTACCAGTCATACATCCAACACCTCCACCACCACAACCACCACCACCACCACCTCCACCACCTCCGATGCCTGTGACAGTGGTTCCACCATTACCAAAATTCTATACCCATCGTCCATCTTTTGCTCATGGTCATTGCCAATCAACTAGCATGTCCCAGGTTTGTCCTGATAACATGGTTTCTAACGATGGCTCTGGAGATGTTTCTATACAGGGATCAGTGCAGGATGAGATTCATAACGACCTAGACGTACCTATTGCCGTTAGGAAGCAGAGGCGTACTTGTGCGACCTATCCGCTTGCTTCTCAGGTTTCATTTCATCGTCTTACAGGGGACTTCCAAAAATTTGCAGTTGCTCTATCTACCGTGGAAATTCCACGGACCTACCAGGATGCATTGAGGGATAGCAGATGGCGTCTTGCTATGGAAGAAGAAATGGCCGCCTTGCAATCCCGTGGTACCTGGAGTCTAGTTTCTCCTCCTCCTGGAGCGTCTGTTGTCAGTTGCAAATGGGTGTTTACTGTTAAACACCATGCAGATGGGAGCCTTGATCGTTACAAAGAAAGGTTGGTCGCACGTGGTTTTACGCAGACCTATGGAGTTGATTACATGGACACGTTCTCCCCGGTTGCTCGACATTCCACTTTACGTGTTCTCCTTTCAGTTGCTGTGGTACGTGACTGGCCCTTATTCCAACTTGATGTTAAAAATATTTTTTTATATGGAGACCTACAGGAAGAGGTCTATATGCAGTAGCCTCCGGGGTTTGCTGCTGAGGGGGAGTGTCAACAGGTTTGCAGGCTCCATAAGGCAATATATGGCCTTAAACAGAGTCCAAGGGCATGGTTCCAAAAGCTTTCATATCTGATTGGACGACAGGGGTTCAAGATGTCAAATGCAGATCACTCCTTGTTTGTGCAGAGAACATCCAGAGGTACAATTGCTATCTTGGTTTATGTTGATGATATAGTTATTACGGGAGATGATGAGCAGGGGATTAAGATGACAAAAGATTTTCTGGGCAGCAAATTTGTAACCAAGGACCTGGGTACCCTAAGGTATTTCTTAGGGTTGGAATTTGCTAGGAATGCACAGGGTCTTGTGATGACCCAAAGAAAGTATGTTACAGACATGCTTGCAGAGACGAGCATGATTGGGTGTCGACCTTCTACTACCCCTATGGATCCTAGCATGAAGTTATATGATGATGATACAGATGAAGTCGACAAGAGAAAATACAGAGAGATGGTGGGAAAACTTCTTTATGTTACAATCACCAGACCGGATATTGCCTTTGCAATGAGCCGAGTAAGTCAGTTCATGGAGCAGCCTCGACAAGTACATATGGATGCTGTATACATGATATTGAGGTATCTAAAGTCGTCTCCAGGAGCAGGATTATTCTTCAAGAAAGGAGAAACTCTCTCTGTATCCGCATACGCTGACGCAGACTATACAGGTTGTCCTAAAGATTGAAAATCGACTTCGGGTTTCGCAGTGTTCATTGGCAATTCTCTTGTTTCTTGGAAAAGCAAGAAACAAACAGCTGTAGCAAGATCAAGTGTTGAATTCGAATATAGGTCTATGGCGCAAGCTAGTACAGAAATGATGTGGGTTCGAGCAGTTTTAGTTGACTTGGTTCCTCTACCCATGGAGTTACATTGTGATAACCAGGCTGCCCTATTTATTACAAACAATCCTGCATTCCATGAGAGAACAAAACATATCGAGGTAGATTGTCACTATACCAGAGATATGATTCAGAAGGGTTTGATTTCCACTTCTCATGTTAGTTCTGGGGAGCAAACAACAGATATCCTTACCAAGCCATTACTCAGAGGACCATTCCAGAAGTGTTCGTCCAAGCTGAGCATGATTGATATCTATGCTCCATCTTGAGGGGGAGTGTCGAGATATTGTGTATTTCTATATTCTATAAGTATCGTTTGCTTATTTGTATTTCTGTTTTTCCTTATTATGTAATTTACCCATATGTCTCTCCTCTATATAAGAGAGCCCAGGGTTCTCAGAAATAGATATCTCTTATTTTTCTTCCAACATTCAACATTGACAACATCGGGAAGACGTGAAACTGTGTCGAGGATAGGCTTGGATGGTGGGTTTAGGGGTATCAAACCAACGGTTTAGGACCAATGATCTGATGCCATGATGGAAGAAAGACATAATATATTCATTATGAAAAGCCTATCCCTCCAGGTAGGGAGATGTGAGGCCCGCTCCTTCTCGGATCTGGGAAACCCGTTTACACATCATCCGTAATATCATATTCTCTAGAAATCGCATTAGGGAACTGGGAATTAGGGAATTTTTTTCTTTTTTCTTTTACGAACGACATTCGCATTAACTAACAGGCCACAGAACTATAACATGTCACACTTATATTGCATAAACTTCCATAGCAGTTAACATGTAATAACAGAATTGTATTATATACATGCATCCCAATTGTATCAAAAGAGAAATAAAAGCATTTATAATATCCTTAAACAAAACTATAACATACATACCTGGTATGTTTTGCTTCAGAAACTGACATTCAACTCTCCCAATACAACGGTGCAAGTATTATGCCTGCAATCCATGGAATAGGAAGAAAAGAACATCAACAAATGTTGAGTAAATCTTAATTAATTAAAAATAACAGGAAATTTAGTGGCTCCAAAAGAAAGCAAGTAGTTTGGCCTTGACAGTTAAAATTTAAAGCTACTTGTAATGAAACAGGCTTTCAAGTTGTTTGGTATGTAAAACCCCAGTCTACTCATCCTACACTAATTACCCACATAATCATTTATATATAAATATCATATGTTCCATATTTGAGTCATTGCCTTTCTATTAATTATAATATAAGTTTGATTGGTCTTGAAAATGTGATTGATGAGACTCTGATATGATCATTATCTCTATTAAATGCTTATAATGATGTTTAAGAATCTTGTGGATTGATCATAGTAAGGGTATATGATGGATACGGGGTTTTGATTCTTTTCTTGTTGATTTTCTCAAGTTTAGTAGATAGTCTGATAAGGATGATTTTTATAATATGGTCTTTTCTCTTTGCCAGGAATTATTGGCAGAAAAGGAACTAGTTCAACGGAAACCAACTCAACTGTAATTCAACTTTAGCCAACTCAATTGTGACTCAATCCAATCTCAAATGTATCTTTTTCAGATTCAACTGTAACTGATTTAGATGTAGCCATAGAGGATTCAGATGTATATATGGATGATTTGGATGTAGCATCGCCAAGTCTGTTGGCGAAAAATAAACAAAACTCAAGCGGTGAAGTAGCCTACAAAAGAGGCTCTTCCGTCTCGCCCTCTAATTGGAAGGGCGGTCCAATAGAGGGATAGGTCTACTCCAAAACTACGCCACTGAGACGGGTGAGAGAGACTCTCTAGAAAAGTCGCTCTAAAAGAAAAACCGGCCCGACCGGTACGGGCTAACGAGCTCAAAAAACTAAAACCAAGGGTCCTCCAGCCTAGGTACCCTAAAGAACAAGGGTCAGCGGAACTGGTCTTTAAAAGAAAACCTGTGGATCCCAGAGAGACGTAAAAACTGCGAGCGCTCGCGAAAAACCGAGAAAAAGACTGGGATCCTAGACCCGCGCACGAAGCAGCCGCTGCCCTAACTGGGCTTCCTAATCTTCCGCCCAGCTGAGGGTCACCGCCCCCTCGCACAGTCAGGCGTAAAGGTTACCATGACTGGCACTTTTAATTACTAGTCATCATTGAATCATCATCACTAACTTAATTTCTCATCCTCTCTTGAACTCTGATGTAGTCAACTTTACAGATCTAGGTATCTTGTTGATAATTATATTGAATAGGTAGGATGGGGAGCGGAGGATGGGGAGCGGGGATGGGGAGTTTGGAGCGGAGGATGGGGAGCGGGGTACGTAGGGCGTGCGAAGTGCGTAGGGATGGTCGGGGGCATTCGGCTGATGGGACTCGAGAGTCAGGTCGCGAGCGACGTGTGGATGTTTATCGCAGGCCTTTTGGCGCTAGGTGGGTTCCAGAGCTGCGGAGGGCGTGGCGACCTAAGGCGCGGGGTGCTGCGGGTCCTTTCTTCGGGAACGCCGTGTTTTCTCGCGGTCTCATGGTACAATGGCTGACGACGGCGATGGCGGATGGACCCGGGTATCCCACGCTAAGCCGGGTAAGCGGTGCTTCCGCTGTGACTCTCGGGGCCATTCTGCGTCCGAGTGTTTTGCTCCCCCTCGGTGTTTTCTTTGTGGGAAGCTTGGCCATCGGCGGGTTTCCTGCTGGTCTTCTTCGACTGCTCCTGGGTCGCGGTTTGTTGCCCAGCCCGTGCGTGATGGTGCAACTCGCCAGCTTGGTGGTCGCGATTTTCGCTCCTTCGCCCAGGTGGTGGCGGCTGGTGGGTCTTCCCCTCCCTTGCATGGGGTTGCTGGTGATGCTCAGGTAGTGGGTCCTTTGGCTCTTCCTACTTTTTCCTCAGGTTCGGCCTTGCATGGCTCCAAGGCGGATGGGGTTGCGTCTCTTGCTGATCCGGAGGTCGTGGACATGGGTGCGGAGCCTGCTTTGGTGGGTGGTGTGGTGTTTCCGAAGTTGCCGGAGCATTCGTTTTCATTGGTAGGGGGGGTTTCTGCGGATGGTTCGGCGGGGGGGGGGGGGGGCTGGGCTTCCTGAGGAGGTCTTGGTGTCGGGGATGGCGGGGGTGGAAGGCTCGTCAGCCCGTACGGGCCCGGCCTCTGCACTCTCGGTCCTGGTTGGGGTGCTTCGGAGTAGTGTTGCTGACTGGGAGTCTATTCGTGCTGCTACGATGGTAATCCTGGGCGATGGTTTTGGGGGGGACTTCCTCTCTCTCGATGCCGTGCGGTGCTGTGTTAGAGGTCTCTCCCCGGAGCAACGGGAGAGACTCATTCATTGCCAAGGTGTTGCTGGGGTACAATGGCATAGCTTGCGGGTCTCTGACGGTGGTGTTTTCTCGACGGAGGTCCGGGTTGCTGTGGTGAGGGGGGTGCCTTTCCTTTCAAGGACGGTGCACGCTCTCTCGAAGGCCTTCTCCAGCTGGGGGCAAGTTCTTCAGATCCTTGATGACGGCCTCGCTCCTGGTGCTGACTGGCGGTGCTGCCGCGTGCTGGTCGAGGCTCCGTCAGCATTCTTTGCTGAATTGGCGGGGAAGACCCGCTTTGATCAGATGTCTTTGGGTCGCTGGACTTTTACCCTGGAGCTTTCTCTTTATCCTTCGCTGGTGAGGTCGGCTCCGCCTTCTTCGGAGGTGGGTCGGCAGGGACCTTCAGACGCGTTTCCGGCAGTCCGGGAGCAGGTGCATGCGGGTGTCGGTTCATCTCCTTCTTGCCACGTGGTTCTTTCTGGGGCCTTTCCCAAAGCGGCGCCTTGCATGGCACATTCATCACGTGCGTGTGAGGAGGCTCTTCGTTTCCCGCAACCGAGGGGGACCTTCCAAGATATGGTGGCGGTTCAGATCCCAGAAATCCCTTCGTCAGCAGATGCCGTTGTTCTGGACATTGATTCGTCTTCCCATGAAGTTTCCTTTATGCCGGCAGATTTATTGCAGGTGGTCCCCTCCCAGGTCAGGACGTTTATCCCTTATGACCCTTTGGTAAATTCTATTTGGGCCCCCTTCAGGTTTCTTCGGAGCAGTTCCTTTCGGATCCGCAATCGGGCTCGGACCTCCTTCTCGGTACGGATCATCTTATTACGGCTCCCGAAGTGGTATGCCCTCGCCCTATTAGAGCGGTGCCATTCTCCGGTCACCTGGAAGGTCCGCTTTCGCCTTCATCTCCGGTGTCTCAGCCGCTGCTTCTTTATTCGGAATATGCTTCCCATTCGAGGGCTGGAGGGGACGCTGTGGTCCTCCATCCGGTTGCTGTGGGTCAGCCACCTATCCCGGCGATCTTGGATCCGCTTTTCTCTGATTATGGCGCGGCGTCGTCCCCTATTTGTGATTCTTCTGTGGTGGTGGGACTTTCTCCTACGTCCCGTTATGGCCGAAGTTACTCTCGGAGGCGCCACTTTTTCTCCAGTCCCGTTGTGGTTTCTACTTGCCAATCATTGCGCGAGGCGGTTGCGGAGGCGGCTGGCCTTGATCACTTGGCTGACCAGCGCCATACTGGTTTTTGAATGCACCACTACACTTTGGTGTTTTTTTGGGGGTTTTCCGTTTTTGGGCTTTCATTCCTGTTTTTGATGAAGATTGTATCTTGGAACGTTCGTGGCTTGGGTGATGCGGATCGTAGGCGCATTTTGGGCGCGCGCCTTGTTGAATGGTCTTGTGATATCGCGTTCATACAGGAGACGAAGCTGCCGGCTATGGACGATGCTATGTGGCGTTCTTTTGGGGCTGGACAGATAAACGAATTCCGTGCGCTGGATGCTTTGGGTGCTAGGGGAGGTGCTTTTTTGGCCTGGCGATCGTCGCGCTTCTCCTTTTCGTCGTGTAGGCTGGGCCGTCACTCTATTTCGCTGCTGTTAATTTGCGGACAGACTAATATTTGTATGGCCTTCTCTTGTGTTTATGCCCCTATTTGTCATGTTGCCCGTCGTGAACTGTGGGAGGACCTTCGGGAGGATGCTGCTGCTTTTGGAGACATTCCCTGGCTGATTGGCGGGGACTTTAATGTAACATTGCATGCTCAGGATCGCCCACGTGGGCGCGGTGGTCTCGATCCGGGTTCCTCGGATTTCTTGGAGTTCATTAACGATTTGGCTTTTGAATCGTTGGTTCCAAACGATATTTTTTTCACATGGCGGAATAGCTCCTCGCGGTCGCGGATTGATCGTTTTTTGGCAAATAACTCTATGATGGATTGTTTCCCCTTATGTTTTGTCTCCTCGAAACCGCGATCTTTCTCGGATCACAATCCTATTTTTTGGTCGAATGGGGAGGATATCCGTCCGCATTGCATGTTCCGCTTTGAACGCTCTTGGCTTTTGGAGTCTGGATTTCGCGATCTCGTGCGACAACATTGGTCACAACTTTCACCATCTGGCAGTGCCGCTAGTCGATTTGATTTTAAGATTTCATCTCTCAGGAAGCTGCTGGCGTCTTTTAAAAAGGACATTCGTTCTGCCCGCATTGCCACCCGCGTGGAGGCGGATGAAGTAATTTTGCGGTTCGACCGTATTGAGAATGATCGTGACCTTAATCAGGAAGAGTTGCTTGCTCGCGCCAATGCTATGGATAAGGTGAGGCTTGAGGATCGGAAGCGTGTGATTGAATGGCGCCAACGTTCTCGGTTGCGTTGGTTAAAGGAGGAAGACACTAATACCTCGTTCTTTCACAGGGTCGCTTCGGGTCGCCGGCGATCCAATTCTATCTCTTCTTTGCTTATTAATGGCTCTCAGGTGCAGGGGGAGCGGGAGTTGGGTATGGCTGTGTCGGCTTACTTCAAGGAGTGGTATGGGTGCAGGGCTACGCGTCAGTGGCGGTGGTCGGGTAGGGGCGCCGCTGTGCTCCCTCAGGCGGATGCAAATCTCCTTATTGGTCAGATTACTTTGGAGGAATTGAAAGAGGCGGTTTGGGCTCTTAACTCTGACGCAGCCCCGGGACCGGATGGCTTCCCCGTTTTTTTCTATCGGGAATTTTGGGATGTCATCTCCCAGGATGTCTTGGAGGTCGCTAGCGAATTTTGCTCTGGCAACAACGGTTTTAATAAGCTTAACAAGTCTATTATAGCTCTCATTCCCAAGTCCTCTTCTGCCAACCGCATTGAAGATTTCCGGCCAATCTCCATTTCAAATGCCATATACCTTATCATTGCTAAGGTCTTGGCTCGACGGCTGGCTCCGCTTCTTGATTCGCTCATCTCGCCTTCCCAGGCGGCTTTTATTAAGGGTAGGCAAATTGGTGATTGCTATGCGGTGGCATCCGAAATTATCCATGCTTGGCACAAAAACGATGTTAGGGGGATTCTATGGAAAATCGACTTCTCTAAAGCCTATGACTCTCTGGATTGGCGGTTTTTATGGTCTGTTCTTAAGAGGCGGGGATTCCCACCGTTATGGATTTCGTGGGTGCGACGTTGCGTTTCGACTGCCTCTCTGTCGGTTACTCTCAATGGCCGCTTGGCGGGGGGCTTTTTCCAGCCTCGCCGGGGAATTCGGCAAGGATGCCCCATTGCTCCCTTACTATTCGTCCTGGCCGCTGATGTGTTATCCAGCATGATTCATAACGTGGTTGCGGCAGGCCTGTCCCGTGGTTGTTCCATTGAGCCCTTCTCTATGCCGATTATTCAGTTCGCGGATGATACCATTTGCTTCATCGAGGGCGGGGCGTCGAATGTTGCTGGGATGGCTATCACATTGGAGCTCTTTAGTGAGGCGTCGGGGCTTCTCATCAATTATAATAAATCCTCTATGGTCCCCTTTTACATTCCCCCTGAGGAGGTTGAGGTCTGTTCGAGGATCTTGCGCTGTCCCGTGGGTGCTCTTCCGCTGGATTATCTTGGGCTCCCGTTGACTACGGGACGGGCACGCTTACGTGATTGGCAGCCGCTGGTGGATCGCATGGTTGCTCGCTTGGCTGGCTGGCGTGCCGCTATCCTCTCTCGAGGAGGTCGTTTGGTTCTTCTCAAGTCCGTTCTTTCTTCTATGCCAATCTACTTTTTCTCTGTGAAAGGTATGCCTAAGGGGGTCCGTCGGCGGTTGGACTCTTGTTTGAGGACTTTTCTTTGGGGAAAGAAGGGGGCTGCGCGTAGCGGCGTTCCTTTGGTCGCTTGGGACGATGTGGCTCGGCCAAAGAAGGAGGGGGGGCTGGCGGTGAGGCGGTTGGATGTCGTGAACGAGGCTTTTCTCCTCAAATGGGTGACTCGCCTTTGGGGTCCGGAGGATAATCTAATGATTAACTTCTTGAGGTTGGCTGTGGGGGTCGACCGGTGTTTGGGTTTGGATGCTCGCCTATTAGGCTCTCCCTCTCACTTCGCTCGTGATATTGGGAATATTATGGTCCGTAACAGTGCTCTTTTCGTCACTAAGTTGGGGAATGGCTCGCTCATCCGCTTTTGGGGCGATGATTGGACTGGTAGGGGGCCTCTTAAGGATGTTTTTCCTAGCCTCTTCGCGTTGGTGGATGATAAAGACGCGAGGGTTGCTTCTTACTGGGATGGGGCTGCTTGGGGGCCCAGATTTGTGGGTAACCTTTCCGATCAGCGCCAATTGGAATTCATGGCTTTACTGGAGGTTCTTGCGGACTCGCCCTCGCCTTCTGTGGGTCGCGATCACCTATGTTGGAAGGACGGCTCCTTCTCCATTCGCGAGGCTTACCGGGCTCTTCTTCCGCCCTTGGTTGTGGCTGATGATTCTTTGCTTCGGGATTGTCAATTCTTTTGAGGCCTCAGGGTTCCCGAACGAATTGGCATCTTCTTATGGCTTTTCCGTCGTGGGCGTCTCTTAACTCGCAGCCGGTGTTCTGTTCTCTTCCCTTCGGTTTCGCCTACCTGTGGTCTGTGCAATCTGGAGGACGAGTCTACTGACCACCTGTTCTTCCGTTGTGGGAAAACGCAAGACATTTGGGCGGACTTGGGTTGGCTTGACGTCTCGGACTCCGCCTCCTTCTGCGGTTGCTTGGTTCGTTCGCGGGCGAGGAGTAGGAACGACATTCTCACTTCTATTTCCCGGCTATGGTGCATCTGGATTGCTAGGAATGAAGCCCTGTTTGCTGGCCAGCGATTCTACTCGGAAAACGTCCTCATCTCTGCTTCACGTATGGTCTGTGATTGGTCTGTTGCCTAGGGGGTCCTTGCTGTAGTGGAGGTATCGTATTGTGATACCTTCGGTTTTTCTTTGGGTTTCTTCTCTCTCCCTTTTTCTCTCCGCATACTCGCTGTAAGTCTCTTCTCAACTTTGTTTTTTCAATAATTATGGGGCGAGCACCAACGAGTGCGTCCCCTGTTTTTGAGCTTCAAAAAAAAAAATTATATTGAATAGTGATTCATACTTTAGTGATTTTGAATGATTGATCACAAAGATCTTCAGTCATTGATCATAGATGATCTCATCAATTGGCGGCTTGCTTATTAATCTAGATTTATGAAAATATCTCAATGAACTCTTTTTTCAAACCACGAGATCATAAGTTGTTTATTGGAACTGAATTTAAAATTTAATTTAATGTAGAAATTTTACTTTTGTTATTTAACTCGTAATTTAGTGGCAAGACTCTTGATCTAATTTTTATAAGTCCCTTGTATGAAAATACCCTAATATAATGAACAAAAGATGAAAAGATGGTCGATGCAATCCTTCCTGGCACTGCAAAATTTCACCCTGAATCTTCTCTTCCACTAGATCTCAAGTCATTCTAATAATGCTAACATATTGAGATTATCATTTGCTTATCCACCGTAGCCATCTTTCGATTCTTAATCACTATTACTAAGAGATATTGAGAAACCCTCCCAATTGGATGTATCAAACTCCCAGCCAAGAGTTATACCCCTTTAGCTACTTTGTATCTTCCTACCCTTGCTAAAAAATATGCCGGGTTAATTACGCGATCTTGATATCATTAAGCTGGATCATAGTTAAATTCTTTATCTTTCGTCATTTTCAATAGGTTGAAATAGACCTTCTGTGATTGTTCTCGAGATTAAGAATCCAAATAAGTTGATAACAATATATTTAACAGATTTCATAATACTTAATATTGAAAATAATCTCCTGATTATGTCATAAAATGGAATATGCTCCATTGAAAATAATCTCCTGATTATGTCATAAAATGGAATATGCTCCAGCGGTATAGATATTGTGCATCAAAAACCATGAAAAAAATGTGGCAGATTCTTAAGTTGACTATACTCTGAAGAGAAGAATTTTGCTTGCATTATGCAGATTTATCTAATGTTTAAAATGAAGCAGAATACCCAACCTTTAGTTGAATACTGCTATGCTAGGAATTCTAGTTTTAAAAGGCTAAATTCTTACACACATGTCTGTATATGTGCAACACATGGACTGTTCAGATATCCATTGATTGTTGATCTTTTTCTTCCGGATCTGGAATCTCCATATGAGGTCGTGTTGTCACAATGGTTTAAATGTTCTTGGGAATCATTTGTACTTCTATTATTAGTATTGAGATGTTATTTATGTATTCACATCATATTAACCAGGAATATACAATTAGAATTTAGATGAAAGTGCAATCTATCTTCTGCCACATGCAATACACAAGTATTTTAGAGTCAAATTTCCATTGCTTTAGATTACCACAAGACCCTTGTTCCCAACATGTTATAATATATGGTAACCCAGTTATAGCATATCTAGAATATACAACACTCAAGCAACCTATTACTATCAAAATGTGTAAAGACCATGCATGGAAAGCAGCAAGAGAGGGGAAAAGATTGTACATTTGATCCTTTAAGTTTGGAAGGATTTTGTGGCTTTATCTAACATACAACAATAGATAAAATACCTGATGGATAGCAACATAAAAAAAACTGAATTAGAAACTTCAACATTGACTTTAATGAGAACAAAGAGGAGAGAGATATGTACCTTTGAATATCTCCACTTTGGAGATCCAAACTTGCTTGCAACATCCTTTTCTTGACAGGAGATTCAGTTCATTCGGATCCGGATGTTACAGGAGAGGCATGGAATAATATTGTAAGAACCCTAAACAGAAAAGAGAGCATAAAAAGGGTGCATGAATAATGGAAGAATATGTTCCACCATCCATCTTATATCCGCACAAATATTAGATACTCATGTTTGAACCAAAAATATTTCTTTGATTTTTCATCAGAGTATTTCTTGAGGGCAAACTTATCAGTATTTCATTCTTGTGCCTTACAGGAAGATTTCTAGATGGTTGACTTTTGTGCCATATCACGTAGCCTTGTTTGTGTTCGATATAATTAGTCATCAATCACTGCTTGAAAGTAATCTTTTTTACCTAATAGCCCAATTTAACTAGCAATTAAGAACACGGATAATGATATTTTAATAACTTGATGTTTGTATAACTTTGACTCAGAATTATATTAGATTTGTGGTCCGAAGGAAGCGAGCAGATGCAAAGCGAGCTCTTAATGATTTTCTTTTAAAAGGTTCATATGGTAAACAATCAGTCCAGGTAAAGTGTTTTTTTTATGTGTAGCATCGTTCATATTAATTTTTTCTATCCTCTTTTGTTCATGGACTTTGATAGTTGAAAAGTTCACGAGTATTTCCATCAATGATTTTGATACCCAGAATCTAGAACACTATGCACTTATGTGGTTATAGTTTACATTGACACTTGCAATTGCGTATAAAGGATGAGTGGGAGGATTTGTATGCTGATACTAAAAGAATCTTACATGGGAAAGCAGACAACCATGAGAATGACGACTATAATAATTTTTCTTCCAACCTTTTTAGAAGGTGCAAGCAAAAGAGGACATCTTCAAAAAAAACCAGGTGTAATAGGAAAAAAAGTGAGTTTATTTTTCTATGTTCATTTTATAGTGTTTAAGTTTTTTGTTTTTTTAAAAACTGTGTCGATATCTAACAAAGGAACTCTGAAAGTAAGCGAAAGATACTTGTGTTGATTTCGCTGCCAAAGATGATTGCATTGTTTTTTATCTGTTAAGGCTGCAAATGTTGAATAGTTAATGGTAAAATGTGTCTTGTTTAATTTGTGTTCTCCTAAACAACAAGTCTATAAGTGTTTTTTTTTCTATTTGTAAGATTTGGATTCTGGACTCTTGAGCTGGAGATCTCATTATTTAATCATCGGACAATACTGTTCAAATGAGTTGTTTCTTGAAGTTGCTTTTAGATTACTTTGGGCCTTTGTGCATGGTCCATTAGCTGAAGTTGTCTTATTTATATATAGTGGGAGAACAACCAAAGTTGGAGTTGTCATGAAATAGAGGCTTGATGATTTCAATGTGGGTCATGTGATTCCAAGAGGCTTGAATATTGCTAATACAAGTCATTTTGTGTAGGTAGTCTTCCTTAAAATTTATGTAACCTTCGCATATGTATAGCAACTATTGGGAAAAGTGAAATGATCTATTATTCCAAGGAACCCTAGGCTCTCTTATATAGAGAGAGACCCCATGGGTAAAATACATAGAAGTCCAAAAATAAGACAGAAATTAATAAACGGTATATAACATCATAATATAAGTCTCTACACTCCCCCTCAAGGTGGAGCATAGATGTCTATCATGCTCAGCTTGGAAGAACATCTCTGGAAAGGTCCTCTGAGTAACGGCTTGGTGAATATATCATCAGTCTGATCCCCTGAGCTCATGTGAGATGTAGATATCAAGCCTCTGTGGATCAAGTCTCTCGTGTAGTGACAGTCAACTTCGATATGCTTCGTTCTTTCATGGAATGCTGGATTGTTGGCAATAAACAACGTTGCCTGATTGTCACACAGAAGCTGCATGGGTAAAAATATGGCTATATGTAAATCCTCTAGTACAGATCGAACCCACATCATCTCCGTGCTCGCTTGCGTCATGGCCCTATATTCAGATTCAGCACCACACCTTGCCACAACGGTTTGTTTCTTGCTTTTCCAAGAAACCAGAGAGCTCCCAACAAACACGGCAAATCCTGAGGTCGACTTTCGATCCTTAGGGCACCCTGCATAATCTGCGTCTGTACATGCTGAAATAGATAAATCTGTGCCCTTTCGAAATAGAAACCCTGAGCCTGGAGAAGACTTTAGATACCTCAGTATCATGTATATGGCATCCATATGAACTTGTCTTGGCTGCTCCATAAATTGACTCTCCCGGCTTACTGCAAAGGCAATATCGGGTCGAGTTATGGTAATATAAAGGAGCTTACCCACCATCTCTCTATATCTCCTCTTATTTACTTCTGTAGTGTCATCATCATACAGCTTCATGCTTGGATCCATAGGAGTACTCGATGGTCTGCATCCAACCATGCCTGTTTCAACCAAAAAATATGTAATGTACTTCCTTTGGGTCATCACCAGACCCTGTGCATTCCTGGCAAATTCCAACCCCAGAAAGTATCTTAGGGTTCCAAGATCCTTCGTGACGAACTGACGACCCAGGAATGCTTTTGCCCTCTCTATTCCCTGAACATCATCTCCTGTAACCAGAATATCATCAACATAGACCATGATGACCACCATACCTGTAGCAGACTTCTGAATGAACAACGAGTGATCCGAATTTGATCTTTTGAACCCCTGTCGTTCAATCAGATGGGAAAGCTTCTGGAACCACGCCCTTGGGCTCTGTTTAAGGCCATAAATTGCCTTGTGAAGTCTACACACCATATGCTTCTCCCCCTCAGCAGTGAACCCTGGTGGCTGCTGCATGTAGACTTCCTCCTGCAAATCTCCATACAAGAAGGCATTCTTGACATCAAGTTGAGATATAGTCCAGTCACGTACCACAACAACTAATATAAGAATGCGAAGAGTAGAGTGACGAGCGACTGGAGAAAATGTATCCATATAGTCCACGCCATAGGTTTGTGTGAAACCTCTCGCGACCAACCGTGCCTTGTATCGATCGAGACTTCCATCAGCATGGTATTTAACTATGAATACCCACTTGCAGCTAACAATGGATGCGTCAGGGGGGGCATGAACCAAGCTCCATGTGCCACGAGACTGTGAGGCACGCATCTCGTCTTCCATAGCCAGTCGCCAGCAATCAATCTTCATAGCTTCTTCGTAGGTCCGTGGTATGTCCACGGAAGACAAAGCCGCAACAAATCTCTGAAAGTCTCATGTGAGATGATGAAAGGACACCTGGGAAGCAAAAGGATAAGACGTACAAGTCCTTTTCTGCTTCCGGATAGCAATGGGAATATCAAGATCATCGTCCACTGTACTGGATGGTATAGTCTCCTCCTGCAATGAAGAATCCTGCATATGTACCATATTTGACCTGTCAGTAGTAATGCCATCTGAACATACTTGAAGCGTGATGGATGCTTGACGTGTAGCCTGAGCAGGACCTGACCGACGCATATAGAATTTTGGTAAAGGTGGAATAGTAGGTTGTGGAGGTGGCGTAGCAACTGGAGCTGGAGTGGACTCAGGTGAACTCAAACTAGGAGGAGGAGGAACATAGACATCATCGTTGGTAGTGGACGAGACCAGCCTGTCACCTGCAGGGGAAAAGTACATAACGGACTCAAAAAATGTGACATCAACACTGACAAAATATTTCTTGTTTATAGGGTCATAACAGCGATAGCCCTTTTGAGTCCGAGAGTAACCTACAAAGACACACTTGACAGCTCTAGGAGAGAGTTTGTCAAGTCCAGGGGACATGAGATGAACAAATGCAACCGTACCAAAGACACGAGGAGTAAGAGAATAATTCCTTATCAGGGAAAATGATAGAAAGAGGAATTTTCTCACCAAGGACGGATGATGGCATACGATTGACCAGGTAACATGCTGTAAGGACAACATCCCCCCAGAAAGTGATAGGAGCACAACTCTGAATAAGAAGGGTTCGAGTGATATCAAGAATGTGACGATGCTTTCTTTTTGCCGCGCCATTCTGCTGGGATGTGTAAGCACAGATAGTTCGGTGAATAATACCCTTAGACGAGAGAAACTGAGAGAGAGACCGGGTGCAGAACTCCAATGCATTATCTGTACGAACATATTTGACAGTAGAAGAAAAAACATTCTGCACTTCATTAATCAAATTTTTAATAACATCCCCTGCTTCAGATTTATTCTTTAAAAGAAAGACCCAAGATACACGAGAAAAGTCATCCACCACAACTAGATAAAACCTGTGTCCCTGATGATCAGGTACACGACTCGGACCCCAAATATCAATGTGAAATAACTCTAGTGGGGAGCTACTGCTTCGACTCTAACGACTAGTAAAGCTAGACCGATGATGCTTTCCCAACTGATACGCTTCACAGCGAAATGATGAACTGGGAGAGATCTGAGGCAAGAGATGTCGTATTTTGTGGAGCGGGAGATGGCCAAAGCGAAGATGCTAGATGTACGGAGATACTGGTCCAACGGAATGAGAAGAAACGCCAGCATAAGAGTTCCGGACCAGCCGATAGAGACCATTCTGCTCAAAGCCACAACCAATCACCCTGTCCGTTAGTATGTCCTGAAAAATAAGAGATGAGGGGTCAAATATAACACGATAGTGCAAATCCTTCGTAATCTGACTAATAGATAACAAATTCATGGAGAACTCAGGAGCATGTAGAACATTCTGTAGACGCATAGAAGGTGATAAGGAAACCTCCCCCTGTCCAACAAGAGGGGAATGAGTACCATCTGCTATCAGCACTGAGCGGCCATGTGGAATGATCCTGTAGGACTCAAGTTTCTATCTATCGCGGCAGAGATGATGGGTGGCGCTAGAATCTATAATCCAATCAGATATATCATGACAAGATGTAAAGGCAGTAGCACTACCTGAGGTACTAGCAGCAGCATACGAACTGGCAGAAGCTGTAGCGGCAACATCTGAAGGTCCACCCGGAGAATCATTAGTCGATTGTGGCATAATATCACGTAGGCGCGCCACAAGCTCTTCGAATTGGTTATCTGCAGTGGATGCTGACTGGGGCAGTACATGCTCGGCTACACGCGCTGATGCTAGAAATCCATGCTTAGAGTAGCATGTATCCTCGGAGTGACCTGTGCGATGGCAGAACGAACATGGCTGACGAAAGCGACCTCCCCGTCCATGGGGTCCACGTCCACGACCAGAAGACTGACCACCTCTCCCATACGATACTGCCATCGCTGATGGGGGTGGAGTAGATGTGCTGGGAGAAACTGATATGCGACTGAGCCTCCGGTAAACGTCCTCCATTGGAGGAATGACTGCATCGGCCAATATCTGAGAGCGGACTGCCTCGTACTCAGGATCGAGGGCTGCAAGAAGTACACCCACCATGGTAGCATTCCGAAATGTCTTCTGCTGCTCTGGAGTCGCCGTGAGTGGTATGGTACTGTATAGTTTCTCGAACATCCCTCTTAGGGATGTGTACAAGGAGTGAAGTGGCTGACCATTCTGCTTCATCGTGAATATATCATGTTGGAGCTGTAACATCTTGGTCTCATTCCGCACTTGGGAATACGTAGCGACCAGAATATCCCACATTGCCTTGGCAGTGGGCTGATGGAGGACATCATTGGCAATCTCCATCGACAGTGTGCCTAACAGCCAAACTTTGGCATAAGAATCATCAGCCTCCCAAGAGGCATAGATCCCAGTCTTCTCTTCCGGATCATCCTCGGTAAGTATATGCTTCTTACCGTTTGACTTCATAAGACTCATGAACTGCATCACCCAAAGCTCATAGTTTGTCCCGTCCATCTTGACTATTGGCGCAGGACCTTTGAAGGCGCCTATGGAGGGCATATCAACTTTGTTCTCTGACATGTCGCCGTAGATGAAAAAGTAGGGATTGTAAACCAATAACAAGTGTCTACAAAGACTTGATTGGATTTGAGTGCATATGTAGACGTTACACACTCAAATCCATGGAGATAGAACATCCTAGGAGGAGTGGGCCCTACGACTAGAAGAGGACCCTACGACAACGAGAAGAGTCCTGGCGGCAAGGAGGGGCCCGGTGGCAAGGAGGGGCCCTACAGCGGTAAGGAGGGGCTCGACGGTAAGGAGGGGCCCTACGACGGCAGGGAGGGGTCCGACTGTGAGAAGGAGGGGCCCGAATGTGAGAAGAAGGGGCCCTATGGCGAGAGGAAACAACGAGGAGGGAGGTGGGGTCCCAGCGGCGGCGGGAGAAACGACGAGGAGGGAGGGGGCGGCGGAAGGGAGATGGAGGAGAGGAGAGGCGGCGGTGGAAGCCTAGGGTTAGGGTTGAACCCTTGGCTCTGATACTATATTGGGAAAAGTGAAATGATCTATTATTTCAAGGAACCCTAGGCTCTCTTATATAGAGAGAGACCCCATGGGTAAAATACATAGAAGTCCAGAAATAAGACAGAAATTAATAAACGGTACATAACATCATAATATAAGTCTCTACAGCAACATCATAAGAGATATGTATGATTAAGCAATATCTTGTGTAAGGACTCTAACTAGACCTTACCTTTTACCTTGATTCGTACAAAATAAAGTAGTAAATACTGAGAAGGTGCCTTGGTGCATGGTGTTTGGAGATGACATTGTTATAGTGGAGTCAAAAGATAGAGTCAACATAAGGCCTGGGCTTTGGAGTTTAAGGATTTTTAATTAGGTAGAACCAATAAGTGAATTTGGTAAGCAACAAAGTAGCTCGATATCAAATGTGAATTTGGTAGGAACTACAAAGTAGCGATGGTATCAAATGCGCATTTTGCACAAGAAAGGGGATTAAATCATGCAATATGTATATCCAAATAACAAGTGCAACTCTTAAAATTAAGAGATAAGATAAGTGATGCGTAAACCACATGCATGCATTCATTTTAATGTAGAAACTATATGGGGTAAAAACCATAACCTAGAACATTCCTCTATATAATTTTCTCTTAGATTTTTTTTGGCAAAGCTACTGTCCACTACCATGCCACTTTGAACCGAGTGTAGCACAAGTTCTTGCATGAAGTTCGCATCCTTGGACAACTTTGGAGGTAGATTTTCTCTCTCATAGAGAAAGGAACCCACAAGTGTCAGGTACATAAGCACACCAAACTTAAAGAAATGCCTTGTTAATAGTAAACTTTAATATCACAAACTTACATGGCTTCAAAAAGATTGAATAAGGTGTATACCATCTCGCTGATGATGGATGCCTTTAGATGAGAGCATGAACGAGTGTAAGAGCTTGTGAAGCACACATGAATAAGAGTGTTTTTTTTTGAGAAACCCATGAATAAGAGATTAAAGCTCACAACTCACTTTGTTTGATGATTAAGAGGTGCTTTGCTTTGAGTAGGTGGCCTTGCTATGGGTCATGTTCATGGGCTTGAGAGGGCTTAAGATTTGTTTAACTTAGGAGTTGTTTAAGTTAAGTAATTAGGGTTAGGTGGAGTTAAGCATTAGATACTGCTGAGAGATATATATATCTTTCCTTATTTTTTTTATGTATTTTCTATTTCTTTTGTCTCTATTATGCCCCTTTAGGGTTTCTCCTCTCTATATAAAAGAGCCCTATGGCCCACGTTGATTATTTAATTTAGTATTTCTCTTTCCACATGGGGGACTATGGTAATAGGGCTCTAGTATAGGAACGTCGCTATGATACCATGTGGAAAGAGAATAAAATTTTTTTTATTCTCTTTCCACATGGTATCATAGCGACGTTCCTATACTAGAGCCCTATTACCATAGTCCCCCTCCCCTACCCGCCGGCCTACCCTCTCGTCGTCGCGACCCAACAGCCCCACCACGCGACACCCCCGACACTTACTGTCGCCCTAGCGGGCCCACACACACCCTCTCAGCTAGCCGTAGCCCCACACATGGCCTCCCTATCGACATTCATCGCCACTTTGACGACCCCTTCTCGCCTCCTAGGGCATCGACATTTGTAGTTGCGCCTCTTGAGGTCTCACAATGCCTGATTTTTAGGCAGTTTCCAGTGAAATCAAACCTTTAGATTAATCTGCGTACCTTAGAGCGCTCCCTTGATTGATGGGAACGGTTGTGGCATGAGTCTACGCACATAATCGATTCCCCATATGTTTGTGTAGACACGTTCTCTTCAGTCTATAGCTCTAGTTTTCATTCTATTCATGTATCATGTCAGAGAACAAGGTCGATATCACATCTTAGAGTGTCTTCAAAGGTCCGTCGCCCATAATCAAGATGGATATGACCAACTATGAGTTATGAGCTATGCAATTCATGATCCTTATATAATGCAATGGGAAGAAGCACATTCTGAGACAGAATGAGCTGACCCAAAAGGCTGGGGCTAATGCCTCTTGGGAGCAAAATGACGTGTATGCACATGTTTAGCTATCCGGTACTCTGATCGTGGAGATAGTCAATGATATCCTGCATCAGCTCATTGTTAAAAAAATGTGGGACATCCTCACTGCCACCTAGTTCCGAGCGAGGACATGCTAGCTTCCTAGTCAAGTGGAATCATGGCCTCAAATTTCAATGAAATTCGGTTGAATTTCTGTCGAATATCGATATCCAGTCGAAATCGAAAATCAACTGAAATGGTCGAAATGACCGAAATATGGATGCCTTAATACAAAAAATGACCGAAATGTCCGAAATTTCGGTCGAAATTTGACCGAAATTCCGTTTCGGTCAGTCACCGAAATGGTGACCAAAACCGACATTTAGGGCCTTGAGTGGAATGACCATCCTCTTCATACCTTATATATGTCGCTCAGGGGCATGTTTGAGAAGCTCCACCGCTTCATGCCTTTGGGAGCATCTCAAGAACAACAAGAGGCTTACAGGAAGCCACCATGGTTGGTATCTTTTTGGCTGCTCTTGATCTTGGATATGATGCCGCACAGTCTCAGTTATGTGCTGATGCTACCATACCTCCCATGGAGGAAGCATACTATAGACTCAGCAGGATTACATTCCCTTTTTTGGCCTCCACTTAGACCTCCTCGTCTATAGATGCATCCCACAGTAGAGGAGAATCTTCTCAGTTCAGAAGACGTAGTACTCGTGGTAGAAGAAGGTGCTCGTCCACGTCCGCCATGTACTTATTGCCACCACTCCGGTCACTCCGAGGATATATGCTATTCGAAGCATGGCTTTTCATCATTTGCCCGTGTCGCATAGTAGGTTGAGATTCCTACTGCTCCTGCCACTTCTGCTGACCTGAGGTTCGATGAGTTTGTCTCCCGTCTGAGGGAGATCATGCCACCCATTCCTGCACCCTCTAATGTTCAATTGGGCTCGTCTGACATCGCTACCTCCGCATCTGCTAGTACTTAAGGTATAACTTATGCCCTTCTTAGTTATCATGGTCGTCAGAGTCGTAGCAGTAGTTCTTTATTTGAGTTAGTCTATTTTGATATTTGGGGTCCTATTCATGTCCCTGACCATCAGGGACACATGTTTTATCTTGTAGCTATCGATGACTATCAGTGTTGTAAAAGTCGCCCGACTTGTCCGACTATTAGGTCCGACTAGTCTAGTCAGTAGGGTGGTCGACCGAGTACCGACTAATTCTGACTAGGCCCACTAGTCGACCAATTTTTGCTTGGAGATACCACATTTTTTTGTTTTTCATAAGCAAACTTATTACAATATGCTCAATGTTTTATTTAGATTCAATTACTTCTTTTATTTTATTATGATGGTATAAAAATGTACAAAATCTATGTAAATATATGTATAAAAATGAGTTATATGTTGAAAAATAATCATAAAATTCAAAGCCGATTAAAGTCCGACTAAATCCGATTAGTCGCCCGACTACCGATTAATCCTTAGTCAGTGACTCAACCGACCGAGTACCGACTACCGACTTTTGCAACCTTGATGACTATTCTAGATTATCATTAGTTTTTCTGTTGAAAACCAAGTTTGAGGTTAGATCTGCCATTCAACCATCTATTTATGAAATAAAGAATATTTTTTTATGATTACTTTGATAATGCCTTGGAGTTTTGTACTACTCAATTATCTCAGTTCTTCAGGTCTCATGGCATTATACATCAATGTTTTGCTCTTATACTTCTCAACATAACGATGTTTCAGAGCACAAACATCATCATCTTCTTGATGGGACCAAGACTCTTCTCATTCAGAGTCGTGCTCCTCATTCCTTCTGGGGGGATGTTGTTCTCATTGCTTGTTACCTGGTCAACCAGATGTCGCCCTTGGTATTAGGTGAAAAGATTCTTTTTTTATTGAGTTTCCCGATAAGGGTCTTTTCTCCCTAACCCATGGTGTCTTTGGTTTAGTGGCTTTTGTATACCATCTGACCCCAGATCGTGACAAGCTCTCTTCCAGAGTTGGCAAGTGTGTCTTTGTAGGATACTCTCTGACCCAAAAAAGGTACCACTGCTTCGATCCAGTTGGACTGAATTACTACGTCAGTATTGATGTCATATTTTTTGAGTCAGTTATGTACTCTATTACAGGTGATAGGATGACTGCCTCTGAGTCCGATGAGAAGGTGTACATCCCCCCTTCTACTCTGTATTCACCTCCTACGCTACACCTCCTCCACCACCTCCACCATCACCAACTTCGTCCTTCCTCCCACCACCCAGTACATTGACTCAGTTTTTATCATATTTTTATGTTCGCAGGCCTTTAACTGTTTCCCCTACTCATGGGCCTTCCTCATCATCCAACACGTCCCATGTATGCTATGAACATATTGTTGCTACTGATGGCACTGGTGATTTGTTTATGCAGCAAGTTACTTTACATGACGAGCATGTACCTTCATAGGAGGCTCCTTTACAAGTCATTGAGGATGCAAATGGCCTTGATGTGTGCATTGCTCTACGGAAGCAGAGGCGTATGTGTGCTACGTATCCACCTCGCTGCTCATGTATCTTTGGGGCGTCTTTCAGAGGATTTCAAGAGGTTTGTCATGGGTCTGTCGGTCGTAGAAATCCCACGGACATACTAAGAGGCGATACAAAACAATCAGTGTCATCTTGCTATGGAGGAGGAGATGTCCACACTATAGTCGCATGGCACACGAAGCCTTGTTACTGCACTTACATGGGTATCTGTGGTTGGATGCAAGCGGTGTTTACAGTGAAGAACCATGCAAATGTCAGCGCTGATCGCTACAGGTTGAGGTTTGTGGCTCATGGGTTCACATAGACATATGGGGTGGACTATCATGATACCTTCTCTCCCATGGCTTGTCATTCTACACTGCGGATCCTTCTCTCAGTTGTAGTGATACGGGGCTGGTCCTTGTCTCAAATTGATGTGAATAATGCATTTCTCTTTGGTAACTTATAATAGGAAATCTATATGCATCAGTCACCGGTTTCACTGTAGAGAGGGGGTGTCAGAGGGATTGCAGACTTCATAACGCTATCTATGGCCTTAAGCAAAGTCCCAGAGCATGGTTTTAGAAGCTCCCAGACTTGATGGAACATGATGGCTTTACAAGATCGACTGCAGATCATTCACTGTTTATTTAGAGGACTCAGAGAGGTATCATTGTTATACTGGTTATATGTTGATGATATCATTGCTACAGGGGGATGATGTGCAGGGTATTCGTGCAGCTAAGGAATTCCTTGGACAATAGTTTGTCATCAAGGACCTTGGCGATTTACGTTACTTCATGGGGCTTAAGTTTGCCAGGAACCATCAAGGTCTTGCTATGATCCAAAGGAAATATGTTACTGATCTTCTCTCTGAGATGGGCATTGGCGGATTGCAACCCTGCCATTACTGCCATGGACCCCGACATGAAAATATATGATGATGATACATATGAGATAGACAAGAGGTTGTCCTTGGAGGTCGTTGGGAAGCTTCTATATGTGACCACTACCAGGACAAACATTTCTTTTGCGGGAGGCGGTTCACATGATTCTGAGGTACCTGAAGTCCTCTCACGGTACTGGACTATTCTTTAGCAGAGTGACATTCCCCACCATTACAACATGTGCATATTATGCAATACCTCATTTTTTATAGTGTTCATAGGGAGCTCTTTGGTGTCATGGAAGAGAAAGAAGTAAACTGTGGTTGCTAGATCTAGTATAGAATCATAGTACAAAGCCATGACACATGAGAGCACTAAGATGGTGCGGATCAGATCCGTTTTTATTGACCTAGCTATTGACGCACCTCTTCCAATGCATCTACAATGCGACAACCATGCTTCTCTTTTTATTGCCAACAACTGTACCTTACATGAGAGGACATTGAGGTTAATAGTTACTAGACTCACATGACATGTTTTAGAAGGGCTTCATATCTACTTCCCACGTCATCTCCAGGAACAGATAACATATGTTTTCATCAAGCTCTAGCTAGATGGCCATTTCAGAGGTATTGTTCCAAGCTGAACATGATTGACATCTATGCTCCATCTTGAGGGGGAGTTTGAGAGATATTTTTTCTTTTCTCATTTTATGCATTTCTTTTTCATTTCATCTTTATTATGTAATTTGCCTAACATGATTTCTCTCTGTATAAGAGAGCTCTAGGCTCCCTTGATAATTTAATTCATTATTTTCTCTCTACAATGTATTATATATTTTATGTTCACACATACTGATAACCCACCTTGAGAAATCACCAAACAAGCAGGATACTGTTAATTTATTCATAGTGTCCTACAAGGAGCCTTTGATGAAGAAGGCATGCCTTTTTTTTTCAGAATAAAACAAGGATGCGCCTAGAACAACCTGAGTTCTGTATCTTATGAAAGTCTCAAAATAGTCAAGAATGACGTGCTTATGAAGTGCAACGGCTAAGGTTGCAAAAGTCATTAGTTGATATTCAGTCGGCCGCATTACTAAGGATTAGGTGACAGTCTGGCGACTAATCGGATTTACTTGGACTTATTCGATTTTGTATTTTTTAATTATTTTAAATATATAACTAAATTTTTTGTACATATATTCTGATATATTTACATAGATTTCTTATACCAGTCGGGCTATTTGGCTGATTTTTACAACTGTGACAACTGCAAATGCAGGAGTGTGTCAAACATACAATGAAGAGGCCATCGAACAACTCTTAAGATCACCCTTTTACAGTTGCATCCAACCACACTCTAGTCTCTTACTAGATGCATACCTACGCTTCGCTGCAGGCGTACGATTTATTTGTTAGAGGAGTTGTGAATAAAAAAAATTACAATATAGCATAACACGGTAAGATAGAAGCAATCGCAGGAAAAAAGTACATAAGTGTATGTATAAGTATTATATGTTAACTCCATAATTAGGCACATCGAAATATACAAAGTTCATTATATATAATGTAAAGTAAGAACAAATATGTACAAATTACATGGTGATGCTAAAAGCTAAGTTAGTATTAAATAATAGTTTAGTAATATCATGTGTGGCTGCAAAATAGTCTTCATTTGAAAAATAGATTACCTCGTCATCTGATGAGGGGCAACAAATGCATACGTATAATGTCATAGATGCTCAGATTCCGTAAGGCAATAGTGTTTAACCATAAACAATAATTGCTTGCAATACAATATTGAAAGTGAATCCAAATTAACTCATAATTTTCATAATCTTAAAAAATAGCAACATACGAGTTATCCAACTTAAAAAAAGCGTACCAACAACAACTAATAATTGCCTCTATTGATATAATCGTATCTACTTAGACATCAAATGGTTGCAAAGTATTTTTCATTGCAAAAATACATTACTTCGTCATCCAATGAGGGGAACACATATATACGTGTAATATCATAGAGACTCTGATTCATTAAGGAAATAATATTAAATCCTAAACACAAATTACCGACAATGTAATATTGAAAGGAAATCCAAATTAACTTGTAATTTCCATAATCTAAAAAACAACATATGAAGAATCCAACTTCAAAAAAAGGCTCCATAATCTAAAAAATAACACATGAAGAATCCAACTTCAAAAAAAGGACACCACCAACAATTTGTAATTGCTTCTATCGATATTTTTATTTCTCATTAAATGGTTGCATTATGAGAAACAAATTACCTCGAAAAAATTTATGATTTTTTCCAGGACTTGGTTTCTTCAAGAAAACGTTGTTTTAACCATAAGTTCGTTGCAATCCACATATAATCTTTAAGGATTTATATTATTATAACAACATATTAGATACGACTCATCATTGCCATTATTAATACAGGTATTTCTCCTCAAAAACATAATGGTTGCACAAAGTTTTCCTAAGAAATACCAAACTGCCTCATCAAAGAAAATATGGAAAAATATCTTAAAGGCTCAAATTCAAAAAGGGAACATTGTTTAAACCATAAGCACAAACTGATTGTTACATGATTTCAATATATATATGCTAAATAAAATAATCAGGATAAATATAAAATCTAGAATTCGTCAAACATTCATTCCAATATACAAAAAAGATTTATTCGATAAAAAAATCTTTATCATTACTTAGAGTTTTTAATAGATACAAAAATCAAATAAATAAAAAAAAATCTACGTTCAACCAAAGGAAACAATACATACAAAATAAAATTATAAAATAAAATAATATCTATATAGTTAGAAAAGAGAATTCATAATTTTTTAAAAAGGAACAAAAACACAATATATCATATGCACATTCGACCCTATATTTGAGTCTTTGGAGTACTTTGGGATTATATTCCGCGCCGAGGATTTTTGCTTGTGGGCTAGGGTGAAGAGGGCAGACCAGCAGATCTGGTGGTCGACAATCGTTCGGACTTGGTAAAGGTTGTCGCAGCACCTGCTCAAAATGGTGCTGGGAAAGCGGGAGAGCAAAAGACGTCAGCGATTGACCAGTTCTTTCTCTTTCTCCTTCATTCCAAGACCGGCACAGCTCCTATTCCTTCTTCATTCCTATAAGGCAAAGCATTTGACGTCACCCTCAGGTTTCATGTCATCTCCCACCTGCCTCACTCCTCCCTTATGAAGACTCGCTCGACCTTTGTATTAGACGGATCAAGCATGCTCTCTCCGCACTAGGTAAGCAGCCACTGAGCTGGATCCTTCCCCTTAGGGTCAATCCCACTTAACTAGTACCAATAGGCGGCATAGGGGCAGAAGCACTAGACCCAGGAATCAACAATATGAACACTTTGTTAGAAATTACCCCCTTTCCTCATCGGTATCGGGGCTAACAAGAATGGTTGGGACAACAAGCATCCATCTCATTTGTACTTTGTTTGGATACCCGTATAGCCATCGAAGATCGTTGAAGTGACTAATTCCTGGGGCTTGCCGGGATCGAGATTGAGATAAGACACACGTCTACATCCATTCTACCCACTACCCAGATATTGGGGAAACCTCATCTGGGAAATTATCACTAGAGGAAAGAAGAAAATCTACTTAACCTACAACTTTGAGTAATCGACCTTCTCAACGCATCCATGGCTCCCATTTTGCCTCAAAGGTCTCACTATCTCAGTCGATAGGATCATACCATCCAAAATATGGTGACATACGATAAAGGCTGATTGGTATGAGCCAATAATGTTCTACTCCCTGTACCGTCTGTTTGCTGGCACATATTTGCCAATAAAGGCTTAATGGAATGGAGAGAGATTGACCAGAAATCCTTCACCCTTTCAGTGCCCTACATCTTTGCGAGTAAGAAGATGAGTGACATATTCATTGCTCAGTTCCCCTGTTGCTATCTAAGTCTCACATCATCCCATCAAAACTATTTTCCATACGGGCAAGAATACGGGCAAGAACTCCCGGAAAAAGAAGGGTTTTGATGTTTGGTGATAATGTTTTCAACCAGTTGCAGCTGCTGGTTAAGCATTAAAATTTCTGCAGTTAATGGAACTTGCAAGTACTGTTTTTAAGGATTTTATTTGCAGGCTTAGAAAAAGTATCTTATTTGCAGTTTCACAAATTCAGTTATTGGATTTCTAAGATGGTTGTCCATTTGTCAAATTGCCAGGTAAAATATGGACATTTGTTAGCGAAGATGAAGAAATGCATCCTGAAACTACATTTAAGGCTAGGTTTACAGGCAATCATTGTAAATGGTCTTTTAAGTCACAGGCTCAGGGACCTGGAACAGGTTTTAAGTGGAAAGACGACACAAGTTGGGCCAGTAATGGGAAATGCTCAAGTGGGACTAGGGAAGATACCGACAACTCAAGTGCAACAAACAACTTTAGAAGAGGATGCGAATCAGAGAGTGAGTTTGATTCCGAAGATGAACCTATGGAGACTGAAGTTAGTCAAAATTCATCTTTGCAAAGGATTATTCTTGGTTTACCACCAACTGGTCCGTTAATGATGGATGACATTAAGACAGCGTGAGTAATCTATTGTCTTTTACACGTCGTATGGCTGGGGGAATCATGTAGCATATGTATGCTTGTATTTACACAGTCATCTATCTTCAGATGCTATAGTTTTCCTCATGTAACATCGATTTGATGCAGCTTCCGAGCTTCTGCTTTGAAATGGCACCCAGATAAGCACCAAGGGCCTGCACAGGTCAGATTTTACATATATCTTGGATGCTCACTTTTTATCTTATTTTCAAGTGCATTTATTATTGTGTTTAAGTTCTCAATGATATCAACTAAATAGTTATCCTTCTGAATGGCCAGTGATTCTCACATTTGAAGATTTTGCCATTCATCAGAAGTTAGGACAATATCCCAGCTTATGTTGCCATTAGAATGCAGATGTTTATTATTTATCGTTTTTCAGCAAAAGCTATTTTAAAATAATTTTTTCCACCCACTTTCAATAGACCTTTTGCTCTTAAACCCATTAATTGTGCTTTTACTACGTGAAGAGATTTGATGGAGAGATTTTAATATAGAAAACAATGGGATAATGCATTGGTCTTTCTTAAAATGGTATTATGTAGGAAAGTTGCATCTTTCTCTCAAAAGTATGAAATTAATCAAACATATGTTGAGTATGCATCCATACACGGGTAATTGGTCCCTCCAGGGTCTAATTACCATATGCACACATGTTTAGTCTCATATGATGGGACTTGGTCATATTGCTGGGGCTATATAAGAAGCTCAGACCGCATGTATTCATGAAGAGAATTCAATATACACTTTCGGCCCTTAGAGGTTTTCTCTCGTGGTTCCATCCCGCTTCTCATGGAGCAGGGTTTCACGTAAATACTCACGTTTTCATGGTTCTTTATGTCTATTATCGCTGATTAAGCTTCTTCATTATCATTTTCTACATGACTACAAAGCATGTTTGGTTCTTGGAGTTTATTCTTGAAAATTTATCTTGATTATGTCCACATTTGAGTTTTATTCGTGATCTGTTCAAATTCGAAAAAATCCTAGGGTTTATTGTTGGGAAAAATGAGAGACTTGTTTATTCCTTGAGCCCTAGACTCTCTCATATCAGGAGACCTATGGGCAAATTACATAAAGTAGACAGAGGGAAAGAAAATAGATAAGAAGGTACATAAACATAAAATATATCTCTATACCCCCCTCAAGATGGAGCATATATATCTATCATGCTCAATTTGGATGAACACTTTTGGAAGGACCCTCTAAGTAAGGTTTTGGTGAAAATGTCTGTCGTCTGTTCCCCTGAGCTGACATGGGATGCAGAAATGAAGCCATACTAGATCATGTCACACATATAATGGCAATCAACCTCAACGTGCTTTGTCCTCTCATGGAATGCAGGATTATTAGCAATGAATAAGGCAGTCTGATTGTCGCATTTCAAAGACATGGGAAGAGGAACATCTAATGTAGAACTGTCAGGACTGCTCGAACCCACATCACTTCTGCACATGCTTGTGCCATAGCTCTATACTCAAGTTCAACACTAGATCTAGCAATAACAGTTTGCTTCTTACTTTTCCACGAGACAAATGAATCTCTAACAAATATAACAAATCCTGATGTTGACTTCCTGTCCTTGGGGCACCCTGCACAGTCTGCGTTTGCACATGCTGAGATAGTAATAGTGCCACCCTTTTTAAATAGCAGCCCTACACCTGGAGATGATTTAAGATACCTTAGTATTATATGTATAGCATCCATATGTACATGACGAGGTTGTTTAATGAACTGGCTCACCCGACTGTCTCTAAATGAAATATCGGGTCTGGTAATGGTAACATAAAGAAGCTTTCCCACCAGTTCCCTGTATCTTCTCCTGTCAACCTCTTCAGTATCATCATCATACAACTTCATGCTTGGATCTGTGGGTGTAGTAGCGGGTCGACATCCAAGCATACTCGTGTCACTTAGCAAGCCAGTGACATATTTTCTCCGAGTCATCACAAGCCCTTGTTGATTTCTGATGAACTCCAATCCCAGAAAGTATCTAAGAGCTCCTAGATCCTTGGTAACAAATTCACAGTCCAAAAATTCTTTCACCCTCTTTATTCTCTGCATATCATCTCCTGTAATAAGTATAGCATTAACATACACCATAATAGCAGTCATACCTCTGGACGTTCTCTGTAGAAAAGAGAATAATATGCATTCAACCATTTGAACCCCTTCTTTTCAAACAAATCTGAGAGCTTCTGGAACCAAGCTCTCGGGCTCTGCTTAAGGCCATAGATTGCCTTATGAAATCTACACACCTGTGAACACTCCTCCTCAGCAGCAAACCCCGACGATTGCTGCATGTAGACTTCTTCCTGAAGATCACCATACAAAAAAGCATTCTTGACATCCTGCTAAAACAAAGGCCAATCTCGAACCACGACAACAGATAAAAGAATCCGTAAGGTAGAATGATGAGCAACTGGAGAGAATGCGTCAAGATAATCCACCCGTACATCTGAGTAAACCCACATGCAACCAGTCAAGCCTTGTATCTATCAATGCTACCATATGCATTTTATTTCACTGTAAATATCCATTTGCAACTCAATATAGACGCCTCAGTGGGGGCTGGGACAAGGCTCCAAGTACCTCTCGACTGAAGGGTCACCATCTCTTCCTCCATAGACAGACGCCATCTACTATCCGACAGTGCCTCATGGTATGTCCGTAGTATATCCACGACGGACAAAGCTACTGCAAACCTCCTAAAGTCACCCGTCAAACGCTCAAAGGTGACATGAGATGCAATCGGATATGAAGCACAGGAATGCTTCTGCTTCCTAAGAGCAATAGACAAATCTAGTTCTGCATCATCTTCGCCACCTGCCTGATCATCCCCCTCCTGAAATAACCTCTGCTGAGAAACACAATCAAACCCATCATTAGAAGTAGTGTTGTCAGAATAAACCTAGGGCGTGCTGGGTGATGGACCATGATCATGAGCAGGGGCTGGCTGTCGATTGTAGTGATGTAGTAGAGGTGGAACCAAAACAATGGGAGGAGGTAGGGATGGTGGAGATGATGGTGGAGGTGGTGGTGGAGGTGATGGTGTACTCGATGATGAAGGTGGTGGGTTCATGGGTAGAGGTGGGATATAGACCCTATCATCTGAATCCGAAGGTGTCAACCTGTCACCCGTAGGAGAAAAGTACATGACAGATTAAAAAAAATGTGACATATGCACTAACATAATACCTCCTGCGTAACGGATCATAGCAACGATATCCCTTTTGAGTCTTGGAATACCCGACAAAAACACATTTGACAACCCTAGGAGTGAGCTTGTCAATCCCTAGAGACAATCGATGGACGAACGCAACATACTCAAAAACACGAGGGATAAGAGAGAACAACTCCTTGTCAGGGAAAACAAGGGAGAAAGGTATCTTCTAACTCGGTATCAATGAGGGCATACGGTTAATGAGGTAACATGTTGCGAGAACCACGTCACCCAGAATGAATGCGGTGCACAGCTCTGGACAAGGAGGGTACGAGTGACATCAAGGAAGGTGATGGTGCTTTCTTTCTGCAACACCATTTTGTTGAGACGTGTAAGCGCAAGATGTTTGATGAAGGATGCCATGAGATGAAAAGAATTGAGAGAGTACATGAATAATTCAAGAGCATTATCAGTTTACATAATTTTAACAGAGGTGGAAAAGACATTCTACACTTCTTTAATAAAATTCATAATAACATCGCCCGCTTCTGATTTATTCTTCAACAATAAAACCCAAGACAGATGTTTGAAATCATCCACATCAACTAAATAAAACCTGTGACCCTGATGATCGAGAACACGACTTGGACCCCAAATGACTTGGACCCCAAATATCTACATGCAAAAACTCAAAAGGGGAGCTACTGCTCCGACTCTGAAGACTAAGGAAGACAGATCGATGGTGCTTCCCTAACTAACATGCCTCACAATTAAATGATCACTGGGTGAGATCTGGGGAAGGACCTGACACCGTTTCTGAAGAGGAAGATGACCGAAGCGCAGATGCCATAGGTAAGGAGAGACGAGTCCAGTAGAATGAGAGGATACTCCAGCATATGGTGTTTGGAACAGTCGATAAAGCTCCCTGCTCATGGCCACTGCCAATTACTCTGCCTGTAAGAATGTCCTGAAACACAAGAGATGATGGATCAATATAGCTCGATAATGTAAATCCTTAGTAATCTGACTAATCGACAGTAAAATCATCGAGAATCTAGGGGTATGCAACACATTCTGCAACTACATAGATGGCATCAAGGTGATCTCCCCCTGTCCCATGATAGGAGAATGCCATCATATCGCTGATCTCACAGTCGAGACACAAGCTCATCATATCGCTGATCTGATTTGGGTGGAATGCCATAGTGTTGAGTCTGCTCTGCAACTCGGGCGGGCACTGGGTAACCATGTTCAGAGTAGCATGTATCTTCTGTATGACCAGAGCGGTGACAGTAGGTACAAGGTGGTCCACATCCACGTCCACCTCTACTACGTGGTCCCTGTCCACGGAACTGAGAAGTACCACCTCTTATACGCGAGGCGGCCATGGCAGAGGAATTAGGCATTGAAGCAGGAGTTGAGATATTGGTCCGGCTCAATCTACGGAAGGCCTCCTCCATGGGAGGAATGGTAGCATCTAGGGGTGCACATGGATCGGATTGGATCGGATTTTAGCTTAATCCATGTCCAATCCAACCTTAATGTACTAAGCCTTGTCCCACTATAAGTAGGGTTGGCTACATGGATTCTTGCTCAAATCCATGTTGAAAGATTCGACTATTTTTACGCTGGCCGTCGACTACCTAACGCAACCACTGCAAGAGTGGGATTTGAACCCTGGTCTTTTGTGTGGTAGACACACTGTACTACCACTAGACCAATCCAACCTTAATGGATTTAACTAATTCCAAACCAATCCAATCCCTCAGATTATGGATTGGATCGAATTGGTTAGGATTTTTTTATACTTATGTATTCTGTCTCAATTGTTTACCCTCTTGTGTTTGTGTTTTATTGCACCCTAGCCCTCGACATTTAAATTATGACTCAAAAATTGGTAATACAGAAAAGGATGCACGAAGACCACTCAATCAAATTAAAGTTGAATAACTTTATTAATTTATAATAAAAAAGTTAGAGACCATACACTCAACGTAAAGGATTATATTCAATTTAGATGTTGAGAATCCTTTTATAAATGTTGCATTAGTATATTTTTTTGCAAATGATTTCCAACTAATGATTCAAGTAAGAGTAATACAAGTTATCAAATAATGATCCAAAGATAAGTTACACAAATTAAAAATGTGATCTTTGTAGTCACATATTGATGAAGTCCATGGCTAATCTAAACTGTTAAGCTATGTCAAATCAAACAACTTCCAATAACGCCCTTCAAAGTCCTATAATATATTATTAACAAACGATAATCATAGAATAATTATACTCTATTGAGTATCATGCAAATCCAACTTAAATATAGCTCACCATTTGGGTAGCATGCTCTCATTTAAAATGAAATTTAATTACTAGATTATACCTATAGTCAAAATATGCATTTAAAAAATAAATTAAATTTGGGTATCAATTTAGAAAAGAAAGGAATTCAAGTAATGCTTATAATTCTTAGATGGGTTTAGTATATTTGAACATTAATTCTTAGATGAAATAACTGTTGACGCATATGCTTTATTTGTATCATTTTTGTTATTTTATTTTCTTGCCATTCTCTTTATGTAATTTACCCATAGGCTACTCTCCTATATAAGAGAGCCTAGGGCTATGGAATAGAGTATCTCATTCGCGTTTCCCAATATGGTATCAGAGCGACGGTCCTAGACCGGAGTTCTCGAAACCCTAACCCTAACCCACCCCACCCGCCGGCCTCTCCTCTCTCTCTCTCCCTCCTCTCGGCGATCGATCCTCTCCTATCGCCTTTCGCCTATCGATCGCGCACATAGGCGCTGCCTTCGCCGATCATAGGCTCTCTGGAGTCTTCGCCGATCGCCTCTGGAGCCTCCTTCTCATAGGCTCTCGCCGATCGCCTCTGGGGGCTCTCACCGATAGGCGCTGCCCTCGCTGATAGGCGCAAACCCCCATCGCCTCTGGCGCCCTCCTGTGCTGCACCATCTCTCAATCGCCGATAGTGCTGCACCATCTCCCATCGCCGATAGTGCTGCACTGTGCGCATCTCCTGTACTGTGCGCATCTCCTGTACTGTGCCGCACTGTGCGCATCTCCCATCGCCGATAGTGCACCATCTCCTGTACTGTGCGGCCCCCGTGGCCTAGTGCTGTGCACATAGGAAGTCCATCTCCTGTGCTGTGCGCATAGTGGGCGCTAGGGCACCATCTCAATCGTGCGCGAGGGTTTCTACAATCGAAACCTGTGCGCGTGCGGATCGTAGCGCGCATAGATCCATGGGGATAGTTGCTTGAGGTCTACACATGCAACTAATCCCGTCTATGTCATTGTAGACAAATATTATCTATTGCAGTTCGCTCCAGTCTTCCGTATCCAGTATGTCAGAAAGCAAGGCAGATATCCCGTCCATGGGCGCATTTCGTGGTCGAGCGCCCATTGTCAAGATGGACGGTACGAACTATGAACTGTGGGCAATGCAGTTCATGAGTATGATGAAGTCCACGGGCAAGAAGCATATTCTCACAGAGCCCGAGCCTGCAGAGAAGACTGGAGTCCATGCCTCATGGGAGGCTGACGATGCATATGCAAAGGTGTGGCTATCTGGCACATTGGCTATTGAGATCGCCAATGACATTCTACATCAACCCACAGCCAAAGACATGTGGGATATCCTAGCAGCGACATATTCCCAGGCGAAAAATGAGACCAAAATTCTGCAACTACAACATGATATATTCACAATTAAGCAGAATGGCCGCCCATTACATTCTCTCTACACATCTTTGAGAGGAATGTTTGAGAAGCTCCATAGCTTCATGCCTCTTACCGCCACACCAGAACAGCAGAAGACATACATGAACGCGACGATGGTGGGTGTGTTTCTCGCTGCACTCGATCCAGAGTATGAGGCAGCACGTTCACAGATTTTGGCGGACTCGACTATTCCTCCCATGGAGGAAGCCTTTCACAGATTGAGCAGGATTACTGTACCTTCAGCAGCCACTAGTCAGAATCCCTCAGCCATGGCAGCTAACAGAGGCCGTGGTTCTCAATACCAGGGCCGTGGACGTATTCCCCGTGGAAGGGGTGGTCGCACTAGGCCAACATGCTCATATTGTCACAGAGTCGGCCATACTGAAGACACATGCCACTCCAAGCATGGATTTCCTGCATCTGCACGAGCTGCTGAGCAGATAGAGCCCCCGTCTGCATCCACGCTGGATCAACGATTTGATGATCTGGTTGCCCGTCTCAAGGGCATTATACCACCATCTGGCCCAGCACCGTCGACAGAGAATCATACTGATGCCGCTGCTTCTGCTTCTGCTTCTACGAGTACTTCAGGTAGTACACTTGCTCTTCACAGTAGTAGATCAGATACATTGCCGTGGATCATGGACTCGGGCGCTACACATCACCTATGTGGCGACCAGAGTCTACTTACAGGATATACTCAGATCCCTCCAGGACGGACAGTAGTGATTGCCAATGGCACTCATTCCCCTATCACGGGTCAGGGGGAGATTAGATTGACATCCTCGATGCAGCTCAAGAATGTTTTACATGCACCGCACTTTTCCATGAATCTGTTGTCGATTAGTCAGATTACGAAGGATCTCCATTGTCGAGCTATTTTTGATTCATCTTCTTTGATTTTTCAGGACATCCGTACGGGCAACGTGATTGGTCATGGCTATGAGCAAGGAGGCCTTTATCGTCTGAACCAGACCCCGTTTGCCGGAATCACAGCCTCTCCCGCAGAACAAGTATCTCCTCTCCTGTGGCATCTGCGCTTCGGTCATTTACCGCTTCAGAAGTTGCGTCTAGTCCTACCCTATAGTCTGTCTCACACAACTGTCCAGTGTGAGGCATATCAGTTGGGAAAACATCACAGGTCTTCTTTTCCCAGTAGTCAAGGTCGGAGTAGTAACTCCAAGTTTGAGTTGTTTCATGTCGACGTCTGGGGTCCGAGTCGTGTTCCCGATCATCAGGGACACAGGTTTTATATTGTATTTGTCGATGATTTTTCTAGAGCATCTTGGGTATTTCTAATGAAAAATAAGTCTGAAGCTGGAGATATTATTATTCACTTTTTAAATGAGATTCAGAATGTCTTTTCCACAACGGTCAAAATTATGAGAACTGACAATGCCTTAGAGTTGTGCACCAACAATCTAGCCAAATACTACTCCTCAAAAGGGATTGTTCACCAAACATCCTGTGCTCATACGTCTCAACAAAATGGGGTTGCAGAAAGAAAACACCGTCATCTTCTTGACGTTACAAGGTCTCTTCTCATTCAGAGTCATGTCCCGTATACCTACTGGGGTGATGCAGTCCTTACTGCATGTTATCTTATAAATCGTATGCCCTCGTCTGTCTTGAATGAACAGGTTCCTTTCTCAATTATATATCCTGACAAGGAGCTGTTCACTCTTACCCCTCGTGTCTTTGGGTCTGTCGCATTTGTCCATCAGTTGTCACCCGGTTCTGACAAGCTCTCTCCTAGGGCTGTCAAGTGCATCTTTGTGGGGTACTCCAGAACTCAAAAGGGGTACAAGTGTTTTGACCCTGTGCGTTGGCGGTATATGATCAGTGCAGATGTTACATTCTTTGAATCTATCATGTATTTTTCAGAATCCGGAAACATGCTGCCACCACCATTGTCTCCTGATACCGTATTCATGGCACCACCAACATCACAGCAGTTACCAACAACATCACAGCCGTCATCTCCAGTACCACCACCACCACCACCACCACCGCCACCAATAATATCCCCGTTACCATTCCATTACACCCGACGACCGAATCAAGCTCATGGCCCTGACCAGTCAACTAGCTCGCCTATGGTATGTAATGAAAATATTAATGTTGATGAATCTGACGACATTTCTCAGCAGGATGCAGTACAGGAGCAGGGTGTTACTACAGAGGATCTGGATGTCCCAATCGCTCTACGAAAGCAGAAAAGAAGCTGTGCCAAGTATCCAGTATCAGCTGCGGTTTCGTTTGAGAGGCTATCTGGACCATTCAGGACGTTTGCATTAGCACTCTCAGCTACAGATATTCCACGGAACCACCATGAGGCTTTGCAGAATTCTAGATGGCGGCTAGCAATGGAGGAAGAGATGGCGGCTCTTCAGTCTCGGGGTACATGGAGCTTGGTTACCATACCTCCAGATGTCACCCCAGTGAGTTGCAGATGGGTGTTTACAGTGAAACATAATGCAGATGGCTCTATTGACAGATACAAGGCACGCTTAGTTGCAAGAGGATTCACACAGACATATGGGGTAGATTACCTTGACACGTTCTCCCCTGTAGCTCGTCATTCTACTCTGCGGATACTCTTATCAGTTGCAGTTACTAGAGACTGGCCGCTCTATCAACTGGATGTGAAGAATGCTTTTCTGTATGGTGATCTGCAGGAGGAAGTCTATATGCAACAGCCACCAGGTTTTGCTGTTGAGGGGGAGTATTCCAAGGTTTGCCGATTACATAAGGCCATCTACGACCTTAAGCAGAGCCCCAGAGCATGGTTCCAGAAGCTGTCAGACCTTTTTGAGAAACAAGGATATAAACGCTCCAATGCTGATCATTCCTTGTTCGTGCAGAAGACGGCGAGAGGTATTACTGTAATCATGGTTTATGTTGATGATATCTTGATTACAGGTGATGATGACCAAGGCATTAAGCAGGCAAAGGAAAAGCTGGGGACTGAGTTTGTCACCAAGGACTTGGGAGTCCTTAGATATTTTCTGGGGCTGGAATTTGCTAGAAATCCATATGGGTTAGTCATGACACAGAGGAAGTATGTCACAAATCTACTGAATGAGACAGGTATGCTAGGATGTCGGCCTGCTACGACACCAATGGATCCTAGCATGAAGTTGTATGATGATGACACAGAAGAGGTCGACAAGCGAAGGTACAGAGAAATGGTAGGCAAACTACTGTATGTCACGATCACTAGACCTGATATATCGTTTGCAGTGAGTCGTGTGAGCCAGTTCATGGAGCAACCACGTAAGGTTTATATGGATGCAATACACATGATTCTGAGATATTTAAAATCATCTCCAGGTGCAGGCTTGCTATTTAAGAAAGGAAAGGAGATTTCTGTCACAGCATGTGCGGATGCAGACTACGCAGGATGCCCCAAGGACAGGAAGTCAACATCAGGGTTTGCAGTCTATGTTGGAGATGCTATAGTTTCGTGGAAGAGCAAGAAGCAGACAGTAGTAGCCAGATCCAGTGCTGAATCAGAATATAGGGCTATGGCCCAGGCTAGCACAGAAATGATGTGGGTGAAATCCTTACTTGCAGATCTATGCCTTGACATACCTCTTCCTATGATGTTGGAATGTGACAATCAGGCCGCCTTATTCATTGCAAATAACCCAGCGTTTCATGAAAGGACCAAGCATATTGAGGTCGACTGTCATTACATACGTGACATGATTCAGAAGGGGTTCATTGCTACATCTCACGTCACATCAGAGAATCAGACTGCTGATATCTTCACCAAGGCACTACTTAGAGGCCCATTCCAGAAGTGCGCGTCCAAGCTGAGCATGATTGATATCTATGCTCCATCTTGAGGGGGAGTGTTGACGCATATGCTTTATTTGTATCATTTTTGTTATTTTATTTTCTTGCCATTCTCTTTATGTAATTTACCCATAGGCTACTCTCCTATATAAGAGAGCCTAGGGCTATGGAATAGAGTATCTCATTCGCGTTTCCCAACAATAACCGATCCAGTTTCATCATTAAGATAAACTTGCAAGTTGGAACAAGTAAAATGTAAGAAGTAAAAAGGCTAAGAATATCAAACAGATGTAACAGACAACTGAATCTAATTTCTTTTAATGAAGATCAGACAAGTGGCAACACAGTTGGAACAAATGGTATCGCGTGGGAGGGGAGACAACATTGTGTGAAACAAAAAACGACGTCATGAGGGAGGGTGATGGCATTGTGAGGGAGGAGTGGTGATGTTGTGTTATAGGAAGGAGGTGTTGAAATGGACTAGAAGGGAGATGGAACTAGGAGGGAAATATTAGGGTCAAGAGTGAAATGAGAGAGGATGGGAACTGGGAGAAGAATAGTTCAATGGGGATTATAACTTTACAAGGTAAAATTATATTTTATTATTTAGGAGTTTAACATTTATCTCTCAAAAGAGAATGACAAGAGGTCTCGTATCCACTATTGATATGAAAACATGAGATAAATGGCATTGATTATGGTCGTATGAGAATGGGTGCACCCACACGTGCGCGTGTATATGTATGTAGGTATATGTATGTATGTATGTACGCACGTACGTATGCATATATAGGTTAATGGATTAACATATTGGATCGGATCGGTTTTTCATGATATTCTGATCCAATCCATACTTTAACGGATTTGAAAATTTTCAATCCAATCCGATCCATTAAAATGATAAAACCAAACCAATCCAATCCAATAACATCGGATTGGATCGGATTACGAATTTTATCCAATCCGTGCGCATCCCTAGTAGCATTTGCCAAAATGTGAGAAGAAGCGACCTCATACTATGAATCGAGGGAGGCCGGAACAACACCAACCATCGTGGCATTCCGATACGTCTTCAGGTGCTCTGGAGTAGCTGTGAGGGGTATGAAGTTGTGAAGCTTCTGAGACATTCCCCGCAAGGCAGTGTAGTGAGCATGTAGGGGTCGACCATTCTGCTTTATAATGAAGATGTCATGCTGAAGCTGTCGTATTTTTGTCTCATTCTTTGTAATACGCGTTTTGTACACTATGCCTTTGAATGTTATCAAGTGTTATTTCAAGGAAATATTGGATTGATAGTGTTCACACTTTACAGATACCATAGTCAATAGATTCGCCTTGATGCAATGATTTCATTGAAACTTGTTGTGTATATCAGAGAGCATCTTGTATACAAATGGACTTCAAAGGTTCTCTGAATTGTGTAGCACCTCAAAACATAGTACCACATCTAGTAATCTGGAATTTTGGTAGTACCTTATAAGTAGTAGAAGCCACTAAAGCGTCATTAGCATATATTTACACTCATTAGCCATAATCACATCATTAAGACTAATTAAGCATGATTAGTGCTAATTACCCGTCTTTAGTGATAATTAAGCGTCATTAGCATAGATTTATACTCATTAGCCATAATCACATCATTAAGATTAATTAAGCATGATTAGTGCTAATTACCCGTCGTTAGTGATAATTAAGCGTCATTAGCAAAAGTAGGACACATGGAGAGGAAATCATGGGACACGTGTCGTCACATAGTCAGGACAAGTGTCAAAAACTCAATAGAGCCATGTGTCATCATCCTAAGACTAACACATGTCATGGTGTAGTCTATTGCTTGGGCAACAAGTTATCTCGTGTAGAAGCCAAACCACTTGCTTGGGCAGCAAGTTATCTCGTGGATAAGCCAAACCTTGCTTGGGCAACAAGTTATCTTATGGCTAAACCAAACCTATTATTTGGGCAACAAGTTTTCTCAAGAATAAGACATATGGCATGCCATGTGTCGTCATACATGGAAGAGAGGCAACATGTGGCATGGAGGCTCCCTTACATGTTGACACATGTCACACATGTAAAGGGGGTGGAGGCCTATAAATACCCATGACCCCCCATACTCCTCCTCCTCACTTCATCCCACGCCCATCTCTCCACCTTAGAGCCGCAAGGCCGCCGAGGTTGCGGGAGGAGCACGAGAGGAGCCACGGCGAAGCTCTGTCGGTGATCGAGAGCGTTTTTAAAAGCCGTAACGAAGTTCTGTCCGCATCGAGCCGTAGTACTCAAATCTAGGACGGCTATAGAGGGAGATTTCACAAAAGAAGGCGATCTCGACTTGAGTTAGATATCGATCAGGTGAGGGATTCTCAAGCGCTATTTTAAAGCACCAGTCTTTAGCTTTTATGCATGGTTTTGAATAGCAAGTATGAAATCGTGTTTTTGTAAAGCTTTTACGCATGAATTACAAGTATCATACAGTTGATATGAAATCAGGGCTTTAGAACGTATTTCAGACGTCGTTTCAAGTGTTTTATCATGATAGCATGTTTTTAAGCATTTTATTCTTTGTGGAATACGAATCGTAAGTTTCACTACCTAGATTCAAGCTTTTTATATAAGAAATATATTGTGTGCAATTACTATGCAATATGAATCGGATTTCAAGTTCTTAATCGTTCTAGTTGTCAGAATATGCATGCTATGTCAAGATTGTTTTATTTTCATGATTTAGCTGTTATGAGCTTGAATTAGCAAAAATACAGTTTATTAGTGACAAGAAAAGAATCAGAATCAGAAGATAAGCACCACAGTAGCTTTTTTATACAAATCATGAACTAGCCATTAGATATGGTGATGTCATTAGATATGACCCTGAAACCGACATTAGATATGGCAAACCATTAGATATGATATCAAGAGGACTTTGGGTCCGCATTCTGTATACATATAGGCTTTGGGCCGTATGCAGGGTGTTTTTGGTCTTTGGGACCGTCTGCGCGTATGACTTAGCTTTGTTTCAGCGTTCACGAGTCAATAAATTAGCCACTGTGGTGATTAGTACAAACAGCTTGATAGTGTGATTATATTTCAGTTTATCTGCTTTTGAAGTGATTTCAGCGTTCAATTTCAAAACTAGCATGTTGTTATATGTAATTTCTTTCATAAAGTCTCTTTCAAGCTATTTTACAGTATTCAGCATAAATTCTTGTCATGATGCTCATATTTCAGATTTTAGCTATATGTAAAAGCTTGAGATCCTTTCACTGGGTCTAAGCTCATAAATGGGTTTAGACTCATCCCTTTATATTATAATTATGTACAGATCAGCAGAATCACGACTAGCAGGGGAAAGGACCGCTTACAAATTAGGAGGAGGTGTCGTTTGCTTTTTGTTTGTTTTTGTACTGTCAGTGTTTTTTTGTAAGAAGTTGTAATAGATAGAACTTGTGTAATACATTTCTTGGTGTTGGAAACTTGAAATAGAAAGATGTTATGTTTTTTGAGATTGCCACAGGTGTACTTGAGGAAAAAGGAAAAAAATTTTTAAAGGTAAAGAAAGATCTCTGTCGCGGCACGTTCTGGTTAGCGGGACGGGTCGTGACATTCTTGGCCTGTGAATACGTGGTAGCAAGAATGACTCACATAGCTTTGGTAGTGGGCTGGTGCATGCCATCATTCACAATCTCTGGTATCAAGGTACCAAACAACTAGACCTGAGCGTACGCGTCATCAGCCTCCCATGAGACATACAACCCTGTCTTCTCCGCCGGCTCTTCCTCGGTAAAAATATGCTTCTTACCCATCAACTTCATTAGGCTCATGAACTGCATGGCCGACAATTCATAGTTCGACCCATCCATCTTCACTATAGGTGCAAGACCTCTGAAGGTGCCTGTGGTGGGGATATCTACCTTGCTTTCTGACATATCGACTAGGGAAGACTAGGTTGTAGACAAGACAAACTTTTGTCTACACTGACATAAAGGGATTTGGTTGCATGTGTATACTCAAGAAACCAATCCCATCAAAGGTGCGGTGGCGACCCCTTAAGGAGGGGCAACGACAACTCCTAACGAGAGGTGCGGCGACCCCTTTGATAGAAAAGGTGGCGCCGGCCCCCCTAGAGCGTGAGCGGTACGATGACAGTAGACCGTCGGGAGGGGCGGCACTCGCTGGGGAACGGGTGACGCGGCTACGACCTCACTGGAGGAGGGGTGGGAGAGGCGCGACCCTGTTGGAGGAGGGGCGGCGACACCCGCAAGGGCACAACTGGAGAGGAGCGACCCCCTAGAATGACACGGCGGTGGCGGGCCGAGAACGATGGCGACAGGACGAGAACGGGGTGGAGAGAGAGGACGACGCGGTGGGGTTAGGGTTTATGGGTGTGAGAGCTCCAGCCTAGGACCGCCGCTCTGATACCAAGTTGGGAAAAATGAGAGACTTGTTTATTCCTTGAGCCATAGGCTCTCTTATATAGGGAGAGACCTATGAGCAAATTACATAAAGTAGACAGAGGGAAAAGAAAATAGATAAGAAAGTACATAAACATAAAATATTTCTCTACATTTATGAGACCCTAATTCTGCACGGTTCGATTATCAGAGCGGTTCATCCGGAAATTACGTCATCATTGTTCTAGAGTTTTTGATGAAACCCTAGTTTTGCACAGGCTGCGGCATCTCTGGGAACATGGATATGGAAATTTTCAAGTTCGCGAAAGTCATTAGGATTCCATCACCCTAGTCATATTTAGACATCGTCAAGGCACATGTGGATGGGCATGTAACATGGCTTCTGTAACATGCATATGATTTTAGTGATTAATTAAATTCTTGGATGGGCCTCTAATGGATGTTCATCCCACCATTTCTAAAAAAAAGGTACATGTGGACGATCCCTCCTGGACACACCTTCACGCACGAACTCCTCAAACTTGTAGATGACTGGCATCACATACGGAAACTAGCTAAACTTATTCTCAGCATGTGGCCCTGTGCACGTAACTCCATCTTCTGTAGTAGCAACTACATCCGGCAGTGAGGAACCCTAGTCCTATTCCCTGGACTCAAGGGCATCTATGGTAATTCCTTTAGTTCTATTCTCTGGACTCGAGGGCATCTCTGCAGTAGTCCTATTCCCTCGACTCGAGGGCATCTTCTGTAAAAATGGGTTCTCTCGCACCACAAAGAACCAACCTCCCTCTCACATGCAAGATCCAATTCTCCATTTTCGTGAGGCCATGAAGCAACTTCACCATGGCAGCCCAACTTCACTAATCGCCAGTAGCCCCGATCGACTAGCTCAAGGCATCGCTCCTTCCAGACTCCTCTCTATGGCGACAATCGGGCAAGGGGGGCCAATGGGGGGTGATGGGAGTTGGGTTCCTCGAGGGGAGCCCTAAATAGTAGTGAAAAGAAAGTCTCGTGGATAGAGGATTTATTGCATTATGTTTTTTGGCCCAACGGGGCCACGGTTGCATTATTATTTTAAAAATAAAAGAAGAAGAAGAACACATGCATTTCATGACCTAGATTGGCCGAAGAAGAGGCATGTCCACTGCTATTAAAAAAGGGGAGAGAGTACCCACTCCAAGACAAAAGGGGAAAAGAAAAAAATTGATTAAAAACATAAGGAGAAAATCTGAAAAAGAAAAAGAGAAGACACCTTATAAAAAAGATGATGAGATTGACTTTTTAGTTTTTTCCTCTTCATTTCTTCTCCCAACTTGGCCGATCATCTTATTTTTCGACAAGTATGGGAGAAAGGAGGAGTATTGTGTAAAGTTCTCCGATTCAGACCTTACAGTTCAGATTGTTTCAGAGTCTACATTTGAGGTACTCTATGTTCGAGTGATCCAGTTTCTCAGAGTTCTCTAGAGAGAGATTCAATTCAATATTACGTAGAGCTTTCATAATTAGACTCTAATAGTTTGAGGTACTTGATATTCGAGTGACCAAATTTCATTGAGTTCTCCAGAGAAAGACTCATTTCAGACTCCATCTCTAATGACCGTGAACTCTAGTACAAATATTCTTACAACTTTCTCCAGCGATCGTGAACTCCAGTATTCGATATTCCCACGGCTTTCTTTAGTGTTAGTGAATATGAGAACCTTTCAAGGTCCCTATCAGAGTGACCCGCTTCTCATATCTACCCATGGATATTCCCACGCCGCTTGGCCCTTCAGGAGATTGGAGAAGTTTTCACATGTTGCGATGAATTCAAACATGTTGCAGGCGAGAGTTCTCTGATAAGAGATTCATTATGGTTTCGGTGACTCTAACAGAGGCAGTATAGATCAGACATTCTCTGACGATGAGACTCATTCCAGTTCCTGTGACTCTGACTGATGCATTACAAAACAAACATGCTAGTTCATACTCCAACCCTTTAGGCCTCCTCATTAGCATGACATGAGAAGCAATGTCATCAACAAGTAATCGATAGAGTATGCATTGAGTTGATATTGTTTGCAGAGTCTTATACTCAGTGAGTGATTTATTTCTTTTTGTTTGTCCAAGTTGAGCATTGCATGCTCCGACTTGGGGGAGTGCTAGAGTGTGCATCCATAGATCGGTAATTGGATCCCTTCAGGGTCCAATTACCACATGCACACAAGTTTAGTCCCACATCGTGTATAACTGGGACTTGGTCATAATGGCTGGGCTATGTAAGAAACCCTACACCACCTGTATTCTTTGAGGGAGTTCAATATACACATTTGACCCATAGGGTCTATTTGGTAACCGGGTTGGGTTGGAGTAATCTCATATGAATAATAGCTATTTGGATGTGTAGAAGTTTATGTTATGTTCTTGTACCTTTTATCTATTGTTCTTTTCGTTTGTCTACTGTATGTAATTTGCCCATACGCCTCTCCCTATATAAGAGAGTCTAGGGCTCAAGGAATAAACACAACTCTTATTTTTTCCAACATGGTATTAGAGCGGCAATCCTAAACCAGAGCTCTCGTACCGAACCCTAAACCTAGCCCCCCCACCTTCAAGCCCCACGCGCCCTCCTCACCGCGCCGCTCCTCCTTCACGCGTGCCACCCTTCAAGCGTGCTGCCTTTCACGCGCCCCCCCTCATCACGCGCCGCCCTTCAGCCCTAGGGTCCCGCCGCCCCTAGGGTTCGGCCGTGATCTGCTGCCGTTCTTCTCCGTGAGCCACTGCCACCGTCCCTAGGGTCCCACCGCCCCTAGGGTTCGGTCGTTGTCTTCCAAAGGGACTCCTCTCCCGCGCTTCCAGGTTGATGGGTTTGGTTGCGTAAACGTCTACACATGCAACCAAACCTAGTCATTTCAGTGTAGACCAAAGTTTATCTTGTCGACAACCCCTGCTTTCTCCAGTCACAATATCCGAAAGCAAGATAGAGATCCCCACTACAAGCGCCTTCAGAGGTCCTGCACCTATTGTGAAGATGGACGGATCCAACTACGAGTTATGGGCCATGCAGTTCATGAGCCTAATGAAATCAATGGGTAAGAAACACATTCGTACCGAGGACGAGCCAGAGGAGAAAACATGGGTGTATTGCCTCATGGGAGGCTGATGACGCATATGCTCAGGTTTGGTTGTATGGTACTCTGATTCCAGACATTGCTAATGATGTCTTACACCAACCCACTGCCAAAGCCATGTAGGATATTCTTGCTGCCACGTATTCTCAAGCCAAGAATGAGACAAAAATCCGACAGCTCCAACATGACATCTTCACGATAAAGCAGAATGGTCGACCTCTGCATGCTGCATGCTTACTACACTGCATTGCGGGGAATGTTTGAGAGGCTTCATAAGCTTCATACCTCTCACAGCTACTCCAGAGTAGTTTAAGACATATAGGAATGTCACGATGGCGGGAGTCTTTCTGGCCTCTCTTGACTCACAGTATGAGGCTGCGTCATCTCAGATTCTGGCCGATGCTACTATCCCTCCAATGGAGGAGGCTTTTCGGAGATTGAGCTGAATCAATGTCTCGACCCCTGCTGCTATGTCAAATTCTTCTGCTATGACAACCTCTCACGGAAGAGGCAATCCATCTCAGTTTCGTGGACGAGGACCACGTGGTAGGGGTGGCAGTGGTCGTGGATCACAGTGTACTTACTGTCGTAGGACTGGTCATACAGAAGGTACATGCTACTCCAAACATGGTTTCCCAGCATCTGCCCGTGCAACAGAACAGATTCAACATCATGGTGCTCCTGCGTCGGATCCACGATATGAAGACCTTGTATCTCGACTGCGTGATATCATGCCTCCAGCTAGTACTCCTCCACCTGTTTCAGATACCAGCTTGGATGTTGCTGCGACTGCAGAAGCTAGTTCCTCAGGTAGTGCTTACACTTCTACTTTCTACCAGGGTTCATGTACCTTAGAATGGATTGTAGATTCATGTGCCACACATCATTTGTATGGAGACAGACATTAGCTCACATCCTACAAGCAAGTTTCCCTAGGAAGGACAATGGTCATAACAGATGAGACTCATTCTCCCATCACGGGACAGGGACAGATTGCCTTAACACCTTCTATGCAGTTGCAGAATGTGCTTCATGCTCCTAATTCTTAATGAATCCACTGTCTATTAGTCAACTTACTAAGGATTTACATTGTCGAGCGATATTTGACCCATCATCTCTTGTGTTTCAGGACATCCTCGTGGGCAACGTGATTGGACATGGTTGTGAGCAAGGTGGGCTGTATCGACTTGTCCATACACCTTATGCTGGAGCATCATCTCATTCCACTGGACATGTCTCTCCTTATCTATGGCATCCGCGCTTCGGTCATCTTCCGTTTCAGAAACTGCGTCAAGTCCTTCCTCAAATTTCACCCGCTCGTCGTTTAATTGTGAAGCTTATCAGTTAGGGAAGCATCATCGGTCTGTCTTCCCTAGTCGTCAGAGTTTGAGCAGTAGCTCTCCATTAGAGTTTTTTCATATTGATATTTGGGGTCCAAGTCGTGTTCCCGATCATCAGGGACACATGTTCTATTTAGTTGCTGTGGATGTTTTAGTCGTTTGTCTTGGCTTTTCCTATTAAAGAATAAATCTGAAGCGGGCAACACTATTATGAATTTTATTAAAGAAGTGCATAATGTTTTCTCTGTTTTTGTCAAAATTATGCGAACTGATAATGCCCTTGAATTCTGTACTCAAACATTATCTCAATTTCTTTCATCTCATGGCATTCTTCATCAAACATCTTGTGCCTACACGTCCCAACGGAATGGTGTTGCGGAAAGAAAACACCGCCACCTTCTTGATGTTGCTCGTACGCTTCTTATCCAGATTTGTGCACCACATTCGTTCTGGGGCGATGCGGTTCTTACTGCTTGTTACCTCATTAACCGCATGCCCTCGTCTGTGTTGGGGGAGAAGATACCTTTCTCCTTTGTCTTTCCTGACAAGGAGTTGTTCTCCCTTACTCCTCGTGTATTTGGGTCCGTTGCATTCGTTCACTAATTGTCTCCAGGTATTGACAAGCTCTCTCCTAGGGATGTCAAATGCGTTTTTGTCGGGTATTCCAGGACTCAAAAGGGGTATCGTTTCTATGATCCTTTACGTCGAAGATATTATGTCAGTGCAGATGTCATGTTATTTGAGTCAGTCATGTTTCTCTCCTACAGGTGACAGGTTGATTCCATCAAACATAACTGAAGAGATCTATATTCCTCCTCCACCCTTGTACGTACCACAACAAGCTCTTACACCTCCACTACCATCCCCACCACCGCCACCACCTCCACCACCTGCACCACCGCCACCACCTCCACCATCTTCCACGTCTTTGGTCCCTCCTCTACCACTCCATTACAGTCGACGACAAGCCCCTGCTCATGATCATGGTCAATCATCAAGCGTGCCCCATGTTTGTTCTGATAACATTAATTCTAATGATGGGGCCGATGGTGTTTCTCAGCAGGAGCAGGTAGGGGATGACACTGATGGTGATACATCCGATGCAGGACTTGATTTGCCTATTGCGCCGAGAAAGCAGAAGAGGTCATGCGCGTCATATCCAATTGCCTCTCATGTTATCTTTGATCGTCTGACAGGAGATTTCAGGAGGTCTGTAGTTGCTTTATCAGCTGTGAACATTCCACGGACTCACCAGGAGGCATTAGTTGATAGTAAATGACGTCTGGCTATGGAGGAAGAGATGGCCGCCCTTCAATCGAGAGGCACTTGGAGCCTTGTTCCAACTCCTACTGGGGCATCCATTGTGAGTTGCAAGTGGGTTTTTACGATGAAGCAAATTGCAGATGGCAGTATGGATAGGTACAAGGCTCGACTGGTTGCTCAGGGTTTTACTCAGATGTACAAGGTAGATTATCTTGACACGTTTTCTCCTGTTGCTCGTCATTCTACCCTACGGATTCGTTTATCTGTTACTGTGATTCAAGATTGGTCCCTATTTCAACTGGATGTCAAAAAGACTTTTTTATACGGTGATCTTCAGGAGGAAGTGTACATGCAGCAGCCACCTGGGTTTACTGTTGAGGGGGAGTGTGTACATATATGCATGCTTCATAAGGCCATCTATGGTCTAAAGCAGAGCCCGAGAGCTTGATTTCAGAAGCTCTCAGATTTGTTTGAGAACCAAGGGTTTAAAAGGTCGAATGCAGACCACTCTCTCTTTGTACAGAGGACATCCAGAGGTACGACTGTTATTATGGTGCATGTTGATGATATACTTATTACAGGAGATGATATGCAGGGAATAAAAAGAGCAAAATCATTCTTGGGCCATGAATTCGTTACCAAGGATCTAGGAGTACTTAGATATTTCTTGGGATTGGAGTTTGCTAGAAATGAACAAGGACTTGTGATGACTCGGAGGAAATATCTCACGGACCTGCTAAGTGACACAGGTATGCTTGGATGTCGACTTGCTTCTACACCCATGGATCCAAGCATGAAGATACATGATGACGATACTGAGGAGGTTGACAGGAGGAGATACAGGGAATTGGTAGGGAGGCTTCTTTATGTTACTATTACCAGACCGAATATTTCATTTGCAGTAAATAAAGTGAGCCAGTTCATGAAGCAACCTCGTCAGGTACACATGGATGCTATACATATGATACTAAGGCATCTTAAGTCATCTCCAGGTGCAGGATTGATGTTTAGGAAGGAGGGCACTATCACTATCTCAACATGTACAGATGCATACTATGCAGGGTGTCCACAGGATAGAAAGTCTACATCAGGCTTTGCTATATTTGTTGGGGAGTCACTTGTCTCATGTAAGAGTAAGAAGCAAACATTAGTTGCGAGATCCAGTGCTGAATCGGAGTATAGAGCTATGGTCCAAGCATGTGCAAAAGTGATGTGGGTTCATGCAGTTCTGACAGATCTACATATAGATGTTCCTCTTCCCATGTCACTAAAATGTGACAATCGGGCTGCATTATTCATCGCAAATAACCCAGCATTTCACGAGAGGACAAAGCACATCGAGGTTGATTGCCATTATATCCGTGATATGATCCAGAAAGGCTTTATTTCTACAACTTATGTCAGCTCAGGAGACCAAACGACAGACATTCTTACCAAAGCTTTACTTCGGGGTCCCTTCCAGAAGTGCTTATCCAAGATGAGCATGATAGATATCTATACTCCATCTTGAGGGGGAGTGTAGAAGTTTATGTTATGTTCTTGTATCTTTTATCTATTGTTCTTTTCGTTTGTCTACCATATGTAATTTGCCCATAGGCCTCTCCCTGTATAAGAGAGTCTAGGGCTCAAGGAATAAACACAACTCTTATTTTTCCCAACAGGATGGTTATAAGGGTTAGAGAGGGTTGAAATGAGAAATGTGATGTGATGTCACATTGGCTTGTGATGGAATTCCAACCCAGGAATGTGGCAGAGGGGTAAACCAGGTTTCCCTGGGGTAACTTGGTAACCAAACGAGCCCTTAAAGACATTCTCCCGTGGTTTCATCTCATTTCTCATATAGTAGAGTTCCACATAAATACCCATGTTCTTCCTCATTATCATTTTCTACATATGTAAAAAGACATGTTAATACAATTCCACAAATGTTGGATTCTCCTTGCGAATCATAGCCAACATTTCACCAAGAAATATATTCGATATATCAAGGTAATAATAATATCTCAGAGACCGCTCGTAGCTTCATCCCGCTCCTCATGGAGTAGGGTTCCGTGTAAATACCCATGTTCTTCCTGGTTATGTATCTCTATTATATTTTATTACGCTTTCCCATTATCATTTCTACATATACAAAAAGACATGTTAATACAATTCCACAATGTTGGATTCTCGTTATGAATCGTGGCCAACATTTCACCAAGAAATATATTCGGTATATCACGATAATAATATATCTTCTAAATTGGACATAATATGTAAAGTTGCATGCTAACGAATTTTGTCGTAAAGACCCATCTACATGCAACAAGGGTAACACTTGACGTGCATTACACAAGATCCCATGTGCCCCTTGAAATAAGTATATCCAATTTATCATCCATAGCATGTTTCTGACCATGGTCTTGAAGAGAGAGAATCTCAAGGAAGGGGTATTGCCGTAAGAGCATATGTGAAAGTTTTATTACGTCTTGATAAACTACCAGTGGAAGTAAAATTTAGTATATGGTGTAAAATATATTGCCTTTTGGTGTTCCTTGGAGCAAATATGTTTTGGAGGACCATCCAGGTAGCAATGGAGGTGCATCTGAAGTATTGTCAGTAATTTGCAAGGTAGGAATACATAAAGGCATAGACTCAATCAGTATCTAATGCCTCTTGTATAGACCCAGAGCAGATGAGGGATTTACAAGGGTTTACCACTGATAATCATAAAGAAGAAACTAGTCTATTAAAAAAGAAGACATCTATAGAAACATTGTAGTGACGACCAATATGGTCATAAAACATGTGCCCTTTTTGGTTCTTGAATACCCAAAGAAGATACACTAGATTGTACATGCATATAAGCTATCCTCAATGTGAACATTATTAAGGCACTGCACCTAGAAATCCATAAAGGAGGTAGAAAGGGGTCCTCATTTTTTGAAAGTAAGGAGAAAGAAGTTACTCCATTGAGAATAGATGAATGTACCTGATTGATAAGGTATATGTCAGAAAAATGGCATCTCCCCAAAAGGTTTAAGGACCTTCATGTGAGTAAGAAGGGTGCGGGCAATGTCTTGAATACGATGAAGGATTTCTGCCACTCCATTTTGCTGTGAGGTGTACGGACATGAAGTCTGGTAAAGGGTACCCTAAGCAGTAAAGAAAGCTGTCAAGTCATGTTGAACATATTCAAGAGCATTTTTATATCTGGAAATTTTAATTTTCATTGAAAAAAATGTTAATAAACTCAAAAAGAACTTGACAATTTTATTTATCTTTGACCGTTTCTTTACTAAATATACCTAAGAAGATATGTTATTGTGAACACCCATACAACAGACTGAACAAGGCCCTCCGTTGTTACAGTAAACCAATGCGAAAGGTGAGGAACAACATGGTTAGTTGTCCGAGAAAAAAATGTCTGCCAAAGTGACAAGCTTTGCATTCAAATATTTTCACCGAAGTTAGTTCAAGTAACATCTGAGAGAGAGCTCTAGCAGAACACCATAGGAATGAGTAAACAGAAATGGAAATAACCTCAATAAAACATGAATCAACACGGACATCAAGATAATATAGATTGTTCTACTTATCTCCTTTACCAAAGATCCGCATCATCTGGATTGTCCGTATAATAACAATGTTTATAAAATGTCACTAAGATTCTTATAAAAAGATCACTCTTACTGAACTTTTAACATAATCTCTATAAAAAAAGCTCAAAGGAAAGTCCATAGCACAAAAAATTCGAAAGAGGGATTTTAGAAGAGAATTCCACACTGCCAATAAAGGTAGTATGCGAATAGCTGTTGAAAGTAATTAGCATTTATGTATTTATTATTTATCCTTCCCAGTAGGGTTTCTCCTTTGAGAGCCCTATGGCCTCTGAATAAACAAGTCATTCATTTCTCTCCATATGGTATTAGAGTGACAATCCTACACCGGAGCCTTGAGATCCTTTCATCTCTACCCTACTTTCGCCCCCCCTCTGCATGCCATCTCCCCAACACCACCTCATCGCCAACCTTTGGTGTCGTCCCCCTCTCGACATGGTCACCTTGTTAACACACCCCTCCCTTCGACGCAGAATCTTTGGCACTGCACGACCTTATAGCCAGTGCCTACTAGCATTGTACCGCCTTGTGCGGTCCCAACGCCATCGCCGACTCATGCGGTTCTACATGCGGGCCTTCGTGCCTCCTTGCATGTGCATCTTCGTGCCCTAATGTGCTCGAGCATGCATGATTTCATGCCTCCTGATGCACCTTCGTATGGTTCCATGCTATCGCACCCCTAGCATGCCCTGACCCTTCGCATAATCTGATTTTGGTGCGGTCGGGGTGAGTACATACCTATAAATTCACCCACCGGCCTCAACGTTCCCTCAGAGTTGATGAGAAAGGTTGTGATATGAGTCTGTACGCGCAACCTGTTTCCTACATGATCGTGTAGACAAAATCAAATCGTTTTACACCCCTAGTCGCATTCTTCTTAGGCTTCGTCGTTCGTCATGATAGAAGACAAGGTCGATGTATCCTCCTCTGTGGCCTTCAAAGGTCGACCTTCCATTGTCAATATAAACCAGACCACCTATGAAATTGGGCTATGTAGTTCATGAGAATCATGGAGAGCAACAACAAGAAATACATGATGACGCAACCTGAGCCGATCGACAAGATTGGATCGAATGCTTCGTGTAAGCAAGATAATGTGTGGGCGCATGTTTGGCTACCCTGTACCCTTACCACATGGATAGTCAATGACATTCTTCATCAACAAATTGCGAAGGCAATACGAGACATTCTCACCACTGCATATTTTCAAGCGAGGAATGAGACGAAGATTCTGTAGATTCAATACAACCTTCACAGTCAAGATAGATTGTTGTCTTCTCCATGCATTCTACTCTGCTCAGGGAAATGTTTGAGAAGCTTCGTAGTATTATGCCTCTGAACGCTCCATCGAGCAACAAATGGTGTACATGAACTCCATTATGTTGGGTATATTCCTTGCAACACTTGATCCATAGTACGATGCTGCCTATAGTCAACTTCTCACATGCGCATCTATACCTCCCATGGAGTAGGCCTACAATCGACTGAACATGGTCACAATGCTTCCAATCGCTACTTCTTAAGCCTCCGCAATGGCTGCATCTCACGACAGGGGAGGTTTAACATAATTCAGAGGACACGGTGTCCATGGCAGAGGAGGTGGATGATCTCATCACCAGTGCACATACTGCAACCATGTCGGGCACTCAGAGGATACTTGCTATCAGAAGCATGGTCACCCTGTCTGCCCATGCTGTCGAGTAGATTGAGCCTATTATCACTTCCAAAGTTGCATAAGTTGGTAGTCAGTCGGGTCACTGAATAAGGATTAATTGACAGTCGAGCGACTAATCAGATTTAGTAGGCCTTTAGTCAGTTTTGATTTTTTAATTATTTTAAATATCTAAAATAATTTTTCTACATATATTCATAGATTTAGATATTTCCAATATTATAATACATTCATAAAAACACAATAAGAATAAAAAAGTAACATTCATAAAAACAAATAGCATAAATATACTAATCAATAGTGCTAATGAATGAATAGCATATAAAAATAAATAAGCCATATGTGGATGTTTATAGTAACCATTAGCATTAGCATTAACAATAATGCAGAATTGAATAATATAAACTATCGGTATACCTTGAATCCTGATCATCTGTTTTGCTCAACCAAGTTGAAGAACCGTTTGATGCCCATCCTTCCGTGTCATCATGCCCTACAAGCACGAGGGTCTCGCTACCAGTTAGCGAGCCCCCCTCACCTCGGGGGGGGGGGGAGTAGGTGCGTGAAGGATATGGTAAAATCCTCAAGCGCATCACGGAAGCGTGAGCGTCGTATCGAATACGACGAGGAACGACTAGTCGCACTAGTTGTTTTATGCAACGGAATTTAAAAATTTTCATACGACGAAACCACATGATCCAAGAACACTTCTCGGATCGTTTCGTCTAAACCACAAACAAGTAATAGGATTACCTCTTGAAGCGTGGTTGCGATCGAGTCTCCAAACGAAGAGACCTCCTGTCTCAAGTCCGATCCGACGGAGGAGACGCTTGCGAGCGCATGGATGAATCGCATGCTTCTCGCAATCCATGTTGATGATCCAAGCGGCGGATCTCCTGATCTCGACACACGAGATCCGACGTCTTCTTCACGAGCGAGGCGCACCGAAGGAGACGGAGATCCACGAGCTAACGATCGGGCAGCATAACGACGACGCTGCGGCGATGGAGACTCCCTCTAGGGCATCCATGGTAGACGGCCATGAGAGAGGAAGAGAGAGGACTGACGTGTAGAGAGAAATAGAGAGAGAGAGACTTGTGTTCTCTTATATGTGTTGAGAAGAGCAAAGGGGTACCCTTCTATTTATAATATTTTGGGATTCATGGATCTCAATCCATGGGTAACACAAATCTAATGGCTCTCATTGATTGTGTTTCTTTTAATGGGCTAAGATTTGTGTTGGTAAAAACCAACAACAAATTTAATTTAGATTAAATATATATTGATAAATCAATATAATTCAATCACCATATTAAATCAAAATCTCTTGGAGATCATAGGAGAGAGAGGCCTCCTTCCATGTTGGAAGGAGGGGACGGCCACACATTCCTAATAGGAGTGGTGGCCGTCCACTCCATATATATGGAAGGTGGCTCTCATCTCTATATTGTAATCTCCAAGACTATGCAACAACTTTTGTTGCAGATTATTCTACAAAAATAATTCACAATTATTTTGTAGACATTGCAATCTTGCCATTGAAAAATTTGTGAATCATATTCACAACCCAAAATAAAATGTAAATTACATTTTCAATTCAATATCTAATGTGAATCCAATTCACATTAAAATGTAATTAACAAATGTAAATTACAAATAGCTCTCTCTTATATTTTATAAATCACATTTATAATATATATGACTAATATGGATATTTCTATCCACATTATTCATATCCATGATAATTAAATCACATTTAATCATCTTGGATCTCTATTCTCTTGTTTTCAAATAATATGAATCACATTCATATTATTCATATCTTCGATAATCAAATCACATTTAATTATCTAAGATAACTCTCTTTATAATATGAATCAAATTCATATTAATCATGATAATTAAATCACATTTAATTACCAATTTACTCATTGCTTGGATACATATATCAACAATGAAATTATCCCGAACTCTTTCAAGGATAATGCGCTTTCTCCGTGAATACTTGGAGATAAGGACATGGCGATTGTATTGTTCCACGTATAGTGACTAGGATATTTAGATTACATCTCGAATCCAGATCTCGGGCCTCCCATAGATGCTTGATTAAATCAAGACCGCAAATCTAATCTTCTCATTGCATTTGAATCACATTCAGATCAATGTCCAACATTTGGATCAAGATCAGATTACTTCTCTACTGAGAGGAGTCACTAAAATCCAGACCCGTTTCATCACTCCATAGGAATGGAAGCGTCATGGTTATACAATCGTTTATGATCACATCACCCTCAGGTATTCCCAATACCTGTACATCCTGCATACTGGAAGACTCAGAATAAACCCGAAGTATTAGATTAACTTTATACTGTCTACTTCGGGGTTTTATCAGTAAGTTTCTCATTTTGATCATTGGGAGTTGGTATCGATCATATACTTTCTAAAATCATATATCATACCTAGGTTTTGATCATATACTTTCCAAAAGTATATATCAAACCTACAAATTCAGTCAAGCTTCCAAAGCGAGACGACTGTGCGCATGGAATTTGATTCTTCCCAATATCTCATGAGTGAGCTCATGTCTTCTGGTTCAGTAGTGAACTTGTATGATCCCTTTGAGAGATCGTATTACTTATATGCCCTTATATGCACACCAGCGCGTCGGTGTATAGACCTTGGTTAGGTCATCAACCTATTGGTCTGCCAAATGTACATACTCAGACATATAGTAACACATCTGTCTCAGGTCAGAGGATGCGTGCCTATATCATGACAACATACGATATAGGATATTGGTTATCTCGATCTTGTTAAATCAACTCTTTGACCTAACTAATCTGACACCTCCGAATCTCTATTCCTATGCAGAGGACCTGCATCAAGAGGTCGGTCAGATATCAGCCTAGCTGAGAAAGGATTGCCATCTCCTACTCAGACTGGAGATCATCTCTTAATAATCATTTGACGGTGCTTGATGAGTCCTCAATCTAACTCATTAGATATTCATCTAAGCACCAGCCTCTATGATTCAATAATTGAATCAACAGCTGTATGATCATTAAGATAGCCATGGTACATAACCCTAATTGTACTAAGGGACCTATTATGCAAATTATGTATTCTTCTTTTCAGATTAGGGAATGATATTTGCAATAACATTTATTGCATAATGGCTCGCCGTGGGCTCGCATGTCCAACAATCTCCCACTAGCCCAAAGAGCCATTAACCGGCTAATCATTTAAACCCACACTCATGTGACAATCATATGCTATTTAGAAAATAGCTAGGTAAGCTGATCAGTCACTCTGTTCTCAAGAGACTACGCCAAGTCCTTTTACGGCACTTGCATATCCCCTAGGAACAGTGCTCGCATCCAATGCGAATGTTGCATCTTATGTCACCAATACTCAATTTTGTTATAGTGTTCTTGACACTATAGCTCGATAATTATTATAACCAGTTTGCCCATAATCCTTATCAGAATACCTTTATTCCTAGAGATCTCTATCTTAAGGTATCTACAGTTAAGACCCTTATAGATCACTATCTAGAAGGTCTTAAACTTTTGAAGATAAGACTTTGAGATCACTATCTCTAAGTCTCATCATCTTTGAAGATATTGTTATTATTGCAATCAAGTGTTTTTTTCCATAGTAGGATTAGTAACAGATTACTACTCTCACTGCATGGCAGACATCTGGCTCTTTTGCACATCTAGCATACACTCAACTTCTCGTAAATGATGCACAAGTGCAAGCAGTTCTAGCATTCACTTCCTCAACTCTCTGAGGTGCTATCCCTTTAGATAGGTCATTACCATATCTTAAGGGAAGGAAGCCTTTCTTGGAATTTTCCGAAAAATGGAATTAAGTCCAAGGTGTACTACTAATGTGACGGTCCCAATACCCTCTTCTCTTTGCTTCTGAACGACTTCAGAACTAAGATCTAAGAGGTATCCTTGAGATCATATCTCAATGTATGGAACAACCAAATTATAAAACACTTATATTATTCCAAATGATTAGAATAATATCTACATTTAGCACGATGAAGACAATGACACTCCCACTAAGCTTCACATGGTTCATCAAGATTTTATCTGAAATCATAACATTTATAATTTCATCAAATCTTATGTTCCAACTACAAGAAGCTTATTTGAGTCCAAAGATGGAGTTCTTTAGCTTGCACACCTTGCTTTCCTCAACCATGAAGCCCTGGGGCTACTTCATATGAATATCCTCAGAGAGGTATTCATAGAGGAATGCAATCTTGACTCACATCATGAAAAACATATGCCCTTATATGCACACCAGCGTGCCAGTGTATAGACCTTGGTTAGGTCATCAACCTATTGGTCAGCCAAATGTACATACTCAGACATATAGTAACACATCTGTCTCCGTTCAGAGGATGCATGCCTATATCATGACAGCATACGATATAGGACTTTGGTTATCTCGATCTCGTTAAATCAACTCTTTGACCTAACTAATCTGATACCTCCGAATCTCTATTCCTATGTAGAGGACCTGCATCAAGAGGTCGGTCAGATATCAGCCTAACTGAGAAAGGATTGCCATCTCCTACTCAGGATGGAGATCATCTCTTAATAATCATTTGACGGTGCTTGATGAGTCCTCAATCTAACTCATTAGATATTCATTTAAGCACCAACCTCTATGATTCAATAATTGAATCAACAGCTGTATGATCATTAAGATAGCCATGGTACATAACCTTAATTGTACTAAGGGACCTATTATGCAAATTATGTATTCTTCTTTTCAGATTAGGGAATGATATTTGCAATAACATTTATTGCATAATGGCTCGCCGTGGGCTCGCATGTCCAACAGTGCGCCCCTCCTTGCAAGGGGTAGTGCTTCCGTCTCGATTTTTCTTTTTTGATTTTGGTATGGGGTTCCATTTATAACATAGAGTACCTATACAATATGATAGCGTGAATTAAATACACAACACAATATAAACATAATATGCAAAGGAATACCATAAAAAATAAGAGTTAACATGCTATACTAAGTTACTAACTACTAACATATAATGAATACTAAGTTACTAACAATGATACTGCAATGCGGAAGCAGAATCAGAATAAGAAATAAAAATATGAAACTTTGAACACTTTGGATTTTACGTGGAACTCCACCCCGTAAGGGAGTTGGATGAAACCACGGGAGAAGATCTCTAAGGGTCGGTTCATCGATTGCAATCTCTCAATGAATATAAGAATGGAAGGCCATATTGCGATATATCGACAATATATCGGTATGGACAAGTGACCGATATATCGCCAATATTTGGCCTTGACATACCATTTTCTCCATGAAATCAGTTCGATATCGGCGATATGGCATCGATATATCGACGATATATCGTATCGACACAGTACCGATATTGATATGACCTTCCATGAGTATAAGGGGTGTGAGGCTTCTTATATAACCCCACAAGCGGACATAGTCCTTACAAATAGTAGATATGGGACTAAACATAAAGGGTGTGGGCTTTTTGTATGCCCACCCTTTTTTAATGTTGTTCTTTTTTTCCTGGCTTTCCTTTTTTTCCCGATCAACCTTTTTTTTCATTTTTTTGTTTTCAATTAAGCACGTTGGGTCTAAATAAAAAGCACCCCACCTTCTCTTTTTTAGAAGGACCTCTCTTTCTCCCTTCAAATTCTCTCTCTCTTTTATACAAGGCAACCCCATTTTTGCCCAAAAAACTTGTCTCCTCCTATTTTTCTGTGAAATATATAACCATGAGTGCATGCATGAGTGGGGAAATTGTTAGTACATGTGTATGCATATTTTGATGATAACATAACTTGTGTTGTTAGTCAAAGCTTGTGCAATTAGCTTGAAGCTAGGTCAAAAGCAGGAAAGCTACTGGACTAGAAAAAAGCTCAAGCCTGAGGAGCTCAAGCTTAAGTGAAGAAGATGCTAAGAAGCTCAACGGAGTTCAAAGCTAAGAAACTTCAACTCAAGTTCAAGAAAAGATCTCAAGCTTAAGAAGAAGATGAAGTCTTTTTGTTTATTGAGTCATGCATTCTGTAATTGTCTTAGATTGTAAAAGATCTCAAGAATTATGCATATTGCATTTTAGCCCTTTGACTTTGACTTTGAGGTCAAAAGTCAAGCTAATCGATCAATCATTCTCACTTGATCACCTCTGGTCGATCACTCTCCTTTTATGATCAATCAATATTTGAATTCCAATGTCTATATCTATTATCGATCAATTTTGATCTCCGATGGATCATCTCTTGATTATGACGGATCACCTAAATCCTCTTGATTTATCATTTGATTCTGATCGATCATCTTTGTATCATGATCCATCATATTCCATTTCAGGAAGATTTTTGAAGGCGATTTCATTCTTTATTTGTTTACAATAACTATTCTTTTAAAGGCAATGTCTATGAGACCCTAAGACATATATATATTAGTCCCCCATACCTTATTGTTCAACACACAACAAAGAGCAATCCAGGCTAGTGAAAGACTCATGTGCGTCATGTTGAAAGCATAAGTCGGGAAACTTAGGTCGTGATTTTTATGCAGGAGGGTTTCCACATTTAATACATGTGCACTTGTGGTTTGATTGTTTATCTATGATTAAAAGTGCTACATAATGATGTGCTTGTTTTAGAATATTGTGATTGCAATGATCCATGTCATTTAGTTCGATCCACCAGCACCCTTCGACCGGTATCCACGTAGGAGGGATATGAAAAACCAACATTTGGTATCAGAGCCTCGTCCGTGTGAAGGGAGTTATTCTGCAACACACCTATGGCTAGCTACTCGGGATCGCGATTGGAAGGAATCTCCGTGACTCGTCTACCCTTCACTGATGCAAACTATGCAAGATGGAAAGAAGAAGATGTCCATCTTCTTACAAGCAATTAACTTTGCAATTTGAAATATGGTCCAGAAAAAGTTTCACTTAATCGAAGAGAAGGAGTTCGACTACACTAAAATTGAGATGAAGGAAATGTCATTAAATGCAAGAGTTATGAATGTCATATATTGAGCCCTGTCTAATCAGGAGTTTGATCGTGTCTCTCATCTGAAAACAACCAATGAGATTTGGAGGTACCTCGCGTCTATCCATGAAGAAACTCCAAAAGAAGAAGCTTAACGATGCAATCTCAGAAACATCAAGCAACATTGATGAAAATGAGCAAGCATTTGTTGGGATAGTGGAGTCTGACTCATCCGACTCAGATTCAGACTCAGAAACTAATGTAAATAAATTTTCTTATTCTGAACTTTACAATACCTTACAAGATCTTTTTAGACAAGTCATAAAGCTAGAGAAAATTAACTAGAAACTGGTAGAGGATAAATTTAGTTTTCTTAATGACTTATATGTTTTTAAAAATGAAAATGAGTTGTTAAAACATGATCTATGTAGTTTTAAAGTTAAATTTACTTCTTTAAAAAAAGAAATTGCTGATCTTAAAAAGAAATTTACTTTTGTACATTCTTCTGTAAAAGGAAAATAGAAAATAGAAAATCACGCTTCTAGCTCTAATTCTTTTCAGAAAAGAAAATGAGTTTGGAAAAAGAAGGAAACATTGCAATCTGATCCTGAAGGACCCGGACAGGAAATGGTATGAAAACAAAGTTTTATAAGTACTGAGGGACAAAGAAAATGGAGGCCACATGTCCGTTCCTACCTTCGCCTAACTATGAACCTTGCTTTTTCGTCATATCCTTGAACAATCACTCAATAAGTTTTGTTCAATGCCTATCCGTGCATTGCAATCCAACTATCCCAATTGCCCATTATATCTTTTTATATAATTTTTCAAGAAAAGCTCAAATCAAAATTCAATAAGTAGGCTCTAACTAAGCCTCTTCTTATATTAGATTTCTGTCCCCCCGTGGACCCTGGAACTCACTCGCAATGATTCATATCACCTTAAGTGAGGCTTGTTTCGTTCCGTCAGTCTACTACATTCCTTTAGTTAGTAGTCAGGTCTTTCACTCGCTATAAAGCGTCACTTTGTTGTGGGCCCTGTGTGCATGGATGAAAATGGATACGGATATATCCGAATATCCGTTTACCGTATTCGAAAAATTACCGGATACGGATATCCGTATCTGAATATTAATTGAATACAGATAGAATATGGATATGGGTTGTAAAAATTTTTCGGATACGGATCTGGATATGGTAGTGGATTGAATATCCCGATACGGATCCGGATATTCGAATACAACATTTAATATTATTTTATATATTAGCTAATATTTTTTTGAGGCCAAAACCAGGGGGATACACTCATTGGTGTTCGCCCCAAAATTTATTTAATTATATAAAGGACAAAAAAACGGGGAAAGACAAAAGGAAACAGGAACAAAGACCTACAACTACAGATCCCACTCATCAACCAACCTCGCGGACTGTATCCCCACGTTTTCCTTGTAGAATCTTTGCCCAGAAAAGAGGACCGCATTCCTTCCCAGCCACAGGGCCCATAGAATGGCAACGAGACCGAGGAGCTCCCGCCGTGCTCTGCTCCTCTTGGCAACCAACGAGCCGCAAAAGGAGGCCAAGTCCGCCGTGCACAACCAAGCCATCCTTGCCTCACCCCAAACCAGAATCGTTTTAGGGCATTTGAAGAACAAGTGTTCAAGGGACTCAACCGCCTCCTTGCATAAGAGGCACTTATCAGAGACAGAGCCCAGAAGTCAAGCACACCGGTCCCTCGTCATCAACCTTTGCCTACGGAACAACCATAGGAAGAAACCAATCCGCTCAGGGAGGCCTAGACTCCAAAAAAGGCGCAATCACGAACCAAAACCTCCGAGCGTGACGGGGGAGGCCTGCAAATCGCCCCAAACGCCTTCCTAACCGAGAATGGGCCCATACGCCATCCCCAATGATCCCTTCCCACGGATGGACAACCCATCTCTTTGATAGAATCCAACATCGAAAGAAAATCCTTGAGCCTCTGGTCCGAGAAATTAGAGGAGAAGGCAGGGAACCAGTTACCATCTGACCAGCAAGACGCAACCAACGCATTCTTATCAGCTGCTAGAGCATGGCGAGGGAACCGCGTGCACAATGGCCCCCCCGTCCAATCAATATATTAGCTAATATAATATAAGCCACAACCCCGTGTTATTATATTAGTATTATACAATATATAATATAATATAATGATATTAATAAACTTTTGTTTGTTTGGGGATGGGCACGGACAAAAGTTACGAAACCCTATCCCCCTTTTTGCTTTCGGTCAAGAATGCAAGTCACCTAGACGCTCCCTTTTGTCATGATGCAACTTATTTGTATTTCATTGCTATTTTTTTATAATCATTATGAACTTTGATAAAAATTCAATTCGTATTCGTATGTGGTGTTTATTCGATCCGTATTCGGATTCCATTTTTTTTGGATTTATATTTGGATTTTACTCTTTATTCGATTCATATTTTGATTAGATCTTTATTCGATCCGTATTGGGATCCACTTTTTATTTAATCCATATTCGGATTCGTTAAATATCCGATTCGGATCTGTATTTTTAAGGATATAATTTCCTTAATGCTTCAGGGATAAGGTTTTAGAAGACTTATCTAAAAGGTTTTAGAAGACTTATCTTGGGATTGTAGCGGTAGTGCAAACGAGATGTGGGAGGCAGTAGCATCTTGTATCCGAAAGGTAGCCAAAGAGATGCTAGGCGAGTCAAAAGGAGGAGCTCCGGGTCAAAAGGAGGCTTGGTGGTGGAGTGAAGGGGTGCAAGAGAAGCTAAAAATTAAAAGAGCTTGCTTTAAAGCTATGTCTAAGGATAGAACAGAGGAAACTGTCACAGACTATAAAATAGCGAAGAAGGAAGCGAAGAAGGCTGTAAGCGAAGCTAAGTCAAAAGCTTATGAGGTTTTGTATAAAAATCTCAACTCTAAGGAGGGCCAGAAAGATATATTCAGGTTGGCCAAAGCAAGAGAAAGAAAGACCAAAGACCTTTCTCAAGTGAGATGCATTAAGGATGAGGAAGGTCACATGCTTGTTAATCAGAAGGATATAGAGACTAGATGGGAGCAATACTTCCATAAACTTTTCATTGGAGAAGGAAATAGAGAGATCACTTTGGGTGATCTAGCTAGTAGTGAAAGTTACTTGAATCGTGCATGCTATAGACGAATACAAAGAAAAGAAGTAGAGGAGGCTTTGAAGGTTATGAGACCTGGGAAAGGTGTTGGACCGAATGACATCCCTGTAGAAGTTTGGAAAGTTTTAGGTGAGCGTGGTTTGACTTGGCTTACGAATCTATTCAATGTTATTCGGCGAAGGAAGAAAATGCCTCAAGATTGGAGGAGGAGTATCGTGGTGCCTCTTTATAAGAACAAAGGAGACATTCAAAATTGTTCAAATTACAGAGGTATCAAGCTGATGAGTCACACTATGAAAATTTGGGAACGTGTGATCGAAAGAAGGTTGAGGCAAGTTTCCCAAATAAAAGAAAATCAATTCGGATTCATGTCAGGTCGTTCAACTATTGAAGCCATCCATTTGCTGAGGAGAACAATGGAGATTTATAGAGCTAAAAGGAAGAATCTCCATATGATCTTTATTGATTTGGAGAAGGCTTATGATTCCGTCCCACGAGAGATACTGTGGAGAGTTTTGGAGAAGAGACAAGTACCTGTCCTATACATTAATCTCATAAAGGATATGTATGATAGGGCTTTATCTTGTGTAAAGACCCCGACGGGGAAGACTGACTATTTTGATATCAACATTGGTTTACATCAAGGTTCAGCTTTGAGTCCATTTCTTTTTACTTTGATTATGGACGAGTTGACAAGTCACATTCAGGATGAGTTACCTTGGTGTATGTTATTTGCTGATGATATTGTGTTGATTGACGAGACTATAGATGGAGTAAATGAGAAGCTTGTGGTTTGGAGACATGCATTGGAGACTAAATGTTTTCGTATAAGTAGGGCTAAGACGGAATATATGGAATGCACCTTTGATGGAAGCAATGGTGAATGAATCGAGATGAAGATTGGTGACGATAACATCCAGAAGAGAGATTCTTTTAGATATCTGGGATCTATTTTGCAACATGATGGAGAAATTGATGGAGATGTTACTAATAGAATAAATGCAGGCTGGCTAAAGTGGAGAGGAGCCTCCGCTGTTCTCTGTGATAAGAAAATGCCTTTAAAAATTAAAGGAAAGTTTTACAAAGCAGCCGTGAGACCTGCTATGCTTTATGGTTCTGAATGTTGGCCTGTGAACCATAGACATGTGCAGAGAATGGCTGTAGCAGAAATGAAAATGCTAAGATGGATGTGTGGACATACACGTAAAGATCGGATTCGGAATGATGCAATCAGAAAGAAAGTTGGTGTAGCTCCGATCGAGGATAAGATGCGAGAAAACCGCTTAAGATGGTTTGGTCATTTGCAAAGAAGGTCAACTGATGCACCGGTTAGGAGATGCGAGTGTTGGGATGTTGAGCCGGCTAAGAGAGGGCGAGGACGGCCCAAGAAGTGTTGGAAAGAGACTATACGAAGGGATCTTAGTTTGCTGGATATAAGTCCGAGATTGACCCAAGATAGATCTGAATGGAGGCGAAGAATCCATGTAGCCGACCCTACTTAATTGTGGGAAAAGGCTTTGTTGTTGTTGTTGTAATGCATATCCGAATCATATCCGTATCCGTAATCGTATCCAACAGAGATGAAGCGAATATGGATATGGAAATAGGTATACCTGATCTATTTTCATCCCTACCTGTGTGTGTCAGTCCTCTCCTTTCATTCATTCGAGTAAGGGCTAAGGCTAGCCTATGGAAAGACGATAGAGAAAGGTGTGGTGGATTGGCAACTATTGTATTCTTGAAGAAGCCTTCAGTTTCCACTTTCCGCCTCAGTATGAACAACTAGTGGTGGTGGGACCTCTCAACAAAGGTGGACCCTGCCAAGGCTAGGAAACTTTTAGAACCATGGATGGATTCTACCGTCATGAAGAAGTTCTCAAGACTGGAGAAGTCCGCCACCAAGGATCCTAAGCGACTTCTTATCTTCTTTATTCAGTTAATAATGCATATCATGTATTGGTGATGAGCTCTCAACTCGTATCTTTAAGGAGGAGCCTTAAGCAAAGATAAAGGAGTAGCTCTAGTTTATGGGGAGCTCAGATTAAAAAGATTGTTTTCAAAAAAATAAAGGGAGAGCTTGTTTAGACATCTCTTTATCGACATATAGTATTAGTCATCTTTTGGTGTCAGTTTAGACCTTTTTGATTTTTTAAAAAATGGGGAGAAAAGATTGTTTACAATAATTCTTTGCTCACAACACAATTTTTGCAAACACAAAATATTTTGTCATCATAAAAAGGGGGAGATTGTCAGTGCATGTAGGAGTGGGGACATTATTAGTACATAAGCATGCATATTTTGATGATAATAAAAATTGTGTTAGTAAAAGCTTGTGCAGTTAGCTTGAAGCTAGGTTAAGAGCAGGAAAGCTACTGGACTAGGAAGAATGTCAAGCTTGAGTAACTCAAGCTTATGTGAAAAAGATGCTAAAAAGCTCAAAGGAGTTTAAAACTAAGGCACTTCAGCTCAAACTCAAGAAGATGAAGTATTTTCTTTTATTGAGTCCTATCTTAGATTGTAAAAGACCTCAAGAAGCATGCATATTGCATTCCAACCCTTTGACTTTGACTTTCAGGTCAAAAGTCAAACGGATCAATCAACCATTCTCACATGATCGATCACCTCTGATCGACCACTCTCCTTTTTATGATCGATCAATGTTTAAATTCCAACAACTATATCTCTGATCAATCAATTTTGATCTCTGATCGATCATCTCTTGATTATGATGGGTCACTTAAATTCTTCCGATCGATCATTTGATTCAGAACGATCATCTTTGGAGTATGATCAATCATATTACGTTTCAGGATTCATTCCTGATTTGTTCACAATAGCTTTTTTTAAAGCCAACGTCTATGAGACCCTAATATTTATAAACAGGTTCCCATACTTTATTGTTCAACACACAACAAAGAGAAACACACTTTCATCTCTTTGATTTCCACTTTATACTCTGAGAGAAAGATTCAAGAGTTATTTCTATTGTTTTCTTCATTCCGACAGCTCAGAGTTCTCTACATTCAATTCGTACGAGCCTGCTCCTAGCTTTGTAAGATCCTTTTGGTTTTGCCTCATATTCTTTATTGCATATTTACATTGATATTGAGGTTGTTAGGATTGTTTAATCTGTAGAAAGCAACGCGACGTTAAAGTCACCCCCAATCAACCACGCACAACCCGGAAAAGCCGTCCTAGCCGTCCTCAGATCTGACCATAGCTGATGGCGCGGCGAATGCTGACACGCGCCATAAATGCAGGAATGGGCGATCATGGTATTTGTGCCAAGACACTCCAAGAGGACCGTGAGGGCATGGGTGCTCTTCAACTCTGCACGGAGCACGAAAGCAAAGCTCTTCCACATAACAAGCAAGCCACCCGCCGAACCCGAAGCCTCAATTGATGAATACTCGTTTAGCGAACCCGCTTCGAAAGAGCGCGAAATCAAGTCCGAGATAGAATCCAACTTCGTCTTCTGCAGGAAGACAATATCACAACCCTATTCTAAGAATCTCGATCCCAGAGTTTTTCTCTTCAATGGGTCTCCCAAACCCCTCACGTTCCAGAATCCAACTTCGTCGCCTGCATGGTGGCACCAGGGTACAGGACTTTTCTCACTTGTGGTTACTCCAAGGATGGCATAAAGGTACCCCTTCTCCAGTATGCTGATGACACCATTTTCTTCATTGAGGGGGGTAGGGACGAGGCCAGCGACATGGAGATCACTCTCGAGCTATTTGGAGAGATGTCGGGACTAGTGCAGAATACTGGCAAATCCACCTTGGTTCCGTTTGCTCTCTCTGCTGAAGAGGGGCACCTCTATGGTCAGGAGCTGGGATTGGAATGCGTCACTCTTCCCATTCGCTATTTGGGGGTTCCATTGACATCTGGTAGGACAAAGATGGGAGATTAGCTACCTATTATCGAGAAGCTGGAGAAGAGGCTCGCAGGGTAGAAGACCTCGGTCCTTTCTAGAGGAGGTCGTCTTGTGCTTCTGAAGGCAATGCTCTCTGCGATTCCCATCTACTTCATGTCCACGCGTATTATGTCGGTTCGTATTCGTGCACGACTTGAGAGACTTATGAGGAGATTCTTGTGGGGCAAAAGTGGCCAGGACTCTGCGGGAATGCACCTGGTAGATTGGGAGACTATCACCCTTCCGAAGGGTGAGGGTGGTCTCGGGATCAGGCGTCTTGACGCGTTGAATGAGGCCTTGTTGCTGAAGTGGGTGAGCATGATCTGGGGAGCGGTGTAGACCTCTGCATTGATCTCATCCGTTAGATTTACACAGTAAGCGGTACCTCGCCGGTGAGAAATGCACGTGGCCTCATGCCCTCCCCTTTCTGGAAAGGCATCGTGGCGACCCTCCCGTGCTTTTGTGGGCTTTTCAAACCGGTTCTGGGCAATGGAGAGTCCTTTGCTTTTTGGACTGATGACTGGACGGATGAGGGTGCACTTTCTGCACACTTTCCGCGCTTGTTTGCTTTGGCGACTGATTGTGATGCGCGAGTTGCCTCCTGCTGGGGAGACAGGAACTCGATGCCGTTGTTTCGTATGAGCTTTTCGGACCAACGCTTGGAGGACTTTCTCCTTTTGCCGGACTCCTTGAGGGCTTTTGGTTGCCCGTCTGGGGAACGAGACCACTGGGTGTGGAGAGGGGGTTCATTCTCGATCAAGAAAGCCTATGCGACGATTTGCAGACCGCCTCCCTCGCAATCGACTGATCTGGTTAGCGATTGCCAATTCTTGTGGGGGCTGGGCCTCCCTGAGAAGATTGGATTCTTCTTGTGGCTCTTAAGGAGGAAGAGACTAATGACGAGAGATCGCTGTGCTAGACTGCTTGGATCTATCTCAGACAGATGCCTCCTTTGTGGCAACGAAATTGAATCTATTGAGCTTCTCTTCTTCTTGTGCCAGGAATCGAGGTCTATCTGGGAGGTCGCGGCCCTCGACTCGGTGAGAACGCCAAGCCTTATCTCATTCTGTGAGTCCCTCTACAACGCCAGACATCGCCCAAGGAGAGAGCTGCTCCGCCCTCTAGCCTTCGTGTGGGCCATCTCGTTGGCTAGGAATGCTTCGTTGTTTGAGGGACAGAGGTTTTATATGGAAAATGTTTTCTTCCAGGTGGCGAGGCTGTTGGAGGCCTAGCTCCTGTAACTTTCTCCTTTTTCCTGTACTTCTTTTTTTACTTCTTAATAAATCTCTGGGGCAGGCACCATTGAGTGTTTCCCCCTTTTTTGGGCTTCAAAAAAAAGAAAAGGATTGTTTAATCTGTATACTGTCGAGTTAACCACGTAATCAACTCAGGTTGTAATACGTTTGGGTTTTTCCCACTTAAGCAACTCAGGTTACTGGAGGACCCGTGCGGGTCAGGTTGAAAGCCTGAGTCAGGATAATCAGGTCATGGTTTTTACCCATCAGGGCTTCCACGTTAAACATTTGTGCACATATGGTTTGATTGTTTATCTGTGGTTAAATGTTCTACGTAATGTTGTGCTTGCTTTAGAATATTTTGACTGTAGTAATCCATGTCATTTAGTCCGATCCACCCACACACTTTGATCAGTTTCCACATGGGAGGGATATAGTAAACCAACAACCCAGAAATTACCTAGTTAGAGGAGCATGCCCTCTTATTTGGGAAGGGGTATTAGGTCCATACCCTACCCCTTTCTCCCTTTACGAATCAGGTATGGTTCTTGTGGGAACCCAACGAGAGCTTTGAGTCTCGACTCCACCTCCTCCGAGAGATTTTGCGTGTGGAGGAGCTGGAGATTGCTGGTGGACTGGAGATGGTGGCGAGCACTCTCGAATCTGAGGGGAGAGTCTCTCTTTGACGTGGTGATGAGTTGCTATCCATCGTTGCAGGTGGCGATGCTCATGGGTGGCGTAGGTCGTGTTAGAGAGGCACTATCGTGAGAGAGAAAGGGCAAACCTCTTGATCGTGATCGGAGGACCTATATGGTAGTGGAGCCCCGATCGAGATTGGAGCGTACCGCTCGAGGAAGAGGGTCAGAGGGCACCGCTCGAGGAAGGGGTGGGGGCGTTGGTTGGGGTTGCTGTGCGTTCTTGGAGACACACTAGTTTGGGCATTCCTAGATGATCTGGAGGATGCATCAGCTAGGGTTTTAGTGAACCCCAAACTGATTGACGATGCAGGACATCTGATCTAGGGTTTGATATAGAAACCCTAGTTGCTTTTGACGACCAGATTGATGAGATCTTCAGTAACTTTGCACGAAAATCAGGGAAGGTCACACTCCTAGAAATCTCGCATGGAGTTTCAGGAAGAAACCCTAGAACTTCAAGTTGAATGAATCATAACCATCATCAGAATTTGAACTTGTGTAGAAAAAATTCAAAATTTCTGAAACTTGACAAGATTGATAATAATCGAATCAATCAGAACTCCCTAAAATCGATTTGCTCTGGTATCATGTTGAAATAAACAATGCGAAAGCGGAAGCAGAATAAAGAAATAAAAACATGAAACTTTAAACATTACGGATTTTATGTAGAATCCCCCTCTGTAAGGGAGCGGGATGAAACCGTGGGAGAATGCCTCTAAGGGCTAGATCATCTCTCAATGAGTACAGGAGGTGTGGGGCTCCTTATATTGCTCCACAAACAGACCGAGTCCCCACAAATAGTAGATGTGGGACTAAACATGAGTGATTTTTTTGGCGGACTTGTCCAGGCTTATTCTAAATCATGGGAAGTCTACAACTATCCCATTTGATCATTCTGACGTTGATGCACATACATATTGTTTGGAGCTGGGCACATAACGTGGCTCTCTACTGATCCGCTATCTTGGGCTTCCTTTGTCAGCTAGAAGACTTAAGATGTATGATTGGTTGCTTGTCATAGATAAGATGGAGAAAAAGCGTAGTCGGAAGGCAGTTATACAATCACAAGGCTAGTGATTGGTGCTTGTAAAGGCCGTCCGCTCAGCTATTCATGTTTTCTTCATGTCATGCCATCTTCTTTCAGTAGGTATCAGATGCAGGCTGGAGGTGATCACGAGGAGATTCCTATGGGGTAAAACTGGTCAGAATGGAATATTGGAATGTAGGCATATTTATTTGATTGGAAGACCATGATCCGGGCTCTTCTACTAAAATGGGTTAATATGATTTGAGGCAGAAGTGAAGACGCGTGTTGCCATCTCATCCGCAACATTTATAACATTGGGATCCAGGATAGTTTGCCCCCAACACCCCCAACACCTGCACTTTCACCCTTCGGCTTTTTGGAAAGAGATTAACTCGGTGATGCCTTATTTTCTGGTTTTCGTCCGGTGCTTGGTGACGGTAAATCTTTGGATTTTTGTCACTTGTGTCCCTCTGAGATATTGTTATATAAGTTATGCCTCTCCCTTTTTGGAATATCAGTTGTGCCCCTGACTTCTTGTCGTTCGATCACTTGTGCCTTTCAGTTACTTTAGCCGTCAATGAGTTGAACTTAACCATGATTTTTTCAAGTCATGGTGTGGTTACGAGGGGCATAACTGTCCAAAGACTCCCACCACCCATCATCCTCCTTCGGTCCCTCCTCCTCTGCCCCACACCCTCCGACCTCCTCCTTCGTCATCCCCTGTACCACCTTCACCTCCATGTCCATGCATCTGTGTCCACCTTCTCGTACTGTGACAACACGAAGAAACCTCCAATAGTTGTTCGCGTCCTCTACCTTGGAGGTACAACAGCTGCTGCTCCAGCTCCTTCACAAGGGGGAGGGGGAGGAGGGGGTGGTGGAGGAACATGGGGGTGAAGATGGAGTAGGAGGGGGCAGAGGAGGAGGATGGTGCGAAGGAAGAGGAGGTTGGGGCGAAGGAGGGGCCGATGGAGGAGGCTGGGGCGGAGGAGGAAGGGGAGAAGGGGGAGGATTTTGTAGTCGCTTTTTAATCTAATTCTCCTTGTGTCCTCAAAGTTAACGTTCGTTTGTGTTGGGGATGGACAACAACTAACCCGAGGGGCATACATGATCATTATGAAAGAAGTCAGGGGTTGAATTGATATTCCAAAAATAGGGAGGGGTATAACTGATATTGCAATATCTCAGAGGGATACAACTGATAAAAACCCTAAATCTTTTGCCTTTTGGATCGACAACTGGTATGGTAATAGACCATTCTCTTCCAGATTCCCATGCATGCTGGCAGCTAACCATGGTGCCCAGGTGTTTGACTGTTGGTTAGACGTCAACTGGATGCCTTCGTTCTCGACGGACTTCTCGAATAAACGCTTGGAGGATTTCCTTCTCCTCTTGGAATCCATCAGGTAGACAAATAGACCGGCAATTGGTCGGGATCATTGGATGTGGAAGGAAAATCTTTCTCTATTAAACGAGCCTACAAAGCTATCACTAGGCCACCACCGTCGGGACAGACACTCTGGTTCGTGACTGTAACTTTATCTGGGAGTTAAAGTTGTTGAACAGAATTAGTTTCTTCATGTGGTTGCTGTGCATAAGGTACATCATGACAAAGGACCATTGTGAAAGACTTTTCACGGATGTTTCTAATAGATGTCCCCTTTGCGAAACACATATTAAGACGGTGGAGCATCTTTTCTTTCCCTGCGTGAAGTCATCCACAATTTGGTCAGAGATGGGTGCAAGCTGGTTGAATCTGCAATATCTAGATCTCTTTTGGAACTCAATGTTTGTGGCAAAGCATCGTTCTAGAGGGGACCTTCTACGACCTATCGTAATTGTCTGAGTGATTTGGTTGGTGCACTCTTTTCTTTACAATGTTTTTATTGTAGGAATGTAATTTTTCATTCCAAAAATCTTCTCGAGTCTCGGCTAGTCTTCTTGTAACTTTTCTCTGTCTTTTAATATTTTTGGGGTGAACATTATATCGTGTTTCCCTCTTTTTTTGACTAAAATAAAATAAAAATGAGTGGGTGGTAATTGAATCTTAGAGAGATCCAGTTACCCATCTATTATGTACTCCAACAGATATAAAATGAGAAAGAGGAATAAAAAATGTCATTAAAAAATCGACCAACTAGACTAACTAGACAACTCGGTTAGTCAGGTTGACCGACTGGGCCTGGTCGGGTTGGTTAATCTTTGACTCGATTAATTGGGCTGACTAGTCGGCTAATTTTTACAAGCTTGGTCACTTCTGTTGATCTCAATGATCTCGTCTCCTATTTAAGGGAGATTATGGCCCCACAACTGGTTCTATTAGGACTCCTTCAGTACCATCTGACGTTGCAACATCTGACAGTACCTCATGTACAACTTATGCTTTTACCACTTGTCATAGGGCAGATTTTTCAATGTGCATCATGAACTCCAGAGCATCTCACCATATTTGTAATGACAGCTCGCAATTCACATCCTACGGTTCTGTTCACCATGGTTGATCTATAGTAATCACTTATGGGAGATACTATCCTATTACAAGACAAAAGGATATTCATTTGACACAATCTATGCGTCTGCAGAGTGTGCTACATGCACACGATTTTTCTATGGACTTATTGTTTATCAGTTAGATCACTTAGGATCTGAATTGTCATGCCATTTTGACTCTTTTCTCACGTGTTTCAAGATATACTCACGGAAAGGGTGACTGGTTGTGGCCATGAGCAAGTGGGTCTCTACAAACTGGTCTACTCTCCTTGTGGTGGCAGATCTTTCATTCCTAATGGACCGGTCTCTCCTTACATATAGCACCTTCAGTTTGTTATCTTTCTTCGCAGAAGATATGGAGAGTTCTCCTAGATTCATTCTCAATCTACTTTTCAATGTGAGGCTTGTTAGCTTGGGAAGCATCACCGTACCAGTTTTTCCTGGTCATCAAAGTTGTAGCAGTAGTTCTTTATTTTAGTTGTTGCATCTTGACATTTGGGGTCTCAATCATGTTCCTGAGTCATCAGGGACACGTATTCTATCTTGTTGCAGTTGATGATTTTTCTAGGTTTTCTTGGATTTTTCTATTGAAAAATAATTGTGAGACTACTGTTATCCAAAATTTCATTATTGATATACATAATATTTTTTCTACAGCTAAGAATGTTTTGACAATGCTTTGGAATTTTGCAATGCTCAGTTTTCTCTGTTCTTCATGTCCCTTAGTATCTTCCATTATACCTGGTGTACCTATACATCCCAACATAACGATGTCACAAAATGCTAACACCATCATCTTATCGATATTAACAAGATTCTTCTTATATAGAGTCTTGCTCCCCACTATTTTTGGGGTGATGCGGTCCTCATTGTCTACTACCTTGCCAACTGTATGCCATCCTCCATGTTAGGAGAGAAGGTTCCTTTTCCGATTACATTTCTCGATAAGGACCATTTCTCTTTAACGCCTCATGTCTTTGGATCTGTGGTTTTTGTTCATCAGCTGACTCCTGGTCGTGATAAGCTCTCCGATGGAGCTGTCAAGTGTGTCTTTGTTGGCTATTCTAGGACCATAAAGGGTATTGATGCTTTGATCCTGACATATGGAAGTACTATGTCAGTGTTGACATCACATTTTTTGAGTATGTTATTTATTTTCTCCCACATGTGATATGATAACTTCATTTGAGTTTGGTAAGGAGGTTTAAATTCCACCTATAGCATCCCATATTTAGTACCACATCTAATAATTACAAAGCGTGTTAGTAGCTTATAAGCAGTAGGGGCTACTACTAGTCAACTTCAGCTTAGCATTTTATGCGGTGATAAAGGGCTCCAGTTGTGCCCAAGCCTAACAGGTTGTCTAGGCCAGATGTTTACCAATAGTGGACTGGGTCTAGCCAGGGAGTATTTTGGGCTGTTGTTGAAGGCTTTAGCTGGGCCCAAGCCCAACAAGTTGTCTAGACTAGTAGTCTCTCATAACGGAGTAGGTCTAGGACCCATGACGTTATAGATAGTATCAGAGCATGTTCCCTCTAATAGTGGAAATAGTTACCTAAGAGGTGGAGTCACACCTACCTCAGAGTTAGGAGGAAAAGGCTACCCAAGAGGTGAAGTCATCACTATTACTGGTAATAAGTCATGAGTCATTGTGCAACGAGGATGTTGCGAATATACGTGGGGTGATTGTAGCACCCTAAACCCAAATATACTATAGTACCCACTTCTAGTAATGACAAAGTGTGGTAGTATCTTATAAGTAGTCGGGGGATACTACTAGTAAACTCGAGCTTAAGCATTTTGGATTGTGGTTAAGGGATCTAGTTGGGCCCAAGCCCAACAAGTTGTCTAGGCATGTAATTCTCGATAGGGGACCGGTTCTGAGGCTTGGGACGTTACATATGGTATCAGAGCAGATTCTCCTAATAGTGGAAAAGGCTGCCCAAGATGTGGAGATACCCCTACTATAGAGTTTGTTAGAAATTGACAATGCAGAAGTGTGATATCAGAGAACTAGAATAAACATGAACACCGGGATTTTACGTGGAACCCTACTCCGTGAGGAGTGGGATGAAACCACGGAAGAACGCCTCAAAGGGTTTTTGTTTTCTTATTCACTCTCTCATCTGATACAATGGGTGTGGGGCTTCTTATATATCCCACATTGACTCTCGAAGTCCCAAAAATAGCGACGTGGGACTAAACCATTGGATGTGGTAATTGGACCCTGGAGGGATCCAATTACCCATCACTAAAATGACGCATACTCCAACACTTCCCCTCAAGTAGGATGGAAGGCCATATCGATTTCGATATCGTATCAACGATATTTCAGCGATATATCGTCGAAATATCGCCCATATCGACACACTTTTATGAAGGAAATGCCTGAAAAGGAGGATATATCGCCATATCGGTACCCATATCGATCTCGTCTCGATATCGATATATCGGTGATATATCACGATATTTCCTTCCATGAGTAGGAGCATGCAATGCCCAGCTTGGACAAATAGAAAGAAATCTCAAACTCACAATACAAGGCACTATAGACAATATCAACTCAACACATACTCTACTATCAGTTGCTGTCGAGGACGCTGCTTCTCATGCCATGCTGATGAGGAGGAACTAAAGGGCTGGAGTGTGAGTTGAACTAGATCTCCTCGTCAGAGAACATGTGTTATGTACTGTGTATGTCAGAGTCACTGAAACTGGAATGAGTCTCGACCTAGAGAACTCTGGTCTGCAACTGCTCCATCTCTCTGAAGGGATGAATAGGAAAAAGCCATGGAAACATCCTTGTCGAAGTCCACTGTCGTTGGAGAATGGAGTATGAAAGTCTCCTCATCGGAGAACTGGTTCTCTCCCATACTGGCTTAGAGAATGGGATCTTTACTCTAGAGTCCCTATGAAACCACATGAAAATCCTAGCTCAAAATGACATAGAGAATGAAATCTATACTATGGAGTCCCTATGGATCACATGAAAACCCTGAGCTGACCAGATCAAATATGGGGACCTCTCAAACAAAGAACGCACACCTGTGCGCCTTGAACTGAAGACTCTGAACCATCTGTAGAGTTTGAGTCTGACCATCTATAAAGTCTGAATATGACCTGTAGAGTCTGACATGCGGCTTGGAATATGAACTCGAGACTTGTAAAACTTTATACATACTCGCCCTTTCTCCCATACTGGTCGGAAAACAACGACATATACCTAGTTGGGAGAAGACATGAAGATGAGTAGGAGCAAAAATAACCTATTTTTTATAAGCCGTCATCATCATTTTTTTCTCGACTTCTCTCTTTTTTATATGCTTTTTAAACATTATTTCCATTTTGTGTACATCCTTCTTCTTGTACGAGCCTTTTACAAAACAAATCTCCTTTTTTTCGTACAACTACCTTTTCTTTTTCTTCTATTTCAAAACTCTCGGTCGACACAATTAGGCTTGGAATAAAATAAAAACTAAATAGAATTGGACATTTAAATGTGCCCTTCTTATTGTAGAACCGTGACTGTGAGCCTGAATGGTTCAACACCTTCTCTTCCTTACCTTGATAAATAAGAAGCCATTGAATTAGGCCTAAGGTCCACCAAAAGAGCATCACATTTTCTTTGTTGGGACTGAATAAGAAAAGAGCAGAAGCTTTTCTTTGTTGGGCCTGAAAAAATAATAGACCGGAGAAATAAGGCCTATAGGATTTCAATTTCTTGAATAGGGCTTTAGCTCTTCTTCTCTGCTCCTAGAAATAGGCTCACGATCAGGAGGAGAGAACCCAACGTTGCAGTACCTGCCTGTTTGGTTGCAGGGTTGGGCAGGGTTGGCCCAACCCTGGTTACTATTCACAAGGGTACTTCCTCCTTGTAGAGACCCCCCAGCGGGCTCCGCAGCCCCCCAGCGCCCTCCGCAGCGGGCTCCCCAGCCCCCAGCGGGCTCCCCAGGCCCCAGCGCCCCCCCCCCCCCAGCACCTTGCGGCCCTCCGATCAGCGCCGCCCAGCCCCTCCACCGCCGCCCCCCCTCTCCCGCCGCCTAGGGTTTCGAACCCTCCCTCCCCGGGCTCGCAGCCTCCTGCTCGCTGTCAACAGTCCTTCAGCCGCCGTAATCCAGTTGTAGGGGCTCCCAGAGCCTCTACTCGTGGTCGAGGAACCGCATCCTCGCTAGGACTCGGCGTGATGGTCGATTCAAGTGCATAATCGCCTACCTATGCACTTGAATCCTACAAGGTCTCGGTAGACAATACTTTCTTGGTCTATCAGTACTTGTTCTTCTCCGGAATTATTTCAGAACACAAGCTTGAGATGCCCGCCATAGGTGCCTTCAAAGGTTCGTCACCAATCGTCAAAATGGACGGGACTAACTACGAGCTGTGGGCGATGCAGTTCCTCAGTCTTATGAAGTCGTGTGGTAAGAAGCATATTCTTACCGAGGATGAACCGCCGGAGAAGACAGGGATTTATGCCTCATGGGAGGCTGACGACGCGTATGCCAAGGTCTGGCTCTCAGGTACGCTTACGACGGAGATAGCGAATGATGTCCTTCACCAGCCCACCGCTAAGGCGATGTGGGATATTTTGGCTATGACGTACTCTCAGGTACGCAACGAGACGAAGATGCTCCAGTTGCAGCATGACATATTTACCACAAAGCAGAATGGGAGGCCTCTCCATTCACTGTACACGTCGCTTCGTGGCATGTTCGAGAAGCTCTATAGCACCATCCCGCTTACAGCCACACCGGAACAGCAGAAGACGTTCCGCAACGCCACTATGGTTGGCGTATTACTCGCTGCCCTAGACCCGGAGTACGAGGCAGCACGCTCTCAGATTCTAGCAGATGCCACTATCCCGCCGATGGAAGAGGTATACAGGAGACTCAGTCGTGTACCTGTTCCATCCGCTATAGCGAATGCGCCTCCGTCTGCAATGGCAGTTTCCAGGGGACGTGGTGGTTCGTCCTCGTTTCGTGGCAGAGGAAATGGTGGACGTGGACGTGGAGGTCGCATACGGTCCACGTGTTCTTTCTGCCGCCGTACTGGTCATTCGGAGGATACGTGCTATTCCAAGCACGGCTTTCCCCCTTCTGCACGTGTCGCGGATCATGTTCAGGGTCCTTCAGCTCCTGCCACAGATCACAGGTTCGAAGAGTTAGTGGCACGCCTTCGTGATATCATGCCCCAATCGTCGCCAGAGAATGCTGAAGTTTCTGATGTTGCAGCATCAGCGTCTGCTAGTACATCCGCCTCTGCCAGTGCCTCAGGTAGTCCTTCAGTCTCATCGCATTGTCATGACCTCACAGGTTGGATTGTCGACTCTAGGGCTACCCATCATCTATGCCGTGAGAAAGAGATTCTTCAGTCCTACAGAGCTGTACAGCCTGGTCGATCTGTACTCATAGCTGATGGAACTCATTCTCCTATCATCGGTCAGGGGGAGACGGCTTTGCTACCCTCTATGCACTTACAGAACGTCCTACATGCGCCAGAATTCTCTATGAATCTCTTATCCATTAGTCAGATTACACGTGATTTGCACTGTCGTGCTATTGATCCATCGTCTGTTATTTTTCAGGACATACTGACGGGCACGGTGATTGGCTGTGGTTCTGAGCACAATGGCCTTTATCGTCTAGTCCGTAACTCCTACGCTGGTGTCTCTCTGCATTCCCAAGTCGCCGTATCTCCGTACACCTGGCATCTTCGGTTCGGTCATCTGCCTCTACAGAAAATGCGTCACCTACTGCCTCAGATCTCTCCGAGTTCCTCCTTTCGTTGTGAAGCTTGTCAGTTAGGGAAGCACCATCGATCTAGCTTCCCAGGTCGTCAGAGTCGGAGCAGTCACTCCTCGTTTGAATTACTTCATGTAGACATTTGGGGTCCAAGTCGTGTGCCCGATCATCAGGGGCACAGGTTCTATTTAGTAGTGGTTGATGACTTCTCTAGAGTGTCCTGGATGTTTCTTCTTAAAAATAAATCTGAAGCAGGAAGTGTCATTCAAAATCTTATTAATGAAATCCAGAATGTTTTCTCTTCTACTGTAAAGTATGTGCGAACTGATAATGCATTAGAGTTCTGCACACGCTCTCTTGCTAACTTTCTTTCTTCAAAAGGCATTGTTCATCAAACCACATGTGCTTACACCTCACAACAAAATGGGGTTGCGGAACGTAAGCATCGACATTTTCTTGATATTGCACGCACATTACTCATTCAAAGTTGTGCTCCATTATCTTTTTGGGGTGATGCTATCCTTACAGCATGTTATCTGGTAAATCGAATGCCTACAACTGTTCTTGGGGAAAAGTCTCCAATCTCTGTTCTTTTTCCAGACAGAGACTTGTTTGCACTTACACCTCGTGTCTTTGGCACTGTTGCGTTTGTCCACCGCTTATCTCCAGGACTTGATAAGCTCTCTCCTAGGGCTATCAAGTGCGTTTTTGTGGGTTACTCCAGGACACAGAAAGGATACCGTTGCTATGATCCTGTCCATGACAAATATTATGTGAGCGCAGATGTTACCTTTTTCGAACCTGTCATGTATTTCTTACCTGCAGGTGACAGATTGGCCTCCTCCACTTCACCAGATTCCAATGTCTTTGTACCACCACCACCAAGCCTGGGTCAATCCTCTACTCCATCAACACCACCACCACCACCACCACCTCCTCCTGTTGTTCCTCTCACTAAGTTCTATACAAGGCGGAAAGGCAATGCTCAGGCTACAACTCAACCATCCGATACGCCTCAGGTTTGTTCTGAAACTAACACTAACGATGGCTTAGAAATTGCACCTGTGCAGGAACATTTACTACAGGAGGAGGAGCATCCGGTCAACACGGTCTTGGATGATTTGGACAGGCCCATTGCTCTTAGGAAGCAGCGCAGACAGTGTGCTACGTATCCTCTTGCCTCTCAGGTCTCCTTCCATAGACTCACTGGGGATTTCCAGAAGTTTGCAGCTGCTGTATCTTCAGTTGAGATTCCAAGGACATATCAGGATGCAATGAAGATTGATTGCTGGCGACTTGCAATGGAAGAGGAAATGCGTGCGTTGCAGTCTAGGGGAACTTGGTCTCTTGTTCCCCTTCCTCCAGGTGCCTCAGTAGTAAGTTGCAAGTGGGTTTTTACGGTGAAATATCATGCAGATGGTCGTCTAGACAGGTACAAGGCTAGGCTCGTGGCACGGGGATTTACACAGACATATGGTGTTGACTATTTGGATACCTTCTCACCGGTGGCGAGACACTCTACACTTCGCATCCTCCTATCAGTTGCAGTGGTACGTGACTGGACCATTTTCCAGCTTGATGTTAAGAATGCTTTCTTGTATGGTGATCTACAAGAGGAAGTCTACATGCAGCAGCCACCCGGGTTTGCTGCTGAGGGGGAGACTCAGAAGGTGTGCAGACTTCATAAGGCTATCTATGGCCTTAAACAGAGTCCCCGTGCATGGTTCCAGAAGCTATCTCAGCTTATTGAAAGACAGGGGTTCAGAAGATCTAATGCGGACCACTCACTGTTCGTCCGGAAGACCCCTAGAGGTACCATTGTTGTTATGGTGTATGTTGATGACATATTGGTTACAGGAGATGATGCACAGGGAGTAGAGATCACCAAGTCTATGTTGGGCAGCCAGTTCATTACAAAGGATCTAGGCACATTACGATATTTTCTGGGGATAGAATTTGCAAGAAATGCACAAGGACTGGTGATGACTCAAAGAAAATATGTCACAGATTTGCTAGTCGAAACAGGAATGACTGGATGCAGACCTTCAAGTACACCTATGGACCCGAGTATGAAGCTGTACGATGATGATACCGAGGAGGTGGACAAGAGAAGGTACATAGAAATAGTGGGTAAGCTCTTATACATCACCATAACGCGACCGGATATTGCTCTTGCAGTAAACAGGGTGAGTCAGTTCATGGAGCAGCCGAGGCAAGTTCATATGGATGCCTTACATATGATATTGAGATATCTGAAGTCTTCCCCAGGCACAGGGTTGCTATTTAAGAAAGGTATAGATCTATCTATTTCAGCTTGTGCAGATGCAGATTATGCAGGATGTCCAAGGGACCGTAAGTCTACTTCTGGATTTGCTATCTTCATAGGAAGCTCTTTAGTCTCTTGGAAAAGCAAGAAGCAAACTGTTGTGGCGTGATCCAGTGCCGAGTCCGAGTATAGAGCCATGGCACAGGCAAGCACAGAAATGATGTGGGTTAAAGCAGTCTTAGAATATCTGAACGTTGATGTTCCCTTGCCTATGAACCTTCAATGTGATAATCAGGCAGCATTATTTATTGCCAATAATCCAGCCTTCCATGAGAGAACCAAACACATAGAGGTGGATTGTCATTACACTAGGGACATGATTCAGAAGGGCTTCATCTCCACGTCTCATGTCAGTTCAGAGGATCAGACAGCGGACATATTCACTAAGCCATTGCTCAGAGAACCTTCCAGAGATGTTCTTCCAAGCTGAGCATGATAGATATCTATGCTCCATCTTGAGGGGGAGTGTAGAGACAGTTGTTCGTCTCTTATGTTATTTCATGTTATTTCAGTTTCTTTTTGTACCTCTCATGTAATTTACCCAAGGGCTCTCTCCCTATATAAGAGACCTGAGGGCTCTATAGAATAAATCATCTGAGTATTCTAACACTCCTCACAGATTACTATTCACCCAGCCCAACCCAGCCCAACCCAACCCTGCCCAACCCTGCAACCAAACAGGCCCACCGCCGCCACCACTAGGGCTTAATCGGGAGCCTACTCTTCTAGATCTCCATCTCCCGCTTCCTTAGGACTAACGATGGGGAGACCTCTCATATGCTGCCCCAATGGGGCCCTTCCTCTTGTTGCAGTTGCAACTGCGGTTGCTATTTGGAGGCGTTGGCCACAAGATCGGGACCGCATTACGACATTCGATAGAGTTGGGGTGGGTTTCTCCGATACTCGACTGTATATCATCCCCTTTCTCTACAAGACCAATCACACGACAGTGATGGAGAGTAGCATCTCCATTTCTTCTTCAATGCTTCTCTAGGGCTAGAAACCCACCACTGCAATAGGTCGTGAGAACCCAACTCGTATAGCGTTGTCCCTTTTTTTAGGGTTTATGATTGTACTCATCTTCGTGCGTCTAGGCGTGATAATCACAATCATGTGCTGTGACCTTTTAGTTCCATGATCTTTGGCGACGATATCACTATAATATCTAGGAGTACGGTCTCAAACTACTGTTGCATGCCATCACCATCTGTGGAGCAGTGGTCAGAAACCCTTCTTTTCATATGTGATGTTTCATCGCTGCCTTGCACAGATCTTGCTTTGTCAGAATCTCTAGCATCAATTAGCTGTTATTGAACATAATTAGGGTTCCTCGAACTTGACAATGATGATGCGAACTTCAGAATATGCAGAATTAGGGTTTTAGAAGAAACCCTAGAATCTACTTGAATTTGAACTATCTCGAACAATATATAAGCAATAATAATAATCTTTAAGAATAAATATTCGAGAATCAACCACGAATCGACCCGCTTTGATACCATGTTAGAAATCAACAATGCGGAAGCGTAATATCATATATATAGAATAAACATGAAGAACACCAGGATTTTATGTGGAATCATACTCCGCAAGGAGCGGGATGAAACCACGTGAGAATACCTCAAAGGGCTTGTGTTTTCTCATTCACTTTCTCATTTGATACAATGGGTATAGGGCTTCTTATAAAGCCCACACTGACTCTCCAAGTCCGACAAATAGCCGATGTGGGATTAAACCATTGGATGCAGTAATTGGACCATGGAGGGATCCAATTACCCATCACTACAATGACACATACTCCAACAAAGTTAGGAGGAAAGGACTACCCAAGAGATTGTTAGCAATGTGAACCCGAGGCGAACCATTCCTGCAATAAATGTTATTGTAATAAATGATCTATCAATAAAAGTTATTGATTATGTTTCACTCCCTTTTCTGAGATTGATTGAATGAATGCACTATAAGGTCCTGTTAACGCATATAGAGTACCTGTACCTCTTCGTTATTTTATTTTTCAGTTGTCTTCTTTATGTAATTTACCCATAGGCTACTCTCCTATATAAGAGAGCCTAGGGCTTATGTAATAAACGAAGCCATTCATTTTTCCCAACATGGTATCAGAGCGACGGTCCTAGACCGGAGTTCTCGAAACCCTAACCCTAATCCCACACCCGCCGGCCCCCCTTCTTCTTCTTCTTCTTCTTCTCCCTCTCGCAACATCGGCGCCGCCCGAGCTCGGCGTTGATTCATCGGCGCCGCCTCTCCAGTCGGTTGCGCCACCGTGTGTAAACGCCTTCTCTTTGCGCGCCTGCGCACACGCATACTGTGCGTTGCTGCGCGCCTCTGCCGTGCGCGCTTGTGCGCCTCACTCGCCTCCACCGTGCTGCGCGCTCCCTTGCGCACCATCAACCTGTGCGCAAGCATCTAGCGCACCACCTGTGCGCCCCAGTGCATCTCCTGTGCGGCCCTGCGCATCCCCCGCGCGCTGTGCAGCAGACCTAGCGCATCAACCGTGCGCCCCAGTGCATCGCCTGTGCGCCCCTGCGCATTCCCTGCACGCACGCGGTAACACCAGTGCACGCATCTCCTGTGCGGCCTGTGCGTGACTCCTGCGTGCGTGTAGGGCTTAACACGAACATCTTCATGGGGATAGTTGCTTGAAGTCTACACATGCAACTACCCCCATCTATGGTATTGTAGACAAAACACATTGTTTGTCAATCGTTCCAGTCTTCATTTTTCAATATGTCGGAGAGCAAGGCAGATATCCCATCTATTGGCGCATTCCGTGGTCCAGCGCCTATTGTCAAGATGGACGGTACCAACTATGAACTGTGGGCAATGCAGTTCATGAGCATGATGAAGTCTACGGGTAACAAGCACATTCTTACCGAACCAGAGCCTGCTGAGAAGACTGGAACCTATGCCTCCTGGGAGGCTGATGACGCATACGCCAAAGTTTGGCTATCTGGCACGTTGGCAATTGAGATTGCCAATGACATCCTCCATCAACCCACAGCGAAGGATATGTGGGACATTCTGGCGGCCACATATTCCCAGGCGAAGAACGAAACAAAGATTCTGCAACTCCAGCATGATATCTTCACCATCAAGCAGAATGTTCGCCCCCTACATTCTCTCTATACATCACTGAGAGGGATGTTTGAGAAGCTATATAGCTTCATGCCCTTGACAGCCACGCCAGAGCAGCAGAAGACATACAGGAACGCTACTATGGTGGGCGTGTTGCTAGCTGCACTTGATCCTGAGTACGAGGCAGCACGATCACAGATTTTGGCCGACTCTACAATTCCGCCAATGGAGGAAGCCTTCCATAGACTGAGTCGGATTACAGTTCCCTCAACTGCTGCAAGTCAGAATTCTTCAGCCATGGCAGCAACCAGAGGTCGCGGTTTTCATCACCAGGGCCGTGGACGTGGACCCCGTGTGTAAAATCCCGTATTTTCGTTTTCCATCTGGAGTATTTAAGACATCCAAAAAAATTCAAATAATCATGCCTCTTCGTAGATTTCGTCGAGATCTTTCCAACGAGCCCAAGAACATCAAATTCTGACATTCCTAGACCAAGATATCAATGTTTTATGATGAACGGTCGAGATCCATATGTGGATCCGAATCGGATCTGAAACTTGATCCATTTACACCCCTCTTTCTATAAATATACTATGATAGGTTGCCCTCTCCAAAGCCCTATCCACCATACCCTTCCCTCTCATTGGAGCACCACCATCTTGGTCAGTCTGGTCATTGGAAGGCCGTCGTCGACATCGGAGAAGGAGCTCCGATCGAAGATCCGCGACCACCATCACGTAGGAAAACTCGAGGCCACCGTGGTGCACGCCTTCGCACTACGGTCGAGCGACGAAAATACCATTCCGTGTGAGAGGAGATCCCGAGGGAACATCCTCGGAGGTAACGATCAATACCCCCTCTTGTTGTTGGGTTCCACATATTTTTGCTCCTATATGCTTGAACTTGCGTAGAGCCTTAGTTATTCTTACGATGTTTTTCATATACTAGTAACGTTAAATGACCGCTTGTGCTATTAGTTTCACACAATTCTTATCAGTTATATGTGCACGAATATCCACAAAATTATATGATTTTTCATCGCTTGTGCTTTGTATGGTCATATGCCCTTTTTGTATCCTTTGAGTATGATTCAGACGAAGGTGATTGTTTTGTTAAATACATTAACCGTACCTCTCGGAAAGTAGTCAGATGAAAATCCAATAGATTAGTGGTCACATATTTTATATATTCATATATGTATGATGCAATATATCCAAGCATTTATAACAATCGATCCATATACATGTGGTTTAAAGCTATATAATGTATTTCCTAATAGTATAATCATGTGGTGATGAATGCCGTTAATACAAGTAGCAAGATGCATCTGGAATATAAATCATAGGTTACTGTAGAAATGATAAACAAAGAAGGAAACAAAAAAAAGTATAATGTAAAGTTACTGGGGACAGTAGTAATCCAGAGGTTATGGAAGTGATCATACGTTAATACAATAACCATGCGTTACTGTAGTAATGCAAAGTAATTGCAAAGAAATCATACGTTACTATATAATGAAGAGTTTATTGGGAAAAAAAGAATAATAACGACAAATATAAAAAAATATAATGAAGGAGTTACTAATAGGCGAGCTTACATTGCCGTTGCTGTGTAACATTCAAATACTTAACACTACACATTTATAATGCAGATTTTATGGTTCATATCTAAAATTTTTATGCATTAATAGTATCCTAGTAATCGGGCGTGGAGAGGCCATTAATTAAAGTGGATTAGCTATGTATGCATGTATCATTTAAAAAAAAAATAGAGTCGTTGTATTATCAAGATGAAGGTGTACAAGTCTATTAATGGATTATGTATCTCGCATGTCATCCCCTGGTCGTTCCTTCAGTACAAATGATGTATTATGATCATCTACTGATATCCAATCTTTGTATTCACGAGATGTGACGTCGATTGTTATATTACTCGTATTGCCCAACACATCAATAATACACATAACGATAAACAATAGATGGCTTGGGGGTTGCTGGAATCAAATTATCCGTTTGGGTTAATATTCTATTCATGAAAAAAAAATCAATCGACAAAGTTAAGGGATCATGTGTATGGTTATTAAATTCCAGTCAAATGTATTTTTTTGTTAGCTTGCAACATCTGTGTAGTAATATGGTTATTTGAGTATGGGTATTTTCTGTAGAACTTACAAATGATGATTGCTGAACTAACTATTTAAAATTTAAAAGGTCGTACTATTGATATTATTGTGATAATAGTCTTTCCATGGGTCTGATTTCATAGCGGTCGGGTAGATGGAGTTAGACGTTTCAAGGGATTTGGCATGCACCCTTGGGTCTCGGGTAGATGCCTTGAAGGTCGCGACCCCAACGGACGAGTTGGGTGACGCGTTGCACCTAGCAGCCCGGTAGTATCCGGAGTCGCTCGACGGAGTTGGCAGGTGGCGCGGTTGGCGTTCTTGGTTTCACACTTATACACAATATTAAGATTCGATTTGAAATTAGATGTGGCCTCATCGAATTTTCCTTCGAATATTCTTATTGTGACAGGTGTCCCTGGACATGGTTTGAAGTTGGAGAATTTGAGGTTGAATACTTGGAGGTTTATCCAAGATGACAAACAAGTTCCCGCGTAGCGGAGGCCTGCGAGTCGCGTACTCGCGTGTGCTAAAATAATACGAGTAATGATCAATGATCGAATACTAAAATCTGAAATTGCAACCCATTATGGATCATAACCAACTTGTTGAAATATCAAGACTGCTATAGTAGTACTTAATTATCAATAAATCAATAAATAAAGTTAGTTGTTGTATGATCCGAGGTGAATTGGAATAACTGGGTGACCTTCTCGCTTTCTACCTTATATGCTTACGTTTTTAGATAAGTTGAGCATACATCCCTTGCTTCCTCCTACCTGAGTTACTGTAGTATTTGTCTCGTTACTGGGCAATTGCTCATAACGTTACCCTTGTGTGAACCCAACAGGTGTAGCTGGGCAGTAGCCGCAACAGTAGCGGCTTTGAGGAGATCAGACTTTGCTTCGTCATATTTGCATCAGACAGGGTGCGTCCTACTTAGAGTAATTTATTTACTTCCGCTTTATTTTAGGTTATTACTGAGAGACATTGTAGTGAGATATGTGGAGAGTTTTTCTACAAAGTTTGAGATTTTCTGATGTATCTCATATCATGGACATGGACTTGATGAGTATTGATGAGAATGGATAATGTATTTTTCTTTCTATTTCATATTATTCTCATGTTGTTATTTATATTTCAAATGTTAATCTAATGTGCATAAGATGGTTTGCTGAGTATCATAGATCATGGGCGTATTTGGACCGTAGGTCCGACACTCCCGTCTCGTCGGTTTCAGTAGCCGGAGGGACGAGGCGTCACAGATGGTATCAGAGCCCGATACTCCATTCTCTTTTTTGCATATTAGAATTGTTAACAATATTTGAAATATAAATATAGTGACAGAGTCTTTTGACCTTGTCGTTAGTAAGGAGAATAATTAAAGTCATGTTTAAAGTGTCCATTGTCTCTCTAACCATAGAAATAATTTTTAATATAATGATTCTCGTAGGGAATCATGCCGCCTCGTGTTGACCCTGATATTGCACAGCAGTTGGCTTTGCTAGTTCAGGCCGTACAGGGTATACAACAACGTCAGGAGGTATTGGAGCAAAGGCTCCTCCAGCAGGATGATTCCTCGTACCAGCCCTCTCGTGAGGAGGAGGGCAGTGTTCATCCTTCAGTGTCTCTGGACCCGGAAGGATCAGATGACCTAGAGACGCTGCAGAAACATCAGATGACCTACGCAGCATACCAGAGATCTAAGGTGCCACAATTCTTTGGCACTGGCACGCCAGATGAGGCTGAGCTATGGCTGGATCACGTATCTAAGGTGTTGAGGATGATTCATGCTCCTGAAGAGTCTTGGCTTACATTTGTGGAGTTCTCACTAGCAGGTTATGCTGAGCGTTGGTGGTTCGCCACCAAGGAACATCTGGAGGATCCCATAACATGGGAAATTTTTCTTGATGAGTTCCGTAGTCAGTTCTATCCTGATCACTGGGTTGAGGATCAGAGGAGGTTATTTGCTGAGCTGAAGCAGGGGTCAATGACGGCCCAAGAGTATCTCATTCGTTACACCGAACTCTCCCGCCACTCACCAGCGACTACTACTTTTCCTGAGGAGAATTTACAGAAGTTTATCCGGGGACTGCGTGATGATGTGCAGCACCAGCTATCTGCATTAGATTTCACTTCCATCAAGGAGGTAGCTGCTAAAGCTAGCAAGATGGAGGCAACCCAGAGTCGGCTTCAGGGGAGTCCATCACATTTCCAACCACCTCAGCCCGCGAGATCTGCTCGTCAAGATTTCTACAGAGCTCGTAGAGAGCGTCGTTTCCACCCAGTGGCTACTACTCCTACCGTTAGCAGATTTGCCCCTACACCTACTTTGGGGCAGGGTTTGGCAAGCCGTGGTACTACTTCCTTCCGCTCTTCGACACACTCGCAGAGCCGTAAGACAGGAGGTGCTAGCCTTGTCTCAGGAGGCTCCTTCTCTCAGCCAGGAGATCGCAGATGTTTCCACTGCCAACAGCAGGGCCATTTCAAGGCCAAGTGTCCTTTACTTGCCAGCAACTCAGGTGGCCACCCACCAAGTATACGACCAACTTTCTCTTCTGCACAGTCACACGGATCAGTTTCCCGCCGTGGAGGTCGAGGTTTTCAACGTCCTCCACCACGACCAACCTTCAGTGCTGCAGGTTCTAACGCCCCTCCACAGCCTCAAGGACAGTTGAATGCAATCACACAGGAGCATGCCTACGCCTCAGGAGCTGTAGTGCGAGGTATGATTTCAGTACATGGTATATCCTTACACGCCTTATTTGATTCGGGAGCTATGCACTCTTTTCTAGCGCATCGCTTAGTATCCAAGTTAGATAAAGAACCAGTTTGCGTTCCATCTCCTTACTACATCAAGGGTCCAGGGGGCCAATTATTCATAGTGCGACAAGCGATGGAGAAGGTAGCAGTGCAGATTGGCGGGCACCTAATGCCTGCATATCTTTTACTCATTCAGCTAGAAGATTTTGATGTCATCTTAGGTATGGATTGGCTCGAGCAACATCACGCATGCCTTGATTGCTTCGAGAAGACGGTAGTGTTCCGTATCCCAGACATACCTACCTTTCAGTTTGATGGACGCGCCTCAGATAGTGAGGTCTTATATGTATCGGCATTGAATGCCCAACACTTACTCGATCAGGGTTGCATAGGTTTTCTCGCCTATGTTGTGGAGTTACCTGTCGAAGATCGTATGATTGAAGATGTCAAAATTGTACGAGATTTTTCTGATGTATTTCCAGAGGAATTACCTGGACTACCGCCAGAGAGGGAGATCGAGTTCGAGATTACTTTGATACCTGACACGCAACCGATCTCCATACCTCCGTATCGAATGGCACCGGCCGAACTCAGGGAGCTCAAAGTACAACTGCAGGAGTTGTTGGAAAAGGGATTTATCCGTCCCAGTACATCACCTTGGGGAGCACCGGTCCTCTTCGTAAAGAAGAAGGATGGATCTATGCGTTTATGCATCGACTACATGCAATTGAATAAAAGGACGGTGAAGAACCGTTATCCACTTCCACGAATAGCTGATCTTTTTGATCAATTACAAGGAGCAGCGGTATTCTCAAAGATTGACCTACGATCGGGCTATCATCAATTGAGAATTAAGGACACAGATGTGCTTAAATCTGCTTTTCGTACCAGATACGACCACTATGAGTTTGTGGTTATGCCGTTTGGACTCACGAACGCACCTGCCGCGTTCATGGACATGATGAACAGAATTTTCCGTCCATACTTAGATCGGTTTGTGGTGGTGTTCATTGATGATATCTTGATCTACTCACGTGATGAGCATGAGCATGAGCAGCACCTTCGTATTATTCTTGAGACACTCAGAGAATACAAGTTGTATGCAAAATACAACAAGTGTGAATTTTGGCTTACCGAAGTAGCTTTCCTCGGTCATGTAATATCAGGAGCAGGTGTGGCAGTTGATCCAGCCAAGATAGAGGCTGTCATGTCCTGGGAGCAGCCCAAGACAGTTACCGAGATACGCAGCTTCTTAGGCCTCGCCGGCTATTACAGACGTTTTGTTAGGGGCTTCTCACAGCTAGCTCTTCCACTTACTCGTCTAACACAGAAGGATGTTCCTTTCATTTAGAGCGACAAGTGCGAACTGAGCTTTCGTACGCTGAAAGAAAGACTGACCAGTGCTCCGATTCTCACCCTTCCTTCAGGCCCCTTAGACTTTACAGTGTATACTGATGCATCAAAGGAGGGCTTAGGAGCCGTGTTGATGCAACGTGGTCATGCCGTGGCATATGCATCACGACAATTAAAGAATCATGAACGGAACTACCCTACTCATGACTTGGAGTTGGCAGCTATAGTCTTCGCGTTGAAGATATGGCGTCACTATTTATATGGGGTCACGTTTGAGATTTTTACAGATCACAAGAGTCTCAAATATATCTTTGACCAGCGAGAGTTGAATATGAGGCAAAGGCAATGGATGGAGCTGTTAAAGGATTATGACTGCACTATCTCTTACTATCCGGGTAAGGGGAATGTAGTAGCAGATGCTTTGAGTAGAAGAGCACATACTGAGGGCACCGCAGGATGGCTACAGACTTGGGATATGCTCGCAGCACTTAGTGAGTGGCACCCCTTCGATAGTACTATAGACGTTGTAACTGTACCTGCCAAGTATAGTGGACTATGGGATAGGATTGTGCATGGTCAGCAAACAGATCAGAAATTACAAGACTTATTCCATCGATGCCTGAAGGAGGAGTTTGATGGATTCAGAGTCTGTGAGTCCATCTTATGGAAGGGGGACCATGTCTGTGTTCCTGATGACGGTGAGTTAAGGAGAGACATCCTAGATGAGGCTCACTGTTCTAGATTATCCATCCATCCAGGGAGCACCAAGATGTATAGAGACCTCCGTCAACACTTTTGGTGGGAGGGGATGAAGAGAGACATTGCAGAACATGTTAGTCGATGCCTTACGTGCCAATTGGTGAAGGCAGAGCACAAGCGTCCTCCTGGCTTGTTACAGTCGCTTCCTATTCCGTTGTGGAAATGGGAGAGTATCTCTATGGACTTCGTGACATCCTTACCTCGTACAGTAGGTGGATATGATGCCATTTGGGTTATTGTGGACAGGTTGACCAAGTCCGCACACTTCATTCCCGTAAACATGACATGCACTCCGGTAGATCTGGCCAAGTTATATATTCAGCATGTTATTCGCTTGCATGGGATTCCCAAGGAGGTTGTATCTGATATAGACTCTCGTTTTACATCGCATTATTGGGGAGAATTCATGAAGGCCCTAAAAATCGAACTATGTCTTAGTTCAGCCTATCATCCGCAGACTGACGGGCAATCGGAGAGGACAATTCAGACCCTTGAAGACCTACTCAGAGCATGTGCCATTGAGTGGAAAGGATCTTGGAAGGATCACCTTCCTTTAGTGGAGTTCACCTATAACAACAGCTACCATGCTAGTATTGGTATAGCACCTTTCGAGGCATTGTATGGGCGAAGATACACTACTCCCTTGTTTTGGCAGGAAGTGGGTGACAAGGGTATTCCACTCAGATAATCGAGGACACAACAAGAGCAGTGGAAACGGCTAGGAAGAAACTATTGACTGCACAGAGCCGTCAGAAGAGCTATGCTGATCAGAGACGTCGTGATCTTGAATTTGATACCGGAGACTTTGTATTCTTAAAAGTATCTCCAATGAAAGGTATTCAGAGATTTGGTGTCAAGGGCAAGTTGGCACCACGGTTCGTTGGCCCTTTCGAGATTTTATCTCGTATTGGGAAGGTAGCATACCGAGTAGCACTCCCCCCTCACTTGGCAGGCGTGCACGATGTATTCCATGTGTCAAACCTCCAGAAGTATATTCGAGACCCTCGACATGTGATTAGCTATGAGGATCTCGCGGTTGAACCAAATTTGTCTTTTCCTGAGGCACCCGTGCAGATTTTAGACCGGGCAGTCAAGAGGTTACGATGGAAAGACATCCCTTTAGTCAAGGTATTGTGGCAAAATCAGAATGTTGAGGAGGCTACTTGGGAGCCTGAGGCAGGTATGCGACAGAAATACCCCTATCTTTTTGAAGGTATGTTCACAAAACCCTACTTCAATCCTCTTTAAGATTTTTATGGGTTCCGTTCTCTTTAAGATTTTTATACCTGAATCTACACCACATTCAAAACTTATACGTTAAATCCTACGTCTCGAGGACGAGACTTCCTTTAAGATTTTTATGATGTAAAATCCCGTATTTTCGTTTTCCAAAAATCTGGAGTATTTAAGACATCCAAAAAAATTCAAATAATCATGCCTCTTCGTAGATTTCGTCGAGATCTTTCCAACGAGCCCAAGAACATCAAATTCTGACATTCCTAGCCCAAGATATCAATGTTTTATGATGGACGGTCGAGATCCATATGTGGATCCGAATCGGATCTGAAACTTGATCCATTTACACCCCTCTTTCTATAAATATACTATGATAGGTTGCCCTCTCCAAAGCCCTAGCCACCATACCCTTCCCTCTCATTGGAGCACCATCATCTTGGTCAGTCTGGTCATTGGAAGGCCGTCGTCGACATCGGAGAAGGAGCTCCGATCGAAGATCCGCGACCACCATCACGTAGGAAAACTCGAGGCCACCATGGTGCATGCCTCCGCACTACGGTCGAGCGACGGAAATACCATTCCGTGTGAGAGGAGATCCCGAGGGAACATCCTCGGAGGTAACGATCAATACCCCCTCTTGCTGTTGGGTTCCACATATTTTTGCTCCTATATGCTTGAACTTGCGTAGAGCCTTAGTTATTCTTACGATGTTTTTCATATACTAGTAACGTTAAATGACCCCTTGTGCTATTAGTTTCACACAATTCTTATCAGTTATATGTGCACGAATATCCACAAAATTATATGATTTTTCATCGCTTGTGCTTTGTATGGTCATATGCCCTTTTTGTATCCTTTGAGTATGATTCAGACGAAGGTGATTGTTATGTTAAATACATTAACCGTACCACTCGGAAAGTAGTCAGACGAAAATCCAATAGATTAGTGGTCACATATTTTATATATTCATATATGTATGATGCAATATATCCAAGCATTTATAACAATCGATCCATATACGTGTGGTTTAAAGCTATATAATGTATTTCCTAATAGTATAATCATGTGGTGATGAATGCCGTTAATACAAGTAGCAAGATGCATCTGGAATATAAATCATAGGTTACTGTAGAAATGATAAACAAAGAAGGAAACAAAAAAAAAGTATAATGTAAAGTTACTGGGGACAGTAGTAATCCAGAGGTTATGGAAGTGATCATACGTTAATACAATAACCATGCGTTACTGTAGTAATGCAAAGTAATTGCAAAGAAATCATACGTTACTATATAATGAAGAGTTTATTGGGAAAAAAAGAATAATAACGACAAATATAAAAAAATATAATGAAGGAGTTACTAATAGGCGAGCTTACATTGCCGTTGCTGTGTAACATTCAAATACTTAACACTACACATTTATAATGCAGATTTTATGGTTCATATCTAAAATTTTTATGCATTAATAGTATCCTAGTAATCGGGCGTGGAGAGGCCATTAATTAAAGTGGATTAGCTATGTATGCATGTATCATTTAAAAAAAAAAATAGAGTCGTTGTATTATTAAGATGAAGGTGTACAAGTCTATTAATGGATTGTGTATCTCGCATATCATCCCCTGGTCGTTCCTTCAGTACAAATGATGTATTATGATCATCTACTGATATCCAATCTTTGTATTCACGAGATGTGACGTCGATTGTTATATTACTCGTATTGCCCAACACATCAATAATACACATAACGATAAACAGTAGATGGCTTGGGGGTTGCTGGAATCAAATTATCCGTTTGGGTTAATATTCTATTCATGAAAAAAAAATCAATCGACAAAGTTAAGGGATCATGTGTATGGTTATTAAATTCCAGTCAAATGTATTTTTTTGTTAGCTTGCAACATCTGTGTAGTAATATGGTTATTTGAGTTATGGGTATTTTCTGTACAACTTACAAATGATGATTGCTGAACTAACTATTTAAAATTTAAAAGGTCGTACTATTGATATTATTGTGATAATAGTCTTTCCATGGGTCTGATTTCATAGCGGTCGGGTAGATGGAGTTAGGCGTTTCAAGGGATTTGGCATGCACCCTTGGGTCTCGGGTAGATGCCTTGAAGGTCGCGACCCCAACGGACGAGTTGGGTGACGCGTTGCACCTAGCAGTCCGGTAGTATCCGGAGTCGCTTGACGGAGTTGGCAAGTGGCGCGGTTGGCGTTCTTGGTTTCACACTTATACACAATATTAAGATTCGATTTGAAATTAGATGTGGCCGCATCGAATTTTCCTTCTAATATTCTTATTGTGACAGGTGTCCCGGGACATGGTTTGAAGTTGGAGAATTTGAGGTTGAATACTTGGAGATTTATCCAAGATGACAAACAAGTTCCCGCGTAGCGGAGGCCTGCGAGTCGCGCACTCGCGTGTGCTAAAATAATACGAGTAATGATCAATGATCGAATACTAAAATCTGAAATTGCAACCCATTATGGATCATAACCAACTTGTTGAAATATCAAGACTGCTATAGTAGTACTTAATTATCAATAAATCAATAAATAAAGTTAGTTGTTGTATGATCCGAGGTGAATTAGAATAACTGGGTGACCTTCTCGCTTTCTACCTTATATGCTTACGTTTTTAGATAAGTTGAGCATACATCCCTTGCTTCCTCCTACCTGAGTTACTGTAGTATTTGTCTCGTTACTGGGCAATTGCTCATAACGTTACCCTTGTGTGAACCCAACAGGTGTAGCTGGGCAGCAGCCGCAACAGTAGCGGCTTTGAGGAGATCAGACTTTGCTTCGTCATATTTGCATCAGACAGGGTGCGTCCTACTTAGAGTAATTTATTTACTTCTGCTTTATTTTAGGTTATTACTGATAGACATTGTAGTGAGATATGTGGAGAGTTTTCTACAAAGTTTGAGATTTTCTGATGTATCTCATATCATGGATATGGACTTGATGAGTATTGATGAGAATGGATAATGCATTTTTCTTTCTATTTCATATTATTCTCATGTTGTTATTTATATTTCAAATGTTAATCTAATGTGCATAACATGGTTTGCTGAGTATCATAGATCATGGGCGTATTTGGACCGTAGGTCCGACGCTCCCGTCTCGTCGGTTTCAGTAGCCGGAGGGACGGGGCGTCACCCCGTGGGAGGGGTGGCCGCACTAGGCCAACATGCACCTACTGTCACCGTGTTGGACACAATGAAGATACATGCTGTTCAAAGCACGGATTTCCTGCATCCGCACGAGCTGCTGAGCAGATAGAGCCCCCATCTGCTGCTACCTTGGATCAACGGTTCGATGATTTAGTTGCCCGTCTAAGGGGCATTGTCCCACCATCTGGTCCAGCACTGACTACAGAGAGTCATTCTGATGCTGCTGCTTCTGCCTCTGCATCTACCAGTGCTTCAGGTCGTATACTTGCACTCCATAGTAGTAGATCTGATACATTGCCATGGATCATGGACTCGGGCGCGACACATCACCTATGTGGCGACCAGAGCCTACTTACAGGATACACTCAGATCCCTCCAGGACGGACAGTAGTGATTGCCAATGGCACACATTCCCCCATCACTGGTCAGGGGGAGATTAGACTGACATCTTCTATGCAGCTCAAGAATGTGCTACATGTACCTGATTTTTCAATGAATTTGTTGTCGATTAGTCAGATTACGAAGGATTTCCATTGTCGGGCAATTTTTGATCCATCTTCTTTGATTTTTCAGGACATCCGTACGGGCAACGTGATTGGTCGTGGCTATGAGCAAGGAGGCCTTTACCGTATGAATCAGACCCCATTTGCCGGAACCACATCCTCTCCTGCTGGACAAGTATCTCCTTTACTATGGCATCTGCGTTTTGGTCATCTACCGCTTCAGAAGTTACGTCGTGTTCTACCCTATGGTCTCTCTCACACACCTATCTAGTGTGAGGCATGTCAGTTGGGAAAGTATCACAGGTCGTCCTTTCCCAGTCGTCCAAGTCGGAGTAGTAACTCCAAGTTTGAGTTGTTTCATATCGATGTCTGGGGTCCGAGTCGTGTTCCCTATCATCAGGGACACAGGTTCTATATTGTATTTGTGGATGATTTCTCTAGAGTGTCATGGGTGTTTCTGATGAAAAATAAATCTGAAGCAGGAAATATTATTATCCATTTTCTTAATGAAATTCAAAATGTTTTCTCCACATCTGTCAAGCTTGTGAGAAGTGATAATGCTTTAGAGTTGTGCACCAACAGTCTGGCCAATTACTACTCCTCAAAAGGGATTATTCACCAAACATCTTGTGCTCATACATCTCAACAGAATGGGATTGCTGAAAGAAAACACCGTCACCTTCTTGATGTCACAAGATCACTTCTTATACAGAGTCATGTTCCCTACTCCTACTGGGGTGATGCAGTTCTTACTGCATGTTACCTAATCAACCGTATGCCTTCGTCTGTCTTGAATGAACAGATTCCATTTTCACTCATTTGTCCTGACAAGGATTTGTTCACTCTTACTCCTCGTGTGTTTGGGTAAGTCGCATTCGTCCATCAGTTGTCGCCTGGTACTGACAAGCTCTCTCCTAGGGCTGTCAAGTGTGTCTTCGTTGGGTACTCCAGAACTCAAAAGGGGTACAAGTGTTTTGATCCTGTGCGTCGGCGGTATATGATCAGTGCAGATGTTACATTTTTTGAATCTGTTATGTATTTTTCAGCATCAGGAGACAAGCAGCTACCATCTATACCTCCTGATGCCATCTACATGACACCACCACCTCAGATACCGAAACCTCCGCCACTACCACCACCGCCTCCACCACCACCGCCACCACCACCACCGCCACCGCTTGTCTCACCACTACCATTCCATTACACCCGCAGGCCTCCTCCAGCTCATGGTCCTGACCCGTCAACTAGCTCGCCTATGGTATGTAATGAAAATATTAATGTTGATGGATCTGACGACATTTCTCAGCAGGATGTTTTGCAGGAGTCTGATGAGAATACAGATGATTTGGATGTTCCAATTGCTCTAAGGAAGCCGAAGAGAAGCTGTGTCAAATATCCATTATCAGCAGCCGTGTCTTTTGAGAGGCTATCTGGAGACTTCAGGACGTTTGCGTTGGCACTTTCAGCTACAAACATTCCACGGAATCATCATGATGCTTTGCAGGAAGCTAGATGGCGGCTAGCAATGGAAGAAGAAATGGCGGCACTTCAGTCCAGAGGAACTTGGAGCTTGGTTCCTATACCTCCAGATGTCAGCCCGGTGAGCTGCAAGTGGGTGTTTACAGTGAAGCACAATGCAGATGGCTCTATAGACAGGTACAAGGCACGCCTTGTTGCATGTGGCTTCACACAGACATATGGGGTGGATTACCTTGACACATTCTCGCCTGTGGCGCGTCATTCCACTCTGCGGATCCTGTTATCAGTTGCAGTTGCTAGAGACTGGCCGCTTTATCAGCTGGACGTGAAGAATGCATTCCTATATGGCGAACTGCAAGAGGAGGTCTATATGTAACAGCCACCTGGGTTTGCTGTTGAGGGGGAGTGTTCCAAGGTATGCAGGTTACATAAGGCCATCTATGGCCTTAAGCAGAGCCCCAGAGCGTGGTTTCAGAAGCTTTCAGATCTCTTTGAGAAACAAGGATATAAACGCTCCAATGCTGATCATTCCTTGTTTGTACAGAAGACGGCTAGAGGTATCATTGTAATCATGGTTTATGTTGATGATATCTTGATTACAGGAGATGATGAGCAGGGCATTAAGCAGGCAAAAGAAAGGCTGGGGACCGAGTTTGTCACCAAGGACTTGGGAGTCCTTAGATATTTTCTGGGGCTGGAGTTTGCTAGAAATCCATATGGTTTAGTAATGTCGCAGAGAAAATATGTTACAGATCTATTGAGTGAGACAGGTATGCTAGGGTGTCGACCTGCTACGACACCAATGGACCCCAGCATGAATCTCTATGATGATGACACAGAAGAGGTGGACACGAGAAGGTACAGAGAACTGGTAGGCAAACTACTGTATGTCACGATCACTAGACCTGATATATCATTTGCAGTGAGTCGTGTGAGCCAGTTCATGGAGCAACCACGTCAGGCCCATATGGATGCAATACACATGATTCTGAGATATCTAAAATCATCTCCAGGTGCAGGCTTGCTATTTAAGAAGGGAAAGGAGATATTTATCACAGCATATGCTGATGCAGACTATGCAGGATGCCCCAAGGACAGGAAGTCCACCTCAGGATTTGCAATCTATGTTGGAGATGCCCTAGTCTCGTGGAGGAGCAAGAAACAGACAGTGGTAGCTAGATCCGGTGCTGAATCCGAATACAGGGCTATGGCCCAGGCTAGCACAGAAATGATGTGGGTGAAATCTTTACTTACAGATCTATGTCTTGATATACCACTTCCTATGATGTTGGAATGTGACAATCAGGCCGCCTTGTTCATTGCAAACAACCCAGCCTTTCATGAGAGGACCAAGCATATTGAGGTTGACTGTCACTACATACGTGACATGATTCAGAAGGGGTTCATTGCTACATCTCACGTCACATCAGAGAATCAGACTGCTGATATTTTCACCAAGGCATTAGCTCGAGGCCCATTCCAGAAGTGTGCATCCAAGCTGAGCATGATTGATATCTATGCTCCATCTTGAGGGGGAGTGTTAACGCATATAGAGTACCTGTACCTCTTCGTTATTTTATTTTTCAGTTGTCTTCTTTATGTAATTTACCCATAGGCTACTCTCCTATATAAGAGAGCCTAGGGCTTATGGAATAAACGAAGCCATTCATTTTTCCCAACAGGTCCCTCTGTACAATAAGGGTTATGTACCATGGCCAACTTAATAATCATACAACTGTTGATTCATTGATTGAATCATAGAGGCTGATGCTTGGATGAATATCTAAGGAGTTAGATAGAGGACTCATCAAGCATCATCAAATAATTGTTAAGTGATGATCTCCAGCCTGAGTAGGAGATGGCAATCCTTGCTCATTAGGCTGATATCTGACTGACCTCTTGATGCAGGTCCTCTGCATGGGAATAGTGATTCTGAGGTGTCCGATTAGTTGAGTCAATGGGTTGACTTGACGAGATCGAGATAACCAAAGACCTATGTTGAATGCTGTCACAACATAGGCATGCATCCTCTGACCAGAGACAGATGTGTTGCTATATGTCTGAGTATGTACATTTGGCAGACCAATAGGTTGATGACCTAACCAAGGTCTATATACCGGCGAGCTGGTGTGCATGTAAGGATATATGAGTAATACGATCTCTCAAAAGGATCATACATGTTCACTTGTGAACCGGGAGACATGAGCTCACTCATGAGGTATTGGGACTGATCAAATTCCATGCATGGTCGTCATGCTTTGGAAGCATGACATGAATTTGAAGGTAAGATATATGCTTTGTGAAAGCATGTGATCTATACCAAAATCCCAATGACCAAGAATGAGAAACTTAGTGATCAAGCCCTGAAGATGACAGTGTAAAAGTGATCTATATCTTCAGGATGATCATAGGCCTTCCAGTATGAAGGATGTACATGTGTTGGGAATACCTGAGGGTGATGTGATCATAAAAGATTGTATAACCATGACGCTTCCATTCCGAGAGAGTGATGAAATAGGTCTGGATTTTAGTGACTCCTCTCAGTAGAGTAGTGACCTAATCTTAGTGCGTGTATTGGACATTGATCTGAATAAGATTCAGATGCAATGAGAAGATTAGGTTTACGGCCTTAATTTAATCAAGCATCTATGGGAGGTCCATGGGATCTGGATTTGAGATGCGATCTCAATATCCAAGTCACTATACGTGGAACAATACAATCGCCCTGTCCTTATCTCCAAGTATCTGAGGAGAAATCACATTATTCTTGAAAGGGTTCAAGAATAATTCCATAGATCTAAGCATTAAGAAATTGATAATTAAATGTGATTTAATTATCTTAATGTGTGTGGAAATTATCCAATATAATTAAATGTGATTTAATTATTTTGGATAAAAATAATGTGGATAGCAATATCCAATTATTCATAATATATTATAAATGTGATTTATAATGTATTAGAAAGAGCTAATTATAATTTATATTTGTTGATTAATTATTAATGTGTATTGGATACACATTGTGTAATTAATTGAAAATGTAAATTATATTTTGTTTTGTGTTGTGAATATGATTCACAAATTTCCAATGGCAAGATTGCAATATTCTCAAAATTAATTATGACTTATTTTTGGAGAATAAATCACAACAAAAGTTGTTGGATTAAATAAAGGAGATTTCCATGGAGATATGCAATCTCATGAAATCTCATGAGATTGCTTCCACATGGAAACATGTGGATGGCTACCAAGTCCTATATGGAATTGGTGGCCGTCCACCATGTTAACATGAGAGATGTAATCTCCATGTTGATTGTCTCCTTATTTGATTGGTTTAATTTTAGGATTGATGTATATTTGATTTATCAAATAAATTTGATCTAAATTAAATCTTAAGTTGTTGGTTTTTACCAACAACAATCTTGACCATTGGATTAGACATAAATCAATCTCATCCATTGATTTTATATATCTCATGGATTGAGATCCATGGATCTTAAAACCCTATAAATAAAGAGGCATACCATGCTCTTTAAGGCTATGCTTTTGAAGCACATCTCTCTCTCTCTCTCTTTCTTCTACACGCCAACATCTCTCCTCTCTCCTTGGTGGCCGTCCACCAAACCCTAGAGGAGTATAGCCGTCGACGCCCTCGCCACCGCGCCGCCGCTTCGACGTTCTTCGGTTCTCCGTCTTCTTGGAGTACTACGCTCACGAAGAAGATGTTCTATCTCGTACGACGAGATCAAGAGTTTCCCGTGCTTGGATCATCTCGTTGGATTGCGAGGATCACGCGACTCATCCCCACGCTCGCAAGCTTCTTCTCCGACGATCGGACTTGAGACAGGAGGTCTCTTTTCGTAGAGACTCGATCACCATGCTTCAAGAGGTATTTCTTTATACTTGTTGTGGTTATATATGAAACGATCCGAGAATCGTTTTGGATCATGTGGTTTCATCGCATGAAAATTTTTAAACTCCGCTGCATAGAACAACTAGTAGGACTAGTTGTTCTTCGTCGTATTCGATACGATGCTCACGCTTCCGTGATGCGCTTGAGGATTATTCCATATCTTTCAAGTGGTATCAGAGCCAGGTTGAAGGTTTTGGATACGATCCGCAAACCTAGGACGACTTGGGTTCGTTGAGGTCGCGAAAGTTTTTGTCGCACTTGATTTTCACACATCTGTTTAGTGAATAAATTCGGCCATGTTTGAAATGTTTAAACACGAATTAATCTCTTGGTTTTTGTTCCCCATTAAATAAGGAGACCATAGGATCTGAGTTTACGTAATTTGGATTCCGTTTGCTCGAGATATGGTTATTTTAATGAACATGTATTCACTGTTGCGGGAACTGCAAATCTTAACATGATTAATGAGTTAATTATTGTTTTGGTCTGCCTTGAAATGCGTGAAATATCACTTAGGTTCTGTCCTAAATCAAATTAGCAATCTTTGAAAATTGATTTTGTCTAATTTGGATTTAAATTGATTGAGATATGTTAATTTTAGTAAGTAGGGGTCACTGCTGAAATTACAATCTTAATCAAGAACCATGTGATTGTCAATTAGTGAAATTAATTGTTAATTTCTTGAAATAATTATGGAAAATATTCGAGAAATATTTAATGATGATTATTTCCTTAATTGACTTGGCCTCAACCAATAAATTGATTAGATTTGATCTGGATCATAATTGGAAACACAATCATCAAACTCCTTGCTTGAATAGGATTGTGAATTTGTTTAGCAAATTTCCTTATAATAAAAAATATTTTGATTATTACTATATGGTATAATTTCAGTTGAAAAACCGATGATCATCTCAAGTACAAAGTGATTGACTCGGCATTATTTTTTCCCGAGGCGGATATGGTATCTAGTCGGGGATCGCTGGGGTAGCAGGTCGCACCGGTTGCGGTCCGTCCCACTCCCGCCGGTACTCGCTATGACAACGGGTAGGGAACGAATGATGCCTGAGAGATCATGATGTATTTCTCTAATTATTAAAATTCGAATTAATACGTATTTTGAGATAATACTATATATATATATTCAAGTAAAGCAATCAAGTTTGTTGATTGAATTGGATTGATAATTAATTTAATATGATTGAATTAATTATGTCCAATTGATACACTTTATTATGAATAGAGTTATTATTTCTCTTGGAAGAATTAATTATATGAATATGATTCATGATAATTGATTAAAATTTGAATAAGAGGTGGAGGATCACATAAGTGACATCCATTGTCTCCCATCAAGGCGAAGGGTTTCCGTCGCCAGGGATTGCATATAGGAGACGCCTGTATGAAGTGACGGCTCCTATATGCAAGCGCATCTGGATCGGGCTCTTTACTTCTCGAAAGAGTAAGGCCGTATACGTAGTGACCCCAATATCGGATCCTCATATTATTGGGGCGATATTGGATTGCGCATAGCGAGTACTATTCCTGTTGACGGTTGGTTCAATTAACGACGGGTCAACATCACCTTAGGGGTGGCGGGCCCGGGTGTTAAAGACCGAATTGGGAAATGCAAGTTGGACTTGCATGGTGGAATGTGTTCCCGCTTCTCTTTATTGGAGTTGCAGATTCTCATATTATTGGGATGTGACAAAGATAAAGAGGAGATCCCAGTTCTTGCTTGAGATATAACAGTAAGTATATCCCTTACTTTGAAAGTGATTAAGGGAATTAAGTTTCATAGTTGACAGAGCAAGACTAATTTGATTTAAAATACCTTAATCAAATATCATAAATTTGAATATATGATTATATGTTCTAATATAGTGCATTCTTAATTTCATTAAATGAAGTCCATGAACCCATTAAGCAGGCTTCTGGAGGTCAACCAGTTGACCAGACCGAATTACTCGGATTGGATCCGTAATTTGGAGCTTGTTCTCTCAGCTGAGCGTATAAGTTATGTGCTCTCAGAAGACAAGCATGAAAGCCCTAAAATGAAGGAAGAAAAGGCATAAAATGACAAGTATGATGAAGATCATGTCTTGGCTAGATGCTATATCCTGGGTTCTCTCTCCAATGTTCTTCAAAAGCAACATGTGGAGATGAGCACATGCCAGGAAATTATGCATAATATGAAAGATATGTTTCGTGACATTAACCGCACCCAGCGATACAACGTTATGAAAGAACTCGTTCGCTGCAAGATGCAGGAAGGAACTTCGGTCCGTGAACATGTACTCAAAATGTTTGGGTACTTGTCAGAGCTAGAAACTCTTGGTGCAACCATGGATGCAGACATGCAATCTGATTTCATCCTGCTATCTTTGCTCAAGTCTTTCAATAACTTTGTGGTTTCATTCCACATGAACAAACTGGAATTGACGAATGCTGGACTTCTTGCTGCATTAAAGTCTGCTGAAGACGTAATGAAGAAAGATGGTCCTGCTGGCAGTGCAATGGTTGTACAAGTCAGAGGGAAGCACGGTCGGAAGCAATGTTCTCGGAAGGGCCCGACCCAGAAGAGAAAGAAGAAGGGTCAAGACGTTGGCTCATCTTCCAAGGCATCCACACTGATAGCGTCGAAGAAAACCGACGTCTGTCACCACTGCAAGAAGCCTGGGCACTGGAGGCGTAACTGCTCGGAATACATGAAGTCAGTCGACAAAGGTAAAGCCCCAGTAGGTATGAAATCTACTTTTATCATTGAAACTAGTTTTCTCGTTGGACGAGAAGGAAGTTGGGTTGTTGATTCTGGTGCTTCTGTTCATATATGCAATTTGTTGCATTTGTTTAAGGAAACTAGAAATCTGGAAGAAGGGGAGATAGTCATCCAGATGGGATCTGATGCAAGTGTTGCAACAGTCGCCATCGGGACCTGTAGACTATCATTATCTAGTGGTAGAGTCCTAGTACTTAAAGAATGTCTTTATGTACCTGAAGTCAGAAAGAATTTGATATCTGTATCTAAATTAGTTAGAATTGGATATTCATTTCTATTCTGTAATAAATTAGTCATAAATCGTTATGATAAATATATTGCGGATGGTATTTTGACTTCTGGTGGACTCTATGAATTGTGCATTGATAAATGTATTATGAATGTTACAACCACTAATAAAAACCCTAAAAGATCCAGGGAGGATGAAAATCTTTCGAATGAGATTTGGCATCAAAGGCTTGATCATTTATCTGTTGATAAGATCAATAGATTGATAAAGGATGGACCTTTAGATTTTCTAAAGGTTCAATGCATTCAAGGTAAAATGACTAGGATGCTTTTCCATAACAAGGTTACAAGATGCGAAGGTATTATTGACCTAATACATACCAATGTATGTGGTCCCTTCAGTACCGCGACTCGAAATGGATATCGATATTATTTGACGTTTATTGATGTCCATTCGCGATACGAGTTTGTTTTCCTATTACGTCATAAATCTGAAACCTTTGAAAAGTTCAAAGAATTCAAGGCTTTGGTTGAGAACCAAACTGATAGGAAGATTAAACAGATTCGATCTGATCGAGGTGGCGACTACCTCTCAGATGAATTCAAGGAATATCTTAAAGAGAATGGAATTGTCTCCAATCTCACTCCTCCTGGAACTCCCCAACTTAATGGTGTTGCTGAAAGACGCAACAAGACCATCATGATTATGGTCCGTTCAATGATGAGCGACGCACTCCTAGCAAATCTGTACCTAAGACTCCTCATGAGCTCTGGTATGGAACTAAACCTAGTGTTAATCACTTGAGGGTTTGGGGTTGCTTGGTCCATGCGAAGAATGTGGACGCAAATAAGCTAGAATCTCGTTCTCGTGAATGTTACTTCATTAGGTATGTTAGAGATGGTATTGGATACCAACTCTATGACCTTGAGACCCAAAAGGTTTTTGTTTCTAGAGATGTGAAATTTCTGGAGAATGATTTCCTTAAAAGTCAAGACAAAAATGAAGTAGAGGAACTCATTGATTCCCCTGAGGATTCTGAGCTTCCCGAACCAGAAACTGAAGAGATAAATAAAGATGTAACACCCATACCTCTTCGAAGGAGTTCGAGGGTGGTTGTACCACCTGAAAGGTATGGATTCCATGTTTTTTTTGAAAGGTATGGATTCCATGTGTCAGGTGAAACTGACAATGATCCTTATTCATTCGATGAAGCACTCGCGGATCATGACATGGATAGATGGATGCTAGCAATGAAGTCAAAAATTGACTCCATGCATAAGAATGGTGTATGGACCCTAGAGGATCCACCTAAAGTGGTAAAACCCATTGGGTGTAAATGGATCTTCAAGAGAAAGAGGGGACCTGATGGGAAAGTAGAGACTTTCAAGGCACGGCTCGTAGCCAAGGGCTACACACAGAGAGAATGCATCGACTATGATGAGACATTCTCTGATGTGGCTATGCTTAAATCCATCAGGACACTGCTAGCTATAGCTGCATATCTTGACTACGACATCTGGCAGATGGACGTCAAGACGGTTTTCCTCAATGGATACCTCGAGGAGGATATCTATATGAAGCAGCCCCAGGGCTTCATAACTGAGGATGGCAAAGTATGCAAGCTGAAGAAATTCATCTATGGGCTCAAGCAAGCTTCTCGTAGCTGGAACATCAGATTTGATGAAACCATAAAGAGTTATGATTTTGTGCAGAATCCTGATAAACCTTGTGTGTACAAGAAGCTTAGTGGGAGCGCCATTGTGTGCATCGTGCTTTACGTAGATGACATCCTTATCATTAGGAATGATACAGGGATGATGACCAACGTGAAGATTTGGCTATCCCATACCTTTGAGATGAAAGATCTTGGAGAAGCCTCTTACATCTTAGGTCTGAAGTTGTTCAGAAACCGAGAAAAGAGGATTTTGGGATTGTCACAACATGGATACATTAAGAAGATTCTTGAACGATTCCGTATGGATAGTTCCAAGAAAGGATTCCTACCCTTAAGACATGGTATCCACCTGTCCAAAGGAATAGCTCCTCAAACTGTTGAGGAAAAGAAAGCCATGGCTGGATGCCCTTATGCACCAGCTGTAGGAAGCTTAATGTATGCCATGATGTGTATTAGGCCAGGAATCTGCCATGCAGTGGGAGTGGTAAGTCGTTACCAATCCTGCTATGGAGAACAACACTGGAATGCAGTAAAGAACATATTCAAATATCTAAGACGGACGCAAGATTACATCTTGGTCTATGGAGATGGTGATCTCCAAGTCCTGAGATATACAGATTTTTACTTCCAATCGGATATTGATGATCAAAAGTCGACATCGGGGTTTGTATTCCTAATGAATGGTGGTGCTGTGAGCTAGAGAAGCAAGAAGCAGGACACTACAACAGATTCAACAACAGAAGCCGAGTACATTGCCGCATCGGATGCTGCAAAGGAGGCGGTGTGGTTGCGCAAGTTCATCTTGGAGCTTGGCGTAGTTTCCTCTAATACTCCCATCCCGCTACTCTGCGATAACACGGGAGCCATTGCCCAGGCGAAGGAACCCAGATGGCATCAGAAGAGCAAGCACGTGGAAAGGAAATACCACATCATCGGGAGATTCAAAAGCGTGGTGATATCATCATCACCAACGTGGTCTCTGCCGACAACGTTGCTGGTCCTCTTACCAAACCTCTGACACAGAAGGTTTTCGACCAACATGTAATGAGTATGGGTTTAAGGATTGTTCCTGAATGGTTCTGAGGGCTAGTGGGAGATTGTTAGCAATGTGAACCCGAGGCGAACCATTCCTGCAATAAATGTTATTATAATAAATGATCTATCAATAAAAGTTATTGATTATGTTTCACTCCCTTTTCTGAGATTGATTGAATGAATGCACTATAAGGTCCCTCTGTACAATAAGGGTTATGTACCATGGCCAACTTAATAGTTATACAACTGTTGATTTATTGATTGAATCAAGGCTGATGCTTGGATGAATATCTAAGGAGTTAGATAGAGGACTCATCAAGCATCATCAAATGATTGTTAAGTGATGATCTCCAGCCTGAGTAGGAGATGTCAATCCTTGCTCATTAGGCTGATATCTGACTGACCTCTTGATGCAGGTCCTCTGCATGGGAATAGTGATTCAGAGGTGTCCGATTAGTTGAGTCAATGGGTTGACTTGACGAGATCGAGATAACCAAAGACCTATGTTGAATGCTGTCACAACATAGGCATGCATCCTCTGACCAGAGACATATGTGTTGCTATATGTCTAAGTATGTACATTTGGCAGACCAATAGGTTGATGACCTAACCAAGGTCTATATACCGGCGAGCTGGTGTGCATGTAAGGACATATGAGTAATACGATCTCTCAAAAGGATCATACAGGTTCATTTATGAACCGAGAGACATGAGCTCACTCATGAGGTAGGGACTGATCAAATTCCATGCATGGTCGTCATGCTTTGGAAGCATGCCATGAATTTGAAGGTAAGATATATGCTTTGTGAAAGCATATGATCTATACCAAAATCCCAATGACCAAGAATGAGAAACTTAATGATCAAGCCCTGAAGATGACAGTGTAAAAGTGATCTATATCTTCAGGATGATCATAGGTCTTCCAGTATGAAGGATGTACAGGTGTTGGGAATACCTGAGGGTGATGTGATCATAAACGATTGTATAATCATGACACTTCCATTCCGAGAGAGTGATGAAACAGGTCTGGATTTTAGTGACTCCTCTCAGTAGAGAAGTGACCTAATCTTAGTCCGTGTATTGGACATTGATCTGAGTAAGATTTAGATGCAATGAGAAGATTAGGTTTACGGCCTTGATTTAATCAAGCATCTACGGGAGGTCCATGGGATCTGGATTTGAGATGTGATCTCAATATCCAAGTCACTATACGTGGAACAATACAATCGCCCTGTCCTTATCTCCAAGTATCTGAGGAGAAATCGCATTATTCTTGAAAGGGTTCAAGAATAATTCCATAGATCTAAGCTTAAGAAATTGATAATTAAATGGGATTTAATTATCTTAATGTGTGTGTAAATTATCCAATATAATTAAATGTGATTTAATTATTGTGGATACGAATAATGTGGATAGCGATATCCAATTATTCATAATATATTATAAATGTGATTTATAATGTATTAGAGAGAGCTAATTATAATTTATATTTGTTGATTAATTATTAATGTGTATTGGATACACATTGTGTAATTAATTGAAAATGTAAATTATATTTTATTTTGGGTTGTGAATGTGATTCACAAAATTCCAATGGCAAGATCACAATATTCTCAAAATTAATTATGAATTATTTTTTGAGAATAAATCACAACAAAAGTTGTTGGATTAAATAAAGGAGATTTCCATGGAGATATGCAATCTCATGAAATCTCATGAGATTGCCTCCACATGGAAACATGTGGACGGCTACCAAGTCCTATATGGAATTGGTGGCCGTCCACCATGTTAACATGAGAGATGTAATCTCCATGTTGATTGTCTCCTTATTTGATTGGTTTAATTTTAGGATTGATGTATATTTGATTTGTCAAATATATTTGATCTAAATTAAATCTTAAGTTGTTGGTTTTTACCAACAACAATCTTGACCATTGGATTAGACATAAATCAGTCTCATCCATTGATTTTATATGTCCCATGGATTGAGATCCATGGATCCTAAAACCCTATAAATAGAAAGGCATACCATGCTCTCTAAGGCTATGCTTTTGAAGCACATCTCTCTCTCTCTCTCTTTCTTCTACACGCCAACATCTCTCCTCTCTCCTTGGTGGCCGTCCACCAAATCCTAGAGGAGTATAGCCGTCGACGCCCTCGCCACCGCGCCGCCGCTTCGACATTTTTCGGTTCTCCGTCTTCTTGGAGTACTACGCTCGCGAAGAAGACATTCGATCTCGTACGACGAGATCAGGAGTTCCTCGTGCTTGGATCAACTCGTTGGATTGCGAGGATCACGCGACTCATCCCCGCACTCGCAAGCTTCTTCTCCGACGATCGGACTTGAGACAGGACGTCTCTTTTCGTAGAGACTCGATCAACCACGCTTCAAGAGGTATTTCTTTATACTTGTTGTGGTTATAGATGAAACGATCCGAGAATCGTTCTTGGATCATGTGGTTTCATCGCATGAAAATTTTTAAATTCCGCTGCACATAACAACTAGTACGACTAGTCGTTCTTCGTCGTATTCGATACGACGCTCACGCTTCCGTGATGCGCTTGAGGATTATTCCATATCCTTCAAAGATGAAGCCACCATCGTTAGTGAGAATATGCCATGGGCTATTACACAACGGGGACATTACGAATATAAGTGGGGGTGATTGTCACACGGCAAACATAGTACCGCATCTAATAATTGTAAAGAGTTGTAATAGCTTATAAGTAGTGGGGGTTGCTACCAGACAACCCGAGCTTAAGCATTTTTGGTTGTGGTCAAGGACTCTAGTTGGGCCCAAGCCCAACAAGTTGTCTGGGCACTAGTTTCTGATAATGGGTCAGATCTAGGATCCGGGATGTTACAGATGATATCAGAGCAGATTCTCTCTAATAATGGAGAGGGCTACCCAAAAGGTGGAGCTACCTCTACTATAGAGTTAGGAGAAAATGGTTACCTAAGAGATGAAGCCACTACTATTACTTGGAATATGTTATGGGTATTGTGCAACGAGGACGTTGTGAATATAAATTTGGGTGATTGTAGCACCCTAAACATAGTACCACATATAGTAATCACAAATTGCAGTAGTAGCTTATAAGTACTGGGGGCTACTACTAGTCAACTTGGACTTAAGCATTTTAAGCGGTGGTCAAGGGCTCCAGTTGGAACCAAGCCCAACATGTTGTTTGGGCCAGTAGTTCCCTGACAATAGATGGGTCTAAAGCCATGGGACACTACGTATGGTATCAGAGGAGATTCCTTCTAATAGTAGAAATGACTGCCTAGGAGGTGGAGCCACCCCTACAATCATCCCTACTTATATTCGCAACATCCTCGTTGCACAATGGCCCATGACCTACTCCAAGTAACAGTGGTGGTTTCACCCCTTGGTTAGCCCTTTCCTCCTAACTTTGTGGTACAGATGGCTTCACCTCTTGGGTAGCTCTTTCCACTATTAGAAGGAATCTGCTCCGATACCATCTGTAATGTCTCAGGTTCTAGACCCGATTCATTATCGATGAACTACTAAGCCCAGATAACCTGTTAGACTTGAGACCAACTGGAGCCATTGATCATCACCCAAAATGCTTAAGCCCAGGTTTACTTGTAGTAGCTCCACTACTTATAAGCTACTACCATACTTTGCGATTACTATATGTGTTACTATGTTTGGGGTGCTACAATCACCCTTACTTATATTCGCAACATCATCGCCATAACATATTCCCAATAATAATGGCAGCTTCACCTCTTAGATAGCCCTTTCCTCGTAAGTACCACATATAGTAATCACAAAGTGTGATAATAGTTTACAAGTATTTTTTGCACATGAAGATATGGTACTTGCCTGTGAGTGGCTTGTAGTGGGGGTTAGGCATTCAGGAGATCAGGAGAGTAACGAGTTATCAGAACTTTCTTGAGAGTCGAGAGGAGTAGATAAAATACTGAAACTTATCAGACACAACAAGATTGTATGCATGCTTATAGAAATCTTGAGTCTTAGATGCATGTGAAGGAAAATAGAAGGGGAGTAGAGCTAGAATATGTGTGGGATGGGGGGTTGCAGGGTAGTAGAGCTAGAGTAGGTGTGGGTGAGAAAGGTGGGGGGTATGAGGTGTGGGGTAGGGTAGAATAGTCGGATTTAACTCAAACTAAATTAGAGAACATGATGTCAATCCTTAAGGGACAAGAGACTTCGAGACCCTGGTTAAAGAAAACAAATCAATGTCATCATGCATTGGAGACATGAAGAGGAGCTCCTGTAATGATTTCAGGAGTCATCTTTTCTCGAAGTCTAGAGCCCTTCCATAGTAGGAGGAAGCTCAAATGGCTGGCACGGCTACTCTAATGGACTACTCGAGAGCAGGAAACCCAATAACTTCTGGTCTTTGTCCTGACTCTATCAAAGTAATTTTTTGCTCTTGCTTCAAGCAAACACTGGAAATATCTACACCCCTTCTCGACATCGGGGAAGCACGAGGTCTTGATATATAATTAAAATGTTTTCAAAGCACTGCTCTGAATCAGTTTTGGTAATTCAGACTATTGTTCTTTTGGCAATATAAAAGTTATCCTTTGGCAAGAGGTAGGTAAGGTATTAACAAATGCATGGTGGATCAATGTGGTTTTCTAGTCAATGAGACGAGGTGTAAGCGTCGAGATTGTCGAGGCGCAAGCCTCAAATTACAGAGAAATAAACTATTATTTGACTTAATTACATTGTCATAAACTTTTAAACTTCAAACATTTACAAACTATATCATAAATCCTAAATTTGTGTATTCCTACATTGAACACATGCACACAATATACCATATCAATCATATATGTTATTTTACGACATAACACCCTTTTTTGCTTTCAAAAAAAAAGTGTAATATTCCCTTGTAATCCGTTATATTCTTACAAAAACATGCAATCTATGCTCCGCTTTAATAAGCAGCAACAAGTGTTAAACTCTTCAACAAATGTATACCATATTCATTGTATGATACAAGCAATAGAATATCATTAGTTGATATGAAATGGTCAAATTAACTAAAAACAATCGCTATACATATACATGATTTTTTTATGCAATATAACAACAACAACAAAGCCTTTTCCCACAACTAAGTAGGGTCGGCTACATGGATTCTTCGCCTCCATTCAGATCTATCTTAGGTCAATCCCGGGCTTATATCCACAAAACAAAGATCCCTTCGTATGGTCTCTTTCCAACACTTCTTGGGCCGTCCCCGCCCTCTCTTAGCCGGCTCAACATCCCAACACTCGCATCTCCTAACTGGTGCATCAACTGATCTTCTTTGCAAATGACCAAACCATCTTACGCGGTTTTCTCGCATCTTATCCTCGATCGGAGCAACACCAACTTTCTTTCTGATTGCATCATTCCGAATCCGATCTTTACGTGTGTGTCCACACATCCACCTTAGCATTTTCATTTCTACTACAACCATTCTCTGCACATGTCTATGGTTCACGGGCCAATTTTTTTTCTCATAAACAAATGGCCAACATGGTCTTTAACTCAGCCATGGCCGGTCCCAAGCCCGGGTAAATGAGGAGGGTTGCGTTAGGTAGCCGACAACCAGCGTAAAATAGTTGGAGACAACTTCCTAAATAATATTTGTTTTTATAAAATATTATTTTGGATGTTGCCTCATGACAGTCGGATCTTTTCAACATTCTTTTGATGCAATGATTTTTTTCATACCAAACCAATAATTTTGGAGGCTCGTGTATCACTTCTCGTTGAACAAAGAAAGATATTACAATAGAGCCCAAATGAGGCATAGCCTCTACAAAACTGCCACTCAACACAAAACAAATGGCCAACATGGTCTTTAAAAACGCTCAAATTTTCTTCGTGACTTTCTTTTTTGCTTTTCTGTGCCGTGAAATTCTTTTCTTCAAAGATTCAATTTTGTGATGGAGCCCCAAATTGAAGTCTGAGCTATAATCAAGAGGTTCACTCGTCACTTCCTCTGAATCAACTTCATTTTCCTCTTCTTTCTCCTCCTTATCATCTGCCAGATCAAGTGCCACATGGATGGTGGTACGTCCAAAACTGTAGTATTCAGCATGCAGAGTTTATGCTGCATTTTCTGCCAAGATATGGAGGAGTCACAAATGACTCCACCTCCTCAATTCTTCCTTGCTCCTGCTACTGCTTCAACTGGAGGGCTGACTTCTGTTTCTGCCAATGAGGTGAACTGAAGAAATTCTCCACTTAATGTAGATCTTAGCCTGTATCCACTTAAATGGTCTGGTGGTAGTGCAGTGTGCCTACCACCCGAAAGATCAGGGTTCAAATCTCCCCCTGTGGGGGTTGCGTTAGGTAGTCGATAGCAAGCGTAAAAAATTGTCGAATCTTTCAACATGGATTTGAGCAAGAATCCATGTAGCCGGCCCTATTTATAGTGGGAGAAGGCTTTGCCATTTTTTTAAATGTAGATCTTAGCCTCCAAGTTGCAGGTATTTCCCTTTTTCTTTTGGTTTGAAGGAAATAGGTGAAATGTTCCCATAAGGATCCGTTTTCACCCCTGAATACTTCTCCCGTTTTTTCCCCCAACACTAAACCACCTTTCTTTGATGTAATCATCATACCTCAGTTGCTCAGTACTGCATATCTCCTTTTCAACCTCTAGAGGGGATACGGTGATTACATCCTCACCAATTGTTTTTGCTTCATCCTCCATTTCCACCGGATCATGCTGCTATTCTGCATGCTGCTATTCTTCAAAATGTCACTCATGCTGCCCTTCAGCGTCTTTCTGTTCTATTACTTATGCTTCAAAGGTATATAAGGAGCTGCCTTTTCTCTTAATATATCCTCTCTCAAATTTCCTTCAACTTGCTTCGGCTTCAAGAGAAACCTTTTCTTTAGCACTCCAGAGTTCTGCTTCTGCTGCTGTTGCTGAGAAGGGTCAAAGTTGAAAGATCCAATCACAGCAAGCTCTTCATCATAGAGGTCGTCAAAATGATCTCTGACTTCTTCAAGATCCTCCTCTTGTCTCATCTGAGGAGAGGGTTTCCCACAAGTTTCTGGCTTGCCATTTTTCTTCCCCCTTCTGAAGCAACCTTTATCCAGCCCTCTGCATCAATAACAGGATTTTGAGGCTGTTTCTTCTCCATAGGCTAAAAGAATAAAGGCATTGAGGGATAAGGGGAAGCATCCACTTTACTGAGGCACTCCTGCTGCTTCTTTTCTGCTCCATCCCTCCTAACAAAATTAGGAGGAAGATCAATCCCTCCAACCATAACTCCCTCTTCTGCTGCTGCTTCTGTAATTTTGTGAGTGCTGTCTCAACAATTGCTGCTTCTGCATACTATGTTGTTGCTTCTGTTGCTTTGAATTGTCTTGTAGTTGCAGTTGGAAGGTCCTACTGTTTTGCTGCTGTTGCTGTCTCAAGAAGAGACTTACCGCTGGCGCCGCCGCAGCTGTTGTTGCTTCTGCTTTGAGTAAACTCCAGCAAATCCATGTAGGTGCTGCTGCTGTAGCTGAAAGCTCTGCTGCAAGGGTGGTTGTTGCTGCGTTTGCCGTTGCTGCTGCTGTTGTGATTCCACTTCAAGTTCTGGTGACCCTTATTTATTCAACAAGGGATGCTGTTGTAGCATTTGCTGTTGTGAATCAGCAGATCCTTGAGGTCGCCGACCTGAAGAAGACCCCTGTTGCTAACCTTGCTTCTGCTGCTCATCACCTCCAACAATGACAGGGACTCACTTCTTAATCTCTTTTACCTCCTTTGATTTCTGACCCTCTTTTCTTCTATTACAATTATATTGAGCATGCCTAATTATGCAACAAACAGAGTAAAACATCGGCGCACTCTCATAAACAATCTTTTGTTTAAAAGTCTGGGTACCGTTTTCTGTCACCACATATTCACTTTGAGGCTTAAGGAGATCTATCTCCACATAGACCCTCGTAGATTGGCCTTGTGAATTCGATGACATTTTTGTCTACACAAACAAACTTCCCTATCACTTGTGCAACGGACTTCATGATCCCAGGATTGTGTGAATGGACATTTACACCAGGAAGGCATATCCATACTGGGCACTGGGTACTCCTTACATTTTTGGTTGAAAATAAGGTGACCACCTTATCAAGGATACCCATTCAATGAAACTTCATGTCTCCCAACGCATATGAGGTAATGAATTCCTCTTTAAATCTAATCAAAATATGTCTTGCATCAATGGTTCCCAATGAGATTTCTCCCACATGTGTATATGTCCCTTTTAAGAAATTCTGAAAGCTCAACATCTGTGCTCTTTATTTTGTGAAACCAATGATCTTTTGAATGGTTTCTGGAGCACATTGATTTCATCGTCAGTAACTTTAATCACATACTCTCTCTCAACAAGATGAGCCTCTCTAACTGGAAGAGATTCTCCAATTAGAGGAAGGAATGCGAATTTTTGATAGCAGATGCATAAGATCTCAACTGCTGCTTTGGAGATTCTTGTATATCATCACTTTTCTTCTTCAGCTCTGATTTCTTCCCAAAAATTATTGGAGGAAAATCATCAACATTGAATCTACTTCCTCCAGCAGCTTGTTCCTTGGCAGACATATCTTCGAATTCCTGGTGTACTGGAGCTTGCTTCTCCTGATCAGCCATAGAAAGAACAAGAGACCCTTTACAACTTCAGAACCCAAAATGTAAAACTGGAGCTATTTCAGCCTCCAAAAGGAAACAGCAGCAAATGGAATATTCGATTCGTGTAATTCCCCAACTTACTCCCAGTTAACGTTTGTACCAGCTGCCAGCACAAAAGAGAAAAATCTTTCCCTAATCCCATCCATGTGTTTTTTTTCTGATAAGCATCTGAGGTAATGGCCACAGAGAATGTTCCCCAAAGCCAGTTGGCAACCCTTGAATGACCCAAAAACACCCGGGACCACAAATAGCCGTTGAAAAGGCCAAAGCTATCTTTTTCGATCAAAACCAGCAGTTCTCTCGTTCTCACCAGAAAAGCTTCTTCTAAAAAACAACCAGCAGCCAAGGATCGAGAAGTGAAACAAGGTCTCCAGCAGCAAGAACGGAGTGTCTAACCCTTGTTAGGTCTCAAACTTTCAACAGATTAACAAGCACCACCCTCCAAGGGCCTCGCAAAAGCTTCACTTCTTCTCACAAAGAATCCAATTTCAGAAAGAGCAGTCCCAGATCGAAGAAAAATCGATCGAAATCCCAAACGCCACCAAAATGAATAATACATAGTATATCGACGATCTAACCCATCATAAAAGGCTAAATAATTGATAAAATATGCACAAAATGGCCTGGAGAGGGAACAACTCCAATCCGTTTTCTCCAGAGCTTCTCTCTCCTTGCGGTCGTAGGGTTAGGGTTTTCTTGATGCAGTGATTATATGTTGATGAAATAATGTGTTACTAGTTTGTTGGTTATTCCAAGGTTTCAAGGTTATCAATCATGGATATTTAAGCCATATTACCTTTGATACTACTATAAAGTATAACTTAAAATGATTTTATTTATTTTTTTCTAAAAAAATATAGTAGAACCTAGGCAGCGCCTCGGTACCGTATCACTGCCTTGAGGCTTATGCCTATGGTAGGCTTACTGATGCCATAGCCTCAAGACAATTTATAGGAAAATGCCTCGAGGCTTATACCTCGACGCTCAAGGCGCGATTTTAGAACCATGGATATGATTAGAGCATTAAGGAAGTGAAGAAACAACTGGTAGAGTAGTTTGTGATGAAGGATCTTGCATCACTTTCTTGGGATTGAGTGTGCTTACTCTAGACGAGGTCCATGCAATTGAACTACTTCATGACACTGAGATGTTGGCATCTAAGCCATCACATTTTCATATGGATCCTAAGGCACGTATCTAGGAGCTTCGAGAGATTGGATGTGTGGAGAGGAAAAGAAGAAGTTGTTTATTCCATTGGGCCTAGGGTTTCTTATATAGCATGAAACCCTAGGAGCCGATAAGAACCCCAAATGGGCTATAATAATTAAGTATGATAATACCAACACTCCCCCTCAAGTTGGAGCATATTTGTTAATCATCCCAACTTGGAACTAAACCAGGAAACACGTTTCTTAGGTAGAGATTTTGTGAGAATGTCTGCAATCTGACAATTTGAAGATATGTGGGGCGTGCATATCTTCCCATCTCGAATAGCATCACGTATAAAATGACAATCAACTTCAATATGTTTGGTTCTTTCATGAAAAATTGGATTGGAGGCAATATATGTTGCCGACTTGTTGTCACAGTGTAGTGGAACGGGAGTAGATGTAGGATAGCCAATTTCATTTAAGAAATATGTCAACCACGTAATTTCACATGTTGCTTGAGCCATTGCCCTATATTCTACTTTGCGCTTGACATGCACGCCACAGTTTGTTTCTTGTTGTGCCAGGTAGCAAGATTTCCCCCAACAAACATTGTGTACCCAATGGTGGATCGTTTGTCTTCAGGCGTGCTTGCATAATCCGCATCAGCGTATGCAGAAATGTTGGAGTGGCCATTTGCCTTGTAGAATAAGCCACACCCTGGAGACCCTTTAAGATAACGCAGTATCAATAGAACGTCCTGCCAATGACTATAGCAAGGTTTTTCCATATGTTGACTTGCCCTGCTCACTGCATATGAAATGTCTGGCCTGGTAACAGTGAGGTAGAGTAGTTTGCCAACAATGCTTCTGTATCTAGTAGGATCTCCGAACTCAGGATCCAAGGAGATAACATGCTTCCGTGTTTCAGCTGGAAAACCTGAAGGTTTGCAACCAAGCATGTCTGCCTCTGTAAGAATATCCATACAATATTTTCTTTGTGATAGATGTAGTCCTTCTGGTACGCGAATTGCCTCTATGCCTAAGAAATAATGAATTTGGCCAAGGTCCTTGGTGACTAACACCTTCTAAAGAAAGTCCTTGGTTTCTGCAATTCCTGCTTCATCATTACCGGTTATCACCATGTCATCAACATAAACGGCTAATATCACTGTCCCATTACTCCATCGCCTCACAAATACAGAGTAGTCAGATGCCATTCTATTAAATCCAAGGGTGAGAATTTCTGTGGTCAGCTTGTCAAACCAAGCTCGTGGGCTTTGTTTCAACCCATAGATAGCCTTGCGAAGTCGGCATACATACTCCCCCTCGACGGAGTATCCTGGTGGCTGTAGAATGTAAACTTCTTTCTCCAGATACCCATATAGGAACACATTTTTCACATCAAGTTTGAATATAAGCCAATTATAGTCGACCACAATAGATAGAATAGTGCGTACGGATCCCAATCTGGACACTGAAGAGAAGGTCTCAAAATAATCCACACCAAAAGTCTGTGTAAATCCCTTAGCCCCAAGGCGAGCCTTTAACCTGTTAATAGTGCCATCGGGAGACTGCTTGGTTGTAAAAACCCGTCTGCATGCAACTGGTTACCCCTGTAGGGCATGGTACTAGATCCCATGTATTTCTAGAAGTAAGAGCATTCATTTCCTCGTCCATGGCCAGTTTCCAACCATGATCTTGTATAGCCTCATTGTAGTCTCATGGGACAGAAATTATCATCATTGCATCTGTAAATTGTCTATCACTCCTCGAAAGATTCTCAGTGGACGTAAAGGAGGTATTGGATGAATAGTGCACTTCCTTTTTTGTTCATCGTCGGCTATGGGATGATCCTGAGGAACATCCATACGAGCAGTGGGAGGAACATTGAAGGAATGAACATCATCCTGTATGAACGGAGTTGGCAGATGAATAGAGGGGGTAGGTCGAATATTCCTTCTTGTGTACACAAGAGGTGGTGGTGGTAATTCTAAGGTTATGCCATTGACATGTTGAGTGAAAAATCTGGTTTGTTCAAAAAACGTGACATCAGCCGAGAGATAATAGCGATGTCCAACAAGATCATAGCAGTGATACCCTTTTTGAGTCCTTGAGTACTCTAGGTAGATACATTTGATAGCTCGAGCAGTCAACTTATCTGCAGTATGAAAATTATGAACAAATGCAATGCATCCAAAAATGCGTAGAGGTAACGGAATCTGGCTTTCATTAGGATAAAGTAGTGAGAAAGGAGTAACGCCCTGTAGAACTGATGAGGGGAACCCTGTTTATTTAGGTGAACATCAGTAAGAATGTCATTCCCCCAATAAGTTTTAGGCACCTTCATATGACATAAAAGGGACCTGGCAATGTCAAGAAGATAGCGAAGCTTTCGCTCAGTAATCCCATTTTGCTTGAGAGGTATAGGCACATGATGTTTGGTGGAGTGTTCCCTAAGTGTTAAAGAAAGTTTTCAAGTTATGTTGAGTAAAACTCTAACACATTATCAGTTCTTAGAATTTGGATACACAAAAAATTTAACAAACGGAAAGAAAGATGGAACAATCTTATTAATTTCTGATGGTTCTTTAATAAGTAGACCCATGAACATCTACTATAGTCATCTACAAAGACAACACAATACTTGTGACCACCTATAGCACGAACGGACATGGTCCCCCGATGTCATAGTGAACTAAAGCAAAAGGAGTAGACTTTCGAGGAACACTTCTAGCAGGAAAAGACTTCCTATGATGTTTTCCGAACTGACACGCTTCACATTCAAAAGGTTTTGGAGTAGAGAGTTCGGGAAACATCATGGAGAGAGCTTTGACAGTTGGATGGCCAAGACGAGATGCCATAACAGGGGGTCATTAGCAATAGAAACGGTTCCAACAAAGGTAGAGTCCGTTGGAATGTCTAGGTAGTAGAGTCCATTCTTCTCATGTCTCCCACCAAAAATCTGCATCGTCTTATTGTCTTGAAAATAACAATATAGCTCATCAAAAATCACACGACAACGTAATTTAGAACATAATTTGTGAACAAACAGTAAGCTCAAAGGAAAATCTGGAGCACAATGAACATTAACAAGTCGTAATTTATAAGAGAATTCCACAGTCCCAATAGAGGTAACGAGGGAATGGACCCGATTTGCCACTCTAACGGATTTTATACTATAGGAAGGTTGAGATGATATCAGTAGACTACCTTCTCCTGTGATGTGAGTTGATGCTCTAGAGTTAATAATCCAAGTAGGCACATGGGCAGTTGCAATGTTAGCAATTGTACCTGATGGAATGGCTAAATAAGCAGATGAGGTAGCTTCATTGGATGTATTTTCAGATTGCTGCAGTATTTCCATTAAACGGGAATAATCTGAGACGGAGAATTGAACATTCTGTCCATTAGATGCTTGAGTAGAATTATCTGTTGGAGTATTATCATATGCAAGATGGACTTGAGGTGGCTTCCCATGTTTTAGCCAACATTTTTCAGAAGGGTGGCCAAGTTTCTGACAATGAATGCATGGCGCGAATGTTCGTCCACGTCCTCGACCTCGTCCATAGTCACGACCACGGGCCCCTCGGAATTGTGAGCGACTTCCTTGCCCATGGGATGCAAGAAGTCCGGATGTCTCAGCAAGCTGCTGATGCTGAACCTGAATAGTGGAATTCTCAATTTGTTGGAGTCATCCAAATATTACCTTGATCGATGGTAAGGTGTCTGAAGTAAGGAACCGTTCTTTGACATTCTGGTAGCGAGTATGTAGTCCGACAAGAAAACGATATACCTGCCATTCTTATCTCTTAGTTACTTGTTTTGAGCAATATGCAGGTTGAAATATAGCAAGTTCTTCATAGAGTCCCATGAGCCACCAAGGTAGATTCTCCCCGTGATGCAGACCAAATCCTCATATTGATATCTGCTAAACGTGACTTCGTAGTTTGTTGGGAGTATGTCTGTTCTAACTCATCCCACATCTCTTTAGCCGTTTCTTTGAACAGAAGGTTGGCTGCAATATGCGGTTCGACGCTGTTCGTCATCCAATTCATCACTTGATAGTTGTCTGTAAGCCATGATTCATATTCTTGATTCCTCTTTTATTGTTTTTTTAGATTCAAAAAAGGGGGTAACTCGCTTTGGTGTCTGCCCTAAAATTATATTTAAAAGTTAAAAAGGAAACAAAAAAGAAAAAAGAAACGGGACATACAATCACACCGGTAACCACTCCTCAACAAAATCCGCAGACCGAATACAGACATTCTCCCTATAAAACCTCTGGCCCGAGAACAATAGAGCATTCCTAGCCAGCCAGATAGACTAGAGCAAAGACACAGTGCTAAGTAGCTCCCTCCTCGAACGCTGCCTAGCCGACCGAAGCGAGCCCCAAAAAGTGTCGAAGGACCTCGCACAGAGCCAGCCAAAGCCGATATCATCCCAAAGCATTGCTATGCGAGAGCAGGTGAAGAAGAGATATCCACAGATTCAATCCCACTTTCGCATATAGGGCATCTATCAGAAACCGAACCGAAGAATCTGGCACAACGATCCCTCGTCATCAAACACTTACGTCTAAGAAGCCAGAGGAAGAAGCCGATCCTCTCGGGGATCAGAAGACCCCAAACAAATCTACAATCATTAATTAGTTCATCAGAGTGCACAGGAGGCGGTATGCGAATCGCCCCGTAGGCCTTCCTAACCGAGAAAGAGCACCCCCTCCAAACCCAGTGGTCCCTACCCCCACGGGGCCCTCGCAAGCAGCCAGGGAGTCATTCAAAAGAAGGAATTCCTCCAAACACTGATCAGAGAAGTTAGCACGAAAAAGTGGCATCCAGTTCCCATCACACCAGCAGCTAGCAACACTTGTGTCACGGTCCGCTGCCAAGGCGAAAAGGCAGGGGTAGCGCCTGTCAAGTGACCTGCCACCTGTCCAATCATCCGTCCAGAATGCAAAAGACTGACCGTTCCCCAACACCGGTCTAAAAAGCTCATGGAAACTAGGGAGTGCCGACAGAATACCTTTCCAGAAGGGAGATGGCACAATCCCATTAGTAACTCTCTCTGGCGACGAGCTGGAGAAACCGTAGATGCGGTGCACTAGATCACAACAACTGTCCTTGCCGCTCCTCCACAGCCTGCTCACCCACTTTAGCAACAAGGCGTCATTCATAGCATCAATACGTTTAATTCCCAGACCGCCCTCCTCCTTGGGCAGAGTGATAGTATCCCAGTCAACCAGGTGCATCCCATTAGACTCCTGACCACTCTTGCTCCACAGAAATCTCCTCATCAAGCTCTCAAGGCGTTTTCGAATCTCAACGGGCAAAATGCGCGAGGACATGAAGAAAATTAGGATCGCAGAGAGAACCACCTTTAGTAGAACAAGATGACCCCCCTTGGAAAGGATCGCAGACCACCAACCATACAGCTTACTCTCCAGCTTCTCAACAATAGGCAGCCAGTCTGCAAGTTTGATTCTGCCCGTCGTTAGCGGCAACCCTAGATAACGAATAGGCAGCACGCTACAAGCCGTATCCAGTTCGACGCCACACACGCGCGCCTCCTCAGGTAGAGCAAAAGGAACCACGGTAGACTTGCCCCGATTCTGCATCAGGCCCGACATCTCCCCAAAAAGCTCAAGAACGACCGCCATGCCGCTAGCTTCCTCCCTGCCCCCCTCAATAAAAAATATAGTGTCGTCCGCATACTGCAGAAGAGGTATCACCAGCCCATCTCTAGAGAAACCAGACGTGATCCCGTGGTTCTAAACCTGGCCGACCAAGCAGACAAGCACATCAGCGACGACGACAAATAACAAAGGAGCCTGAGGGCAGCCCTGCCTGACCCCCTCTGCGGCTGAAGGAAGCCTCCCTCCGACCCGCCGTTAACAAGCACCGTCAACGATGCAGTGGTAGCACAACACTTCATCCAAGAAATCCAGAGGTCCGGAAAACCCCTCCTATGCATTGCCTCCCACAGTAAACGTCAGTCCAAAGTATCATATGCCTTTGCAAAATCGACCTTCCAAAGCATTGCCTTCACCCTTCGCCTTTTCCAATCTGCCATGATCTCCGAAGCCATAACTGAACAATCCCTAATCCGCCTCCTACGGACAAAAGCCGATTGCAAAGGTGAGATAATGTGTTCCAGTACTATGCTCAACCTGATAGTAAAGACCTTAGCCACGATCAGATATAAAGCATTGGATAGCGCAATCAACCTGAAGTCCTCGATGCGTTCGGGAGCACCGTTCTTAGGAAGAATCAACAAATTCGACCCCACATTGTTCACAAAATTTTGTGCCTTCCTTTTCAGCTCCGATCACCCGATATTTCCACAAGCACAAATTCCACTTTTTATAGGTCCAAAGATTCTTTCACAAAACAAGCCATCTTTTTCCGGTTTATTGGTTTTGTAATGAAAAGTATAGGGTTTTGTCACCTCTCCAACAACTTCCCTATTAGGTAAAATTTTGTTGGCCCAAGAACTTATTTGTTCAGGAGAGACTGGTCCAATTCGAAGTTGTTGATGTTTATACTTGGATTTAGCCAGATACAATTTGAGGGATTTTGTAGGTTCATTAACCAGGGCTTGACAGAAGAGTTTCATAAATTTCCAAAAATTGAAGATATGGATCACGAAATTGAATTTAAATTATTTGTGGAAACATATCAATTGGTGGAACCTTTGATAAAAGAAAGAGATGCTGTGTATGAATCACTCACATATTCTTCTGAATTATATGTACCCGCAGGATTAATTTGGAAAACCAGTAGAGATATGCAAGAAAAAACCGTATTTATTGGAAACGTTCCTCTAATGAGTTCCCTTGTTAAAACCTTCATTATGCTGGCAAACCTCCTGAATCACCTCCAGCACCTCCATGGCAAGAAGATCCCACAAATCTATAAAAAAGGAAATCGGGAACCCGTCCGGGCCGGGCGCCCCATCCGCATTCATGGACCAAACAACAACCTTCACCTCTTGCATGGTAACCGCATGAACCAGGCACAAGGCATGATCCCCAGAAAGCTGCTTAGCACCCAGACTAGACCATCTCCACCGCCTACTGAAACCTCTTGACGAGAAGGCGTGGAAGTGATCCACAATCGCGCTGCCCATTTTCTTTATCCCCCATCAATCCTGGCACCGTCCACAATCACTGACCGGATAGTATTGCTGCAACGTCTCCCGTTAGCAATTCTGTGGAAGAAAGTAGTATTGGCATCTCCCTCCTTGAGCCATCTGTGTCTGGACCTCTGTTTCCACTCCGTGAGGCGCTTCCTATCCTCCACAACAACCTTCCTAAGAGCCTCCGCTCTCTGAGTTAGTTTGTCCATACTTAGAGGCCTAGCATCCTCCAAACTGTTAAGGCTAGCAAGCTCCTCCTCCGTCGCCAATCTAGCCGCACGGCGGGCCTCCCTAGATTCTTCCTTAAACGCACGGAGTCTACCAAGCAAGGAAGCGAGCTTCTGAACAACCGTGAGGCGGCGGAGCCCGATACCACCATAGAGGACCAATGGGACGAGACCAGATCACGGAACGAGTCCTCCAAAAGCCACACCTTTTCGTATCTGAAGAACCCCCTGGGGGCCAAGAGCTCCCCAGACTCCCAAAGCAAAGGAGAATGGTCCGACCGAGTCCAAACCTTACTCACGACAAATGACAGGGGGAATAACTCCATGGGCTCAATAGACGCTAAGAACCGGTTCAGGTGCTGTTGAGAGCCGGAATTCCTCCAGGTATACTTCACATCTGCAACATCCACCACCTCGAGCTCCAAATGGTCAACCAACTCCACAAAATCCATGGACCCTGGATCCTGACCTCCGCGTAAACTCAGCCGAATAGATGATAGTAGGGTAACATTGAAATCGCCCCCAACCTACCACGCGGTGCCGGGAAAAAGAAGATCTAACAGCATGTAAGTCCGCCCATAATTGTTGCCTCGAGGCCGGCTGATACGACCCATAGACACAAGAAACCGCGATAACAGAACCAGAGCAAAGGCTCTCCAACAGCACGGTGAGGACATGGGAGCCTCTCAACTCCGCTCGGAGCACAAATCCATGGTCCTTCCACGTGAGCAGCAAGCCACCCATGGAGCCAACTGCATTAATCGCTCGAAAGCCACTAATCGAACCCACGTCGAAAGAGCGCCAAACCTCGCTCGGACACGAATCAACCTTCATTTCCTGTAGCAGCATAATGTCACAACCCCACTCAATGAACCATGATCCCAATATCTTCCTCTTTTCAGGGTCACCCAAACCTCTGACGTTGCAAGTCAAGATCTTCATTTGGGACCATTGGAGCTGCCCCAAAGGCGGATTACCCCCGCCAAAGCTGCCACCTGAGCTTTACGTTCTAACACCGGAGGAAGGTCAGCACCTGCCTCCGTGAGCGCGACCGCCTCTTGTATCTCTTGCCAGTCCTCCTGTTCCCTACCTCTTCAGAAGCTACGCCCAAGCTCGAGCCCTCCGCGAACACCACCGGTGTCACGATCCCCTCACCAATCAAGACCTCGCCCCGCCCCTGGGAACACCGCTCCAGGTCGCAGACGACAGGGACTGAATTTGAAGCCAGCAGGTCCCACCCGCCCCTTGAAGCCCTAGCGACCATAGCTGTAACACCTCCTGGGCACTACGAAAGGTGGTTCCGAGTGAGCTGCGAAGTAATCGAATCCCCCGATATAGTGGAACCCGAGACCAAAAACCGGGACATAATCGGACCCGCGGGCCCGTCACTGCATATAAAACACCTCGACTGCGGGAATTGCGCGCGAGACTCCAGACCAATAGATCGAGTCAACGTGCTTTCCCGCGCCACTTTCCAAGGAAGCTCAAGCACCAGTGCAGTAGAACTCTGACCTTCCGGCTCCTGAGAGATCTCAACAGACACGTAGGGAGTCTCAAGGCCATCCACCACGAGAGTCACGAGCTGAAGAGTCGGACGAACCAGACCTGAACCCCCCTCGGAATAGGAACCGACGCAACCCACCATCGGGATGGAAGGTGGAACGGCGTCTCCGTTCCCATCGTCGGAAAGGAAAACACCATCACCACCCAGCCCCCGCAGCGGTGGCGGTGAAGGATCAAGGAAGCACACCTGGAGCTGAAAGGAGAATCGACCGTTGGCCAATTCCGCCGAAGAAGTGGGCCCGATATGAAATGGGTAGTCCATCAGCACCTAAGTAACCTCGGGGTCCGACCCCGGTAGTGTACCATTAGCCAATATTTGCACCACCGTACCAAGTTTCCGAAGAGGCGGGCCTAAGCATGCCACCGAGCACGACAAGAATGGCACCCCCCGCACTTGCGCCACTCTCCTGATCGAGAGATCGACAAACCCATCAACGAATCTTGGAGGCCTCCACATCAAGCCGCCCAATCCGCTTGACGCGAGTAGATGCACCATCTGATTTTCCGACAGCCCCCTAACACAACATCTATGCCCTCCCAACTCCACCACGTCCCCTCCGAACTTGCCACCAAACCTCAAAGAAAGGTCAGCCCACACCTCCGCCGCCGAGACCGAGTTCTCCAGCCAGGATCCAATCAAGAAGCCTCTTGTGCTGGCCGGAGTAGAAGCTCCAACAACCGAAGTGAAAGTCTTGTATCCCTTACTTGCGCCAGGTCGAGGCTCCACCGTTTCTCTTGTCGACGAGCCCTGTGACTTCCTTTCCCCGCACGCAACAGCAGGATGCTGACGAAGAGACGAGCAGGAGAAGCGACGATGGCCCACCTGCCCACACGAAAAGCACCTTGGACGAGACGTACAATCTGCTGCCAAGTGCCCCACACATCCGCATCTGAAGCACCTCCTACCTCGCTTCCGATGGGACACAACCTCCCAAGTACCGGCTTCCTCCGAGACCCCCTTATGGAAACACTGAGAGAGTCTTTCGATGACTTCTGACTACAACCATCGCTGGAAGCCCTTCTCCATTCTGTCGCTCCAGCCCGGATCTCCCACCTAAGCCTCTCGCGCTCCCTTCTCACCATCGCTCGACTTTTCGATCTTCCTCTTTTAGTTGATCTTTTGTCAGTATTGAAATCTTCCTCTGACCACCAATAAAGACCTTGAATGCCCGAGACCATAACATATAATTTTCTGTACCTTTTAGTTTGATAGAAGTACCCTGTATCATTATATTTGATGCGGAAAATAGAGGTTTTGTCTCAGTAGGTGTGGCGGCCATTGTGGTCAATGGTAGATAATCACAGAGTTATCAAACCTATTTCAATCAAGCATGGTCGATATGCATTAATCAAGCATTGAAACCAAGAACGCTGTCCAAAAGAAAATTATTTAGTGTGTTACCGAGACGAGGCACACGATCACTGGCAGGAGATCTCTTCGAGATCTCCTGGCAATGGCTTATGATGGGAAGTTCCCATAGACTCCAGAGATGGGCGATAGCTTTGAAGATACCCGGTGGTGACACCCAAAAAATGGGATTGGAAAACGCCGCACGTGCGGAATCTGGGCGAGCGTGAAGTGCCCTAGCAGGATCTGAGCGAGCGACACCCGAGCAGGATCTGGGCGAGTGATGCCCTAGCGTGATGATCTTCGAGATCTGGGCGAGCGTCGCCCTAGCAGGATCAAGGCGAGCACCTTCGAGAGGTATGGGTGAGCGACGCCTTAGCGGGATCTGGCGATCACCTTCGAGAGGTCTGGGTGGCGGCGCCCTGGATGGGATCTGGGAGTAGCGATAGCTTTGGCGGAGCCCTGCACAGGGCCCTAGATTAAGAGAGGGCCCGTGCAAGGGAGAGAGAGGCTTGTGGTGGCGGATGGAATTACTTGGCCAAAGCCCTGGTCTAGGACCGTTGCTCTGATACCATATGGAGAGGAAAAGCAGTTGTTTATTCCATTGAGCCTAGGGTTTCTTATATAGCATGAAACCGTAGGAGCCGATAAGAACAAATTACATAAGTGCCCCCAAATGGGCTACAATAATTAAATACGATAATACCAACGTGATGCACAAGCCGCTACATGTGGTTGGTTGAAATGCTACTATGTTCGGCCATCACACGACCATATATATCGCTTGTAATTGGCAAGCCAAGTCGGTTCATGGATTCCCCTACTCCAGCTTACTTTGATGCATGCTTTGTGATTCTGTAAGACATCATGTACTCTTCAGGAAGGGGATCAATATTCACCAAAGGATTCATCTTCGATTTAATAACCTATTCTGATGCTGATTATGAGGGTTGTATGCTGGGTAGAAAACCGAATACCAATTTTGGCTCCCCTACACAACAAGGAAACCGACTATTTGGAGGAGTCAGAGTCAGACAGTCGTTTCCTGCTCCAGTGCAGATAGCAAATACCGAGACTTGACTCATGCAACAAAAAGTTAGTATGGGATCCATTACATACGAATCTACAAGTCACTCCTACTGGGGTTATGGAGCTCAGATGTGACAATAGGATGTCAATGCATATAACCAACAACCTGATATTTCATGAGCATGCAAAACATGTAGATGTTGACTGCATTATACCAGAGATTTGATAAAAATAGGCTTATTGTGACTAAGTCTCGTTAGGCATTGCTTGAGAGCAAATTTTGTTCTCAAAATAAGGGAGAAGTTTGGGGGCCATTTTCTTTCTATTAAACGCAGTACCTGTAATGCATTCTCAAAAGATAAGACCCGCTGGCATATTCACCAAATCATTCGTATACACAGTTTGAGAGAGGATGCAACAAGATGAACATGATTGATGCATATGCTCCAGCTTGAGAGGTAATGTTGAAAGCTATTTTTTTACAAATCCCTACCAAGGGTACACCTAACTTTTCTTGTTATGGTGTCTCTTCAATGTAACCATAATTTTAGGACTCCCTATATAAAGATCCTTTTGGTACTGTTGCATGAAACCATTCTCTCATTCTCCACTACCTTTGATCTTTGAAGATATATTTTTGCTACAGAGAACACCTAAAGCTTCTCTCCACTTCAATTACTCTGTATTTTGTTAGATGAGTGACGTCTTCATCAATTCCATCAACCTTTCAAAGTTCAAACCTACGAATTTAAAAACGTCCTTATTTGGAATGAAATGTATTCCATGTTTACCTCTGTGACAAATGTAACTACCCTATCATTGAACTTGTACACTCAACTCAATCTTTACATTCCAGACTCTTCCTTCGAAGCTCATGAGTTTGTTGACTCTATCCTTTCTCTTGTTCACTAAAATAATGTAATTTACAAACAACATTTCTGCATGCACTTCTACTTGTATGATCTTGTTATTTCTCAATCGAGAATGAGAAGGTAAAGATTCAGGGATAATCCTTGGTGCAGACCGAAAGAGATAACTGTTAACGCATACAGTAGTAGTATCCGTACCCCTTTTCTATTTTTATTTTTCATTGTATGCTTTATGTAATTTACCCATAGGCTACTCTCCTATATAAGAGAGCCTAGGGCTTATGGAATAAACAATTCGCTTATTTTCCCCAACATGGTATCAGAGTGACGGTCCTAGATCGGAGTTCTCGAAACCCTAACCCTACCCCACCACACCCGCCGGCCTCTCTCGTTCTCTCTCTCTCTTCACCCGATCGGCGCCGCTCTTCCGTGCGCTCCTCCTCTTCGATCGGCACCACAAACCATATCTCCGATGTGCGCATCTCCGGCGGTACATTCCTTCGTGCCAGCGCACATCTCCTGCGCGTATCTGTCATCGCGCCTGCGCGTGATCGCGCAAGCAAGGGTGCGATCTGCGGGCCGTGCGCTGTGCATCCAGTGCGCGTGTGCATCCCGCATCCTGCGCGCTGTGCGCGCGTGCATCCAGTGCATCCCGTGCGCGCTTGCGTGATTCCAGTGCACGCGTGAACTCCTGTGCGGCTGTGCATCCAGTGCGCGTGCCCAGTGCGCATCCAGCGTGCCAGCGCGTGTAGCTATCGTACGCGTGCACGTTTCCAAGTCCTAAAGCGCAGAAAACAATCATCATGGGTTTAGTTGCTTGAGGTCTACACGTGCAACTAAACCCGTCTATGTCATTGTAGACAAATCAAATATTGTGTCAATTGTTCCAGTCTTCAGTATCCAGTATGTCAGAAAGCAAGGCAGATATCCCATCTATTGACGCATTTCGTGGTCCAGCGCCTATTGTAAAGATGGACGGTACCAACTATGAACTGTGGGCAATGCAGTTCATGAGCATGATGAAGTCAACGGGTAAGAAGCACATTCTTACCGATCTAGAGCCTGCTGAGAAGACTGGAACCAATGCCTCTTGGGAGGCTGATGATGCATATGCCAAGGTTTGGCTATCTGGTACATTGGCTATTGAAATTGCCAATGACATCCTACACCAACCCACAGCCAAGGATATGTGGGATATTCTGGCGGCTACATACTCTCAGGCGAAGAACGAGACGAAGATTCTGCAACTTCAGCATGACATATTCACAATAAAGCAGAATGGTCGCACTTTACATTCTCTCTATACATCACTGAGAGGGATGTTCGAGAAGCTCTATAGCTTCATGCCTCTTACAGCTACGCCAGAACAGCAGAAGACATACAGGAACACAACTATGGTGGGTGTGTTCCTGGCTGCACTTGATCCTGAGTATGAGGCGGCACGATCACAGATTTGGCGGACTCTACTATTCCTCCCATGGAGGAAGCTTTTCATAGATTGAGTCGGATCACAGTTCCTTCCACAGCTGTGAGTCAGAATTCTTCAGCCATGGCAGCCAACAGAGGTCGCGGGTTTCATCACCAGAGCCGTGGACGTGGACCTCGTGGAAAAGGTGGCCGCACTAGGTCAACATGTACTTACTGCCACCGAGTTGGACACAATGAAGACACATGCTACTCGAAGCATGGATTTCCTGCCTCCGCACGGGCTGCTGAGCAGATAGAGCCCCCGTCTGCTGCTACTTTGGATCAACGGTTCGATGATCTAGTTGCCCGTCTGAGGGGCATTATTCCACCATCTGGTCCAGCACCGACTACAGAGAGTCATTCTGATGCTGCTGCTTCTGCCTCTGCGTCTACCAATGCTTCAGGTAGTATACTTGCACTCCACAGTAGTAGATCAGATACATTGCCATGGATTATGGACTCGGGCGCTATACATCACCTATGTGGCGACCAGAGTCTACTTACAGGATACACTCAGATCCCTCCAGGACGGATAGTAGTAATTGCCAATGGCACACATTCCCCCATCACTGGTCAGGGGGAGATTAGATTGACATCTTCTATGCAGCTCAAGAATGTGCTACATGCACCTGATTTTTCAATGAATTTGTTGTCAATTAGTCAGATTACGAAGGATCTACATTGTCGAGCAATTTTTGATCCATCTTCTTTGATTTTTCAGGACATCCATACGAGCAATGTGATTGGTCGTGGCTATGAGCAAGGAGGCCTCTACCGCCTGAATCAGACCCCATTTGCTGGAACCTCATCCTCTCCTGCTGGACAAGTATCTACTTTACTGTGGCATCTGTGCTTTGGTCATTTACCGCTTCAGAAGTTGCGTCAAGTGTTACCTTATGGTCTTCCTCACACACCTATTCATTGTGAGGCGTGTCAGTTGGGAAAGCATCACAGGTCGTCCTTTCCCAGTCGTCCAGGTCGGAGTAGTACCTCCAAGTTTGAGTTATTTCATGTTGATGTCTGGGGTCCGAGTCGTGTACCTGATCATCAGGGACACATATTTTATATAGTATTTGTGGATGATTTTTCTAGAGTGTCATGGGTGTTTTTGATGAAAAATAAATCTGAAGCAGGAAATATCATTATCCACTTTCTGAATGAAATACATAATGTTTTCTCCACATCGGTGAAATTTGTGAGAAGTGATAATGCTTTAGAGTTGTGCACCAATGTTCTTGCCAATTATTACTCCTCAAAAGGGATTGTTCATCAAACGTCTTGTGCTCATACATCTCAACAGAATGGAATTGCTGATACGAAACACCGTCACCTCCTTGATGTCACAAGATCACTCCTTATACAGAGTCATGTTCCCTACTCCTACTGGGGTGATGCAGTTCTCACTGCATGTTATCTAATTAATCGTATGCCTTCTTCTGTCTTGAATGAACAGATTCCGTTTACCATCATTCATCCTGACAAGGATCTGTTTACTCTTACGCCTCGTGTGTTTGGGTCGGTTGCATTTGTCCATCAGTTGTCACCTGGTACTGACAAGCTCTCTCCTAGGGCTGTCAAATGTGTTTTTGTCGGGTACTCCAGAACTCAAAAGGGGTACAAGTGTTTTGATCCTCTGCGTCGGCGGTATATGATTAGTACAGGTGTTACATTTTTTGAAACTGTTATGTATTTTTCAGCCTCAGGAGACAAGCAGCTACCACCTCTATCCACTGATGTCGTGTATATGACACCACCACCTCAGATGCCATCACCAGTACCACCACCACATATGCCGTCACCACCATCACCACCACCACCGCCACCACCACCAACTATATCACCGCTACCGTTCTATTATACCCGCAGGCCTCCTCCCGCTCATGGTCATGACTCGTCTACTAGCTCGCCTATGGTATGTAATGAAAATATTAATGTTGATGGATCTGACGACATTTCTGAGCAGGATATGTTGCAGGGGCAAGATGAGACTACAACTGATTTAGATGTTCCCATTGCTCTACGCAAGTCGAAGAGTTGTGCTACATATCCATTATCAGCATCCGTGTCATTTGACAGGCTATCTGGAGATTTCAGGTCATTTGCTGTGGCCCTGTCAGCTGTAGATATTCCACGTAATCATCATGATGCTCTGCAGGATAGTAGATGGCGGCTAGCGATGGAGGAGGAAATGGCGGCACTTCAGTCCAGAGGAACTTGGAGTTTGGTTCATATACCTCCAGATGTGAACCCGATGAGCTGTAAGTGGGTGTTTACAGTGAAGCACAATGCAGATGGCTCCATTAACTGGTACAAGGCGCGTCTTGTTGCACGTGGCTTTACACAGACATACGGGGTGGATTACTTAGACACATTCTCGCCTGTGGCACGTCATTCCACTTTTCGAATCTTGTTGTCAGTTGCAGTTGCTAGAGACTGGCACTACATCAGCTGAACGTGAAGAATGCATTCCTATATGGAGATTTGCAGGAAGAAGTCTATATGCAACAACCACCTGGTTTTGCTGTTGAGGGGGAGTGTTCCAAGGTATGCAGGTTACATAAGGCTATCTATGGCCTTAAGCAGAGCCCCAGAGCATGGTTTCAGAAGCTCTCAGATCTCTTCGGAAAACAAGGATACAAACGCTCCAACGCTGATCATTCCTTGTTTGTACAGAAGACTGCTAGAGGTATCATTGTGATTATGGTTTATGTTGATGACATCTTGATTACAGGAGATGATGAGCAGGGCATAAAGCAGGCGAAAGAAATGCTGGGAAGTGAATTTGTCACAAAGGATCTTGGTCCTTAGATATTTTCTGGGGCTTGAATTTGCCAGAAATTCATATGGGTTAGTAATGTCACAAAGGAAATATGTTACAGATCTGTTGAGTGAAACAGGTATGCTTGGGTGTCGACCTGCTACGACACCAATGGATCCTAGCATGAAGCTTTATGAAGATAACACAGAGGAGGTGGACAGGAGAAGATACAGAGAACTGGTAGGCAAACTGTTGTATGTCACAATCACTAGACCAGATATATCATTTGCAGTGAGTCGTGTGAGCCAGTTCATGGAGCAACCACGTCAGGTGCATATGGATGCAATACACATGATTCGTAGATATCTCAAATCTTCTCCAGGTGCAGGTCTGCTATTCAAGAAAGGAAAGGGGATTTCTATCTCAGCATGTGCAGATGCAGACTATGCAGGATGTCCCAAGGACAGGAAGTCCACCTCAGGGTATGCCGTCTATGTTGGAGATGCCCTAGTCTCATGGAGAAGCAAGAAACATACGGTGGTAGCTAGATCTAGTGCTGAATCCGAATATAGGGCTATGGCCCAAGCTACTACAGAAATGATGTGGGTTAAAGCTGTGCTTACAGATCTATGTTTAGATGTACCACTTCCTATGAACTCGGAATGTGATAATCAGGCTGCCTTGTTCATTGCAAACAACCCAGCATTCCATGAGCGGACCAAGCACATTGAGGTGGACTGTCACTTCATACGTGACATGATTCAGAAGGGGTTCATTGCTACGTCTCATGTTACCTCAGAGAATCAGACTGCAGATATATTCACCAAAGCATTGCTACGAGGCCCATTCCAGAAGTGTGCGTCCAAGCTGAGCATGATTGATATCTATGCTCCATCTTGAGGGGGAGTGTTAACGCATACAATAGTAGTATCCGTATCCCTTTTCTATTTTTATTTTTCCTTGTATGCTTTATGTAATTTACCCATAGGCTACTCTCCTATATAAGAGAGCCTAGGGCTTATGGAATAAACAATTCGCTTATTTTCCCCAACAATAACAAAATGGCTCGTCAGTTCGGTTAGAGTTCTTACACGAGCTTTTGCTGTCATACATGATACATATCTCTTATCACTTCAATATAGAGAAATGTCACTATGTGAACTCTTCTTACATTATCATAAGCCTTACCCTGTTGATGAATACCCTAGAAAGGTCCCTCCATCTTAGTCGGAAAACTTTCATCAAATGCCTCGAAAAGTGTACGAGCTTAGTTGTAGAACTTCTATGGTTGAAACCAAACTGGAACTCTGATATCCTTGCATCTATCCTCTTTCATAACTCTACACTAGTCAATTTGATACTATATCTCCTTTGTTATCATATAAAAGTATAACAATATGTTTTCACCATTTATTTAATATTTCTTAAGTTTAGTATTATTTTGCTTCCCTACAACATCCTCCGAGCTTTCTAAAGAATTCCATCCGGACAAACTGCTATTCCAAACTTCATTTTTTTCCTTTTTTGAATTTGCCAATAACAAGCATGATTCAGACTCTGCGACCTGCCTGAGGCTGATCCCAAAAATACTGTTCTCGTTAAAAGCAAGGCCTGCAGAAATAAGTATCCACCTTTGCTTTACATCTTCCTCCTCTGCTACTACCTCTTATTTCCATCCTTGAACGTGCACATAGCTATCATGTCGAGATCTTTATATGAGACAGAGTTCACTAACCCACGAATTGTTCGAATCAACCAGAAGGTTGAGGGTCGTGAAAATAGTGCTTTGAAGAACTGCTGTCCTGTATTCTAAATGCATCTCCTTTTATATATTTAACGGCCTTGCTTTGGACTTAGAAAACATTTTTCCTGGGTGATGTTATGCCTCCCTCTTTTTTCATTTAGTTTCCTTGTGCAAAAAAATCAAACCATTTTTAATGCAGTTTAACAAGGCCTTCATTTTTCTCGCAGATTATGGCAGGGGAGAAATTTAAGCTTTGTATGGAAGCATACCATTCTTTATGCAGTTCTCTAAAATCTCGCTGATCTTTTTGTCCAATATTTGGAAATCCTTCTGTTGTATTTTAACAAACATGATAGAGGTATTTCTCACCTTCTAGTCATTGCCAATCACCGTTAATTTTGTCACATGGTTTTCCAGATTTCTTTGTATTATTATGCTTTATTTTTTACTTCTCGCTTCATGTAAAGGTGCACATTCATTTTTTGATGCCGTGGCGCTTATAAAATACAAAATGTACTAGCACACCGACAAGAGTTTTAGGAAGTACCATGGTTTCTGATGGTATTTGATTAAAAAAGGAACCCGGGGGTTCGTTATTTGATTAGTTATGCTCGAAACAATAGTGCAAAGATACTGTGGAAGATCCATTGGCACAAACTCTTCATATAGAGGTGAGATTAATCTAAACCAGGTTATCACCAACAATTGATATTCGCCTTTATTCAAGTCGGGGTCTATATGCTACCTTGCTGGATGATTAAGAGGGCATATAAGTCACTAAACGAGACTGTCTCAAATGGTAAATGAGGAGTCCTTGATTGTTGATTGGAAAATTTCGCTGTATTATACTGTAGGAAGTGGAACTGAAGGCATGCTGATATTTAAGAGCTCTAAAAGGGAAATGTACTAGCGGTAGATCTGCACCTGAGAGTCGCTTTGCATGACAATATAAAGTGTTTCTTTTATACTCCTGCACAACATCTTTGTATGGCGAGCATTTACATGTGATGCGATTATGTACAAGTGGAACTCTCCGAAGAAGATTGCCATCTTTTTTTTTGAAAGGTAAGTATATTGATGAGAAGAACAGTCTACAAAAAACCATAGGTATTTACCCCCCTCACAAAAACCCAAAAGATGGGAGAGGGAGTTCTTTAGAAAATTAAACTAGACAATAATACAAGGTGCCCGGAATCAGGCAATCAGGGAAAACGATGCATATGATATCTAGATCGTTCAGAATTTGTTTTGAGTTGTCCTAGCAGGCGTAAATGAGCTCTCAGCCCAGCAGAGATTTCGTTCCTGCCAAATCCACCAAACAGAAGTCGCAAGAGTAGTCAGAAGCTTTAAGGCCAAGTCTGCATCATGACTATGTATCGTCTTCACCCAGTCCAACATCTCACAAATATTAGAACCATATGCGAAAAGCGGTAGCCACAGAGCAACATAAACGATTGCCCATATATCCTTGGAGTAGGGACATCCCTGGAACAAATGATCACATGATTCGCTAAGATGGGTGCACAGTAAGCTGTTGCCAATCACGCATAATCCCAGCCTTGGAGCCCCAAACTTCCTTGCAATAGTTAAAGTTGGGCCCTCTTGATCGGACGAGATCGAAGCATGATCGAAAGGAAAAGCCAGCATGAGAAAGGACCCATTTGTAGGGGGGGCAAGGCTACACCAGAGCCGGGGTGATAATAACTCTGCATCTCAGAAGGGCCTTCCATTGCAAAGAGGCACTTGGCGAGATAGGGACTTCCCAAAAAAAACTCCCCCCAAAGATATTTTGAACGGAGAAAGTCAACCCAAATAGAGTTGCCAGCCGAAAGGAATCTCCAGACCCACGCAACATTAGAGGCTTTAGCAAGGTCCCCTAGAGACCTGATTCCAAGCCCACATTCCACTTTAGGAAGGCATGCATCCTTCCAAGCTAAGTCGTGCCTTCTGTAGTCCCACAGGAAATCCGCACAGAGAGAGGAGACCTTAGAGATGCCCGTAGAGGATAGCATAGATCAGTTAGTCCAATATATTAGAATCCCCACTACGACAGAATTAGTAGGTTCTATTATGCCCGCCATAGAAAGGATCCGAGCCTTCCAACCACAAAGAAGAGAATGAACTTTATCCACAAGAACCTTCCCCGTGGAAGAGCATTCAAATTTTTGGGATAGAGGGATGTCGAGGTAGATGGTAGGTAAAGCTTCTCCCAGCAGACCCAAAGCAAGATTCCAAGAAAGTTGGGCCCTGGTATTCTTGGAGCAGAATAATCGGCTTTTTGTCCCATTCATCCAGAGGCCAGACATAGCCCCAAACACATTCATTATAGAGCCAATTGAATTTAGGGTCCTCGAGTTGCTCCTCGTAAAAAGAGCAGGTCATCCGCATAGATCAAGTGCGTAGGAGCCCGGTTTCGACCTCTACCCATGGGGGTAATAGAGCCATCCACCACAGCCTGATCAACCAAGCAGGTCAGGGTCTCCATGACCACTGTGAAAAGAAGAGGGCTTAGGGGGTCTCCCTGCCGGAGTCCCCTAGTTCCCTTGAAGAGGCCGTGCGGAGTGCCATTGACCAATACAGAGAAAGAGATAGTACGAATGCAGTTTTGTATCCAAGCCACCCAGGCAGCACCAAATCCCATGGCCGTCAACCTATCAAGTAAGAAAAGGCGGTTAACCAAGTCGAAAGCTTTTGCAAGATCCACCTTCACACAAGCCCGTGGCTGCCCTCTACGCCTCTCAAAACCAAAGGCCAACTCCTGCGGCAAGCGAATGCTATCCCCAATACGACTGCCTTTAATAAAGGCCATCTGGTTAGGGGAGATAAGATGAGGGAGGACCTCCGAGAGTCTTGCAGAAAGGACTTTTGCAAATATCTTGTAGATGACATTACAGTAGGAGATAGATCTGAAGTCCCCCAAGCAGGAAGGGGAGGACACCTTAGGGACCAACGTTAGGAAGATGATTGACTTGCCTCAGCATAGCCCCACCCGAGTGGAGAAAGGACATGGCAGCGAGGACATCCTTTCTAACTAACAACCAATGAACTTTGAAGAACTTGGCATTGAAACCATCCGGTCTAGGGGACTTTGAGGAGTTAATTGAGCAAAGCGCGCCCAACAACTCATCGTCCAGGAAAGGCCTTTCGAGCCTATCTCTAGCATTCGGGAGAGCAATCTCTTAGGAGGGGGCAGGCATGCCCAAAGTGGAAGGGGGGGAGTGGTCGGAGAGAAGAGCTTCGAAATGGGCGAGAGCATGGGAGGCAATCAACGAAGGGCTATCCACGGACTTTCCATCACTGCATGGGAGGCAATCAACATGGGAGGCAATCAACGAAGGGCTATCCACAGACTTTCGATCGGAGATAAGAGCTTTGAAATGGGCGAGAGCATGGGATTGCCATCTTTCTTGCTCTCTCTATTCCATCTCCAGTATCCAATACGTGTGCCTCGCACGCCTTAACCCCTCAACGCCCCCTCTCCTAACGCTCTCTCCTCCCTCCTCCCTAAATGTGACACGTGTGCTCTTCTTACGTGTTCTCTCTCTTCCTCTGACAGTTTTGCATAAGAAAAGTGTAGCTTGGGGGGAAATTTTTGATATTATAATATATTAGTTTTAATAATAGACTATATATTTAGATGTGCTCTATTGCGATAAAGAAATCTAAAACTTAATTCATAGAATAATTAAATAGCAATAAATAAATAGCGGTGAAATATTTAAAAATAAAATTTAACTCTAGAGATTTCAAAATTGAACAAAATAATGAGAAGTTCAACTTGACATGATATCAATCATAAAAATGGTTTTTAATTTTACATCATATCTAATTTGGATTTAATGTTGGACATGTGACCCTATTGTGGGCAATTACGCAATAAATGTCAATTATATTATTCCACTATGGGGAAAAAACAAAATAAATTTTGCATTATTTAGGTCCTTCATTACAAATAGGGTTATGTACCATGATCACCTTGATATTATACAGTTGTTTATTCTAAGAGTTAGATTATAGAGGCTGATGTGGGGTTAGCATCCTCAACTAATATTCAAGAAGGATTTCTAATTTGAAAAAAGACGGCAATCTTCTTCCACGTGGAGTCGCACCTCACGCTCGCCCCCTCCAAGCGACAACTACATGCTCGCAAAGATTTGCTCGTGCTCTCGGTCTCCGCTCCACCACCACCCTACCTCCAGGCAGTGCTCCCACTTGAGGTGAGACGATTGTAATGGGTTCCCCATCGAGAACCCTACCTAACGAAGAGGAAGGGAGGGGCATTATGCATCGCTTTTGTTACTTTATTTTTTGTTGATTGAAGCATTGTTTTAGGCCCAATATGGGGCATCTCCAAAAATGAATGACAACCTAAAAAAGAGGGAGCAACTAAACATTAGTTCAAAAAATAAATGCACCTAAACAAGGATTAGCTGGAAAAGTGAAAAAAGAAAGAGGTCGATTGAGAAAAAGAGGAAAATGAAAACGGAGGTCATCTTATAAAAAAGAGGGGCTGCGGAAAAATATAACAAAAAAAGAAAATGATTTAGAAAAAAAGAAAGCCGGGGCTTAGAAGAGTAGTAAAAAAGAGAAAGAGATGGAGATGATTGAAAAAAATGATGAGATTTAAAAAGAATCATAATTGTTCTCTCAACTTGGTCAACTATCTTATGTTTCTGACAAGTATGGGAGAAATGATCAGTGAAAAAGTAGCATATGTTTACTGTCTACTAACCACCATTACCATCATGCCTCTTTTGGGTTCTCTAGTCCCCAAGGGCTCCATCATAAGCCCCATTGGTTTCAGCTGACTATTCTTCCACGCACCCACGAACATCATCCATTTTCTCAGAGATTCTCTACTCAGAGGTAGACTCATTGCAGTCAGTGTAGGCTTCATCCTCCTTTGACAGTGAACTCTAGTACAAGCATTCTGAGATTTCGATGAGAGAGAACCCATTTCGAGGTCCCTATGAGAGCGATCTTTGTTCAGAGATCTACATATGGATATTCGCACGACATTCTTTATTGCGCCCCCACAGGCTTCGACAATAAAACCCCTATGAGCTCAAGCTTGTGCTTTCTTCATCTGAACCCTCACGGTTTCTAGTCGATTATTATTTGGAAAGCTCTGATTAGACACAATATGATATGATTTGCATCATTAATCAGAAACCATCAAGGGCTCATCAAGCATATCAAAGTACCTCTTTAGCCCCCATGTGTGTCACCTAAATCTTTACGGATCATCATTCACACTCTAGCCCTTCAGTTCCTCAGCAAGATTACGTGAGACACACTTGTTGCACACACAAGCCAACGATGAGCCATTATGCAATGAATGTTATTGTAAATCATTCCCTAATATGAAATAAATAATAACTAATGTGCATAACAGGTCCCTTAGTTAATTAGGATTGTGTACCATGTCCATTTTAATGATCATACAATTGTTGATTCAAATGTTGAATCATAGAAGCTTGTGCTTGATGATACCTAAAAAGTTAGATTGAGGGCTCATCAAGTACTGTCAAATGATTGTTAAGAAAGGATCTCCAGCCTGAGAAGAAGATGCCAATTACTCCAGCCTGAGAAGAAGATGCCAATTATTCTCTAAAGATTGATATCTAACCGGCCTCTTGATGTAGGTTCTCTACATAGGAATAGGGATTCAGAGGTGTTAGATAAGTTTGGTCAAAGAGTTGACTTAATGAGATCGAGATAACTAAGACCTATATCGAATACTATCACAATATATGCATGCATCCTCTGACTGGAGACAGATGTGCTATTATATGTTCGAGTATGTACATTTGGTAGATCAATATGTTGATGATCTAATCAAGGTCTGTACATTTGGCATATGAGTAATAAAATCTCTCAAAGGGATCATACAAGTTCATTACTGAACCGGAAGACACGAGCTCACTCATAAGATATTGGGATCAAATTCCATGCATGATTATCTTGCTTTGGAAGCTAGACAGAATTTATAGGTATGATATATGCTTTTGGAAAGTATATGATCAATACCAACTCCTAATGATCTGATGAGAAACTTAATGATAAAAGACTGAAGAAGACAATTCAAACATAATCTAATACTTCAAGTTTAATCTAGCTCTTCCAGTATTCAGGATGTATGAGTATTAGGAATACTCGAGGGTGATGTGATCTTAAACGATTGTATAACCGTGCCACTTCCATTCCGAGGAAGTGATGAAATATGTTTGGATTTTGATGACTCTTCTTAGTAGATCAGTAAACTAATCTTAGTCCAAATGTTGGACATTAATTCGAATATGATTTAGATGCAACAAGAAGATTATGTTTACAATTTAATTTGATTAAACATATTTGAGAGGTCGTCGAGATCTAGATTTGAGATATGATCTCAATCCAAGTCACTATACATAGAATGTACAATTGCCATGTCCTCCTCTCCAAGTATCCGCGGAGAAAGCACATTGTTCTTGAAAGAGTTCAAGAATAATTCAATTGTTGATAATATATATGAGCAATGGGAAAAGGATAATAAAATATGATTTAATTATCATAAATAATGTGAATATGATTCATATTATTTGGACACATGAGAGTAGTTATCTAAGATAATTAAATATGATTTAATTATTATGAAATATGAATATGATTCATATTATTGACATCTAAGATAATTAAATATGATTTAGTTTTCAAAGATGTGATTAACACAGATACTACTATTCATAATAATAAATACTATAAATAGGATTTATAATATGTTGGAGATATTTTCTTGTAAATTGAATTTATGAATTAAAAGTTGATGTGAATTGAATTCACATTGGAGAATTAATTGTAAATTAAATTTACATTTTATATTGGGCAATTGAATTTGATTCATAATTGTCAATGTCTTGTTTACAATTGTCACAAATAATTGACAAAAATTATTTGGTGATATTTTGTTGAAAATAGATTCCATGGATAAGAATTTAATGTAATAAGATTATATTAGATGATAACTGGAGAGAGAAAATCTCCCTCTAATTGAGCTTGGGCGTCACCTTGGTTATAAGGGGAAAGAGGCTATCTACTTCCCCCTTATATAGAAGGAAACTCTCAAGTCATATTTTATTCATGACGATTATTGATTTAATTGAGAATAAATTTGTTGAAGAATGATTAAGTTAGTTATTTATTTTTGAATTAATTAATTACTATTGTAAATGTATGCAACAAAATCTCAACCATTGATTTGAATTAGGAGTGCATCCCAACCATTCGATGTAGTATAAAAGAAAGGGTAGACCTAGCCTTTTCTTTACACAAATAATTACAAGAGCAACAAATCTCTCTCTCTCTCTCATTCTCATATACACGTCTAAGCTTCTCTCTCTCTCTCTCAATATTGTGGCCGCCCACCATGTTGTTGGAGAAGACCCCACCATCGTCGCAATGCCGTTGTACTGCAGATCGATTGCTCATGGATCTCCGCTTTCTTAGGTGCTCCTTGCCCATAAAGAAGGATCCATATTTCATGAGATGAAATCAGAAAATTCCAACTTTGGATCATCAACTCGGACTGTGGGAGCTCCGTATGTCATCTATGCACCCGCAAGTGCTACATTGGATCGTACTTGAGATAGGAGAATCTCTTACTTTAGAGATTAGTGATTGCAAACATGCTCCAAAGGTAATCCTAATTACTCATTTGTGATCTTGATGAATAGATTTGAGAAATGTTCTTGAATATGTGACTTTATCTATTTATAAATTTTAAAATTCCATTGCTAGTTGTAACTAATATGACTAGTTGACCTAGATCGTACTCGATACGATATTCACACTTCTTTGATGCATTAAGGCCTAAACCCTAGCTGGGTCTCGGGTCACTCAATGTCTTTGACATTTCATTCTTTTTCTTTTCTTCCTTTATTCTTTTATTTTGGGATTAAATACATTATTTTATACAGTATTTATTATCTATTTATTGAGTGTTATTTTCCACAAATTAATATTATGTACATGCATTTAGCTAGGGATTTAAGGCCAAAATGAAAGAATAAAGGTGATGACATGGAGATTCATCACCTATGTTGCTTCCCCTGAACGTGAGAGATCTTTGCCACAAAGTACTCCATGCAAATAGAGATCTAGATGATCTCTACCTTTTGATTTCATCGTACGAAACCGAATCCTCCTTCACATACATGGAGCATGAGGAAGAAGGCAATTTCTCTTATGATTGGCCAAGCCAACATAGAGGAAAATGAAGCATTATGGATAGATGATTAGAGTTTGGTATATTAGATGGTGGGGACATCCAAGAGAGGTAAAGAGACTCTTCTCTTCTAATTTCTCTTCAAGACCTTAGAGAGGCACATGTGGAATTGAAATAAATCAATAGGAAAAGAGAAGCCAAGCCCCTCTTCAAATATAAGGGTGGACGTTCACAGAGGACCCACCCTATTGGCTATATTATTTCATTTCCATTAACAACTTGATACTTACTTTTAATTATCTCTTGATTAATATCAGTAGAAACAAAATTACATATGTCAATATTTGGATATTTATAAAACCATCCTCACAAAATGAATCCAATTCACTAATCTAAAACTAAATGTAAATCCAATTCATATTTAATCATGCGAATCATATTCATGTGTCTTGAATAAATACATATGGATCATATCCATATAAACATTAATTATTATGAATTATATATTCATATTAATTAATAGTCAACATATAAATCATGTCCACATATTCACATATCCATGATATTAACATTTATCATCTTGATATTGATATCTCAATATATAAATCCCAATCCAATTAAGACCGACGCGTAACATTCACGGATGGCTGAAGATAATGTCAGGTAGATTGTACTATCTATATATATATATTAACTTGATATCCAATACACTAAAAATGGACACTATAAATGGGGTTTTATGATATGAGATTAATGCAATTAATTCTTAATCATATGAAGTCACTAAAATCCACATGATTTCATTACCCCTTAAAATGGAAGTGTCATGGAGTAAAATCTATTATGATTGATTCAATGTATAATATTCTCAATACTCAGGCATCTTACATACTTGAAGACTTTGATTAAACCGAAGTTCAAACCCTTGTTTGACTGTAATCTTCAAGATTTTATCAATAGATTTCTCAATCAGTCATTAGATAACAATATCAATCATATGCTTTCCAAAATCATATATTAATATTTCTGAATTTTTATCTTGTTTCATAAACAAGACAACCATGCATGAACATAGGTATAACCTCAATATCTCATGAGTGAGCTACGTATCCCAGTTCATTGATTATGAACCTATATGATTATTTTAAGAGATCATACATTTTATATCTCCTCATATGCACGCTAGCCTGCTGATATATAAATCTTGTTTAGGTTATCAACCTATTGGTATGTCAAATGTACATACTCAAACACATAAATATATATCTATCACCGCTCAAAGGATGTGTACATGTTTGTGATAATATACGATTCAAGTCTTTAGTATCTCGATTTCGTCAAGTCAACTCTTTGACTCAAATTCAACATTTTGTTTTTTGATCACCATTTTGACTTTTGGTCAATGTTTGACCTCTTTCATAAACATTTGACTTTTGGTCAACATGGAATAATCATACACTTTTGAATCTCTATTCCTATGCAAAGGACATTCATTAAGAGATAAATCAGAAATCGATCTTTAAAGAAACATTATCATCTCTTTCTCAAACTGGAGATCATTCTTGAATATCACTTGACAATATCGGTTGTGACCCCGATCCAAATATTTAGATCTACGAACGTGCATCAGCCTCTATGATCTACTTTAGATCAGCACATTTATGATATCAAGATGACCATGGTATATAATCATAAGTTTTGTAAGGTCCACTTCATTAGGATTTTTAACTAATGGGCCCTATGCCCATTAGAGATGAGATGAACCCCTCATCTCAACCATTAGATGTTAAGTTTCCAATCCCTAAATTATAGGATCCGTAACCATAATTGAAATAAATTTAAATTGGAAATTTAAAGATACTCCAAATTAGTAAGCTATGGTAACGTATTGTTGGCGTGATGCGATTTTAGAAATATGTATATGCATAATGACGATATGCATCATGAGGCGATCGATCTTGTAAATCGTGGCGATCGATATTGGAATCTGAGGCGATCGTTATTGTCCAATTCAAGGTATTGTATTTGAAGTTTAGATGTTTATTTCTCATCCACTTTAGAATCTAATTATTTTCATTTAGTTTTCGTGCATTATCAAACGTGATGGATGTTTTACGAATGGATTTTGATCGTGATATCTCATAAGTAATGAACAATGCTTCCCAGTTGGATTTGGATCATTCGAAGATCATATTAGAAGGAGCAACGATGGATGACATGCTATTGGATTTGGATGATGAGAACAATATTTTACAATGACCCGGTTTGAATTATATTGCTTTTGAAACCCCAAAAAAATATTTTATCCTTCTCATTGATTCAATTCTATTCGTTAAGTTACTTAAGTAGCTCAACAAATTACTTATCTTTTGCAATGAGTTACTTATATAAATACAATATTTACTGATCCATTTGCAAACATTACTGACAATATATTTAATCTTACTTATCTTTGAATAATTCTTACTGAAATAATTATATTCTACATGTTATTTAAATAACTTGAGTAATTACTTATTCTTTGTATTGAGTTACCGATATAAAAAATAAATGTTACTTTTCATGAATATATTTTTATTTATGCAAAGTTATTGATTCTATTTACAAATGTTACTGCCTTTATATTAGATATTACTTGTCTTTTGAATAACTCTTACTGAAACAATTATATTCTATATGTTACTTAAGTAACTCGAGTACTTAAGCATATTTTAAAGGTTTGGTAATTTCTGCCATCATCTAAGTAACAATCCTCGAATTGTTAGTAATATGTGCTCTCGGATTAATTATTTTTTATTACTAATGTTTTACTCAATATTACTTCTTGAAGTTAACTGATTATTAACATCGATTACTCATTCTACTAATGCTCTAATTACTAAGACAATTCATTGACTTACTAATGACTATTTCTATGCCATTTTAGTTATTAATCTTATACACTGATTTACTAATATCTCGTTCTTAGTTACTTTTGAATCTCAAACAACTACTAACATCATTTACCAATGGTTACTGTTTTGTAATATTTCTCCTATGTGTTACTAACACTTTGGCAAAAATTATGAATTATTTACTGTTTAGTTCTTACAATTTTCATCTAATTTTCACTGCTTTATTTTTTCAGGTATGCTAGATGTATGGGTCATAAACCCTTTACGTATGATCATCAACTCTTTCTTATATAGATTCCTCTGTGGAGTCACCAAACCATCTTGCCACGAAACCACCAATATATTCATCACCATGGGGGCACAAATGCCATATTTTTTTCATGTCTATTAATTATCAATCCTTGATGTATGTAGATGTTATTTGTTTCTTTCGACGAAGATGATGTATAAGAAAACTACATTTATTTGTTTGTTACTAAGCTTTATTTAGGAGCTTGAATAAAACATGTTGTATTGTATATTTGGATGTTGACTACTTCAATTGTATTAGCAAGAATGAGAGAAAGATAAGTAACACCTAAGAAGTAAGACAAGCTATTTGCATCAGTAACTTGGTACAAAAAACTTTTATGAGAAGTAACTATTAGTGCTGCCCATCAACAACACTTTTCGAAGTATACGTAATTTATTAGCATACGTAAGTAAGTTCATATAACTTGTATTGGTAACTATGAGAGAAAGACCAGTAACACCTAATATTTTTTTTGTAACATTGGCAACTAGAATCAGTAACTTGATATATTAAAATAGTATATATGACCGTAACTTTTAGTGTTGCCATCAGTAACACTATTTGGAGTATAAGTAATTCTTTTAGGATAGTTAAGTAGGTAAGGCCATATAAATTTGTACCACTAATTACGAGAGAAAGACCCGTAACACCAAACAAAATTACTTGTAACATAGGCATTCATAGGGGTCAAAATATTGTCCAAAAATTATCGATAATATACGCGATGTTTGACAAGTCTTTATGGATCGATATTCTACTTGTCTATTACATACTTTGTGCGCCATAACGGGCATGCAGATATATATCTTTATCTGGAGTGTCACGTGTGTGCACAATGACTTGCCAAAAACCAGTTCTTAGATAACTCTAAATCCCACTTTCAGCGCCCTAGGCATTAAGATTGCAAGTATCACAAGTGAGACAACAAGAAGGTGAGAAACTCTTGTTAATTTTCCATATTATTGAAATAAATTGAGATTACTACTCAATAAAGATCCTTGGATAGTTGGCCTTCAAAACTAGAGAGGTCTATTCTTTTATCTACAATGAACGCGTAATTAATGATCTTGCTAAGATTATATGATTCTATTCCAAAGAAAGTCTCCTTTTTTATCCAGTTCTTCAATAAGAACAAAATCCCGATGATTGATAACCTCAAGAAAAGAGGTTTCACCTTTCAAATAGGTGCTATCTTTGTTTAAGCGATGAATAATCTTGTGAGAACTCCTCTCAGTGTTCCTTTCCTTTCTTATTCGAGTTGTTGAGTGTCTAACTCATGGCTACAAAAAACTAGTGCAATATTGACCGAGGGAATATTCCACTAGTTCGCTGAACACTTATGGAAGTTATTTTGTTTTATTTGAGTTTTCTGGGAAGAACATTAATGCAGACGGATTTTCGATAAAAAAATATTTCTCTTTAATTGAGATTTTACATAAAGCTGACTTCGCTTCTTTATATACTTGATTTACTGCTATTTGAGCTAACTTACTTTGTCTAGGAATACCAACCAAAATACACATTATGTAGTTTCTCTTTCATGGGAAGTGATGCTGGCTCATCTGGCTCACTCACCTCCTTTGGCGCCCACTTGCTGGTTTTTTTCAGTTCATGGTCGTCGTAGTTATATCTTCCCCTGCTTTATTGGGGACTTCTTCCACTGATGTCAACTTCCATTATATTTTGCTCCCCCAAATCTGTTGTTGTTTCCCTCATCTATGGGAGGCTGCTTGTTTTTAAACTCTATGATGGTCTTTTTCGTCAACAGATGGTTGCTTTCTGAGAAAACAAAGGCTAGTCACACGCTTTTCATCAACACTAGTATAAATAATCTTGGACACACTACAAGAAAATTGACCTAAGGTGACGAATAATTTAATATCTATTGCTATATCTTCCGTAGTTAAATATTTAACAACAAATATTATTCGTTGCTTGCTTCTTTTCGCAACGAATAATGGTATTTGTTGCTATATTTCTCGCAACGAATCATATAATAACGATTTTTATTCATTGAATTTTTCTTCTAATCGTTGCTAAATTTGACAATGATTAGTATGAATTTCAACGAATAATTCAACGGAAGAATCGTTGTTATATGGACCTTTAACAACGAATATGACATTCGTTGCTAATTACAATTATAAAATATGACCTGGCAACGAATAATATTCGTTGTTAAAACTTTAACATCGAAAGATATGGCAACGAATACTCAAATTATTCGTTACCTTAAGTCTAGTTTCTTGTAGTGACACATCCCTGTACTCGGCCAGATTTCTGTGTCACTGCTATAAATCCACAGTGTTCCAATGATTAAAGCCGTGTAAACAGATTCCTGCACAACCACCCTTGTTCCATATATACGAAATCTCCAACGGTGCTAATTTATTCGGGCATATATTGTTATATGTGTTAACCAAAGTTCATTTTTGTTACTAAAAGCCATCAAACATCATATCCGTGAGATGAAAAAATGTACAACACTTTAACCTTAGTAATGTTCACTTCATGATGGAGATTCCAAAGGAGGTCCTCTCCTATCCACAACAATGCCCTCGTTGATTGCACGATCAGAAACCCTGAATGCATGGCCTGCTTTCACTATATTCCAGCATTTAATCGGATGAACAAACAATGGAAATTCCTGGATATACGTTCACAGTAGAGGATCTGCTCCGCAAAGATTATACGTGTCCACAATCAAGGGTTGATTAAAAACCCTACTTTCTAATCTTTGTATAAAAAATAAAAAAAAGTTCTTCTCAAGATACATTATGGCGCAAAGGTAGAGGTCAATGCTATCAAACCAAACTTAAAAGACCATCCTCACCACAAAATTTTCCCCATGAACATGCAATACGAAGCTTATAAAACTTAATTCGGAACTATTAAGTTGCATAACGGCAGAAATCTCGTGATCCTTTGAGATGAACGCTTTTTGATGGAGACCGAGCTTTGCCTCAGAGTGGATGAAATGGTGACATAATTCCCGTTCTATCCTCTACGCAGTCCATGTCGGTTTGAGATGTAGGCAGCTTCACTTGATCCTTTTGTTCTCTGCTCTTTCCCCACAGTACACCGTACAAACCCCCGATCATTAGGAATCCACCTAGAAGGCTGCAACGAAATAAAACTAAACTTTTATCCCACTACATGTGAGGGAATCTACGTACAGTAAGAGAGTGCTTCAGTAGATCACGCACCTTCCCAGAACAATGGGTTCACCAAGAAGGTACGATATTAAAATGGTGAGAACGAGGGTCAAAGGCATTGATATCGCCAAGAACACCGGACCCTTCTTCTCAATGCACCACGCTTGCAGGTAAAACGATATCCCTGTCACAATAAGGCCCTGCAACCGTATACATCAATTAGAACTAGAATCATTCATCCATTCTTCGATATAGATCGAGAGATTGTTGCATTACACAGTAAATCACAGCAAGGAGTCCAATGTCAATGCGTAGTTTCCATCTGGAAAAGTCTCTTTCCAGAGCCACACCGATGCAGAAAGACTGGACGGTGCTGAACAGGCATTGGAATGTGGTAAAGAGAAGCTTCGAAGGGTACTCAGCTAAAACCTTTCCCTGCGCAAAAAACAGAAAAAAAAAACAGTATTCAGATATGCACCAATATAAGCACCTGCAGTTGATCGATTTTGCAAATTTCAAGTTACAACCCGTAGATATTTATGGCTCTCCTACCTGGAATACCATCCATAGTGACCATGTAAAGTTCGAAATGATGAGGAGAAAGGTTCCCTTTATCCAATCAACCTTCGAGATCGATTCAGCTTGGGCTCGAGGAGTACTGTTTTTATGTGTGAAGGCGTGGAGGTGGAACAGATGAGGCTTTAATGAAGGCCCAGTGTAGAAAGCAATGGTCATGACACCACCTAGGCATAGACTCACACCTAACAATTTAGCAACACCTGGAAGTGTCTTCAACCTCAGTGCCTCCAACCTGTTTGAATTTGATTGCACACAAAATAGAAAGAATCATAAATTAATTGCTACACCACTATAGTTTTTTTTATATATCTGCGAACTTACCCGAGTATAACAGCGAGGGTAAAGGTAATCACGGGTATGGAATTAGAAACTGCTGACGCCACAGTCGCTGAAGTGTAGCTGAGTCCAATGTTGTATACGTTTAAGCTGAACGTGATCCTGGATCATCAAAGAAAATAATGTATTAAATACGAACAAAACAAAGAAGTGGGCGTGATTAATTGATCAGGGGAAAACCTAGTTAAAGAAAAATTACCCAACTAGCGCTAGCATGAAAATCTTGAAGAGGATCATGAAGGAAAGCTGTGCAGCAGTTTTCCTAAGCACAGACATGTTTAACATAGTCAGAAATCTTCATTATCAATATCTAAGCTTTTCTAATAATCCCTATCCTCTATATGCTACGTTAAGCACCTCTCGAGGGAGAAGGCAACAGGAGCCAAGAAGATGGTAGCGAATGCCTGCCGGTAAAAGACGAACACAAACGTGTTCATTCCTCCATCAAATGCAGCTTTAGTGAGCAAATACATGCCTGCGTAAATGGCGTTCACAAGAAGAACCACAACATATGGTTTTTTTGCATCCATTGTTCTATCTAGATTCTAACACAAGAAGCGAATGAAGCTATGCAGAGGAAAGAGGAGCCAAGTGTGAAACTTTATAGGGTTCTTCACATGGCTTCTCCTTCTATCATGGGCCATGCACGCAAAAGCAGAAAAAAGCAGCTTTATAATGGATCCCTACGTCTCTGGCCAAAAGGAAACCACACACGAACTTACCTAATCGTCTTTTCAATAATGTAAAAAAAAATATGCACGCATTTGGACAAAGGTGCGGATGGGACGAAACTCGAAAGGCTTTGTCATATCTGCTTTTTGGGCTGGAAGGATATACGAACGTTGGGATATAGAATGGTGCTTTTTCCAAGCAATATCCTTAGATCTAAGTCATAGTTCGTTATCTGCAAAGCAATTAACATTTGGGTTAGTCTTGTCACTTGTAAGTAAACAAGTTCGAGGACCTGTGATTTGAAAGAAAGAGACTGATTGGGAGCTAAACTGGGAATACGTATATTCCACTCAGTGAGGATTATACTTATCTGAAAGGTTTGGAACTAGCAAGCCAACCACAAAAAAATCTCTTTAATTAATAATTCAAAGAGGATGGGAGCGGATCCTTGCTTCTGCCAACCAAAACAAGCATGAGCTATATGTTGACTATACCTATAATGTATATACATCTATTTATCTAAGTATGTAAATAAATTTATAAAAATGAAATAAAAATATGTATTTAATTATATTGTAAATATATAAAATATTTACATGTGATAATAAACATTAAAATACAAAAAATATAAAAAACTTAAAATATAGGTAAATATACCTATGTATACTTGTAAAAATTAACACCTAATAAATAAGGTTGTAAAAATAAATAAAAATAACCATAAAATAGTTTGAAAAATAAGATACGGATTTTATGTTTTGAGTTTTAATTAATAAAATCATATATTTTTTATTATTGAATTAATAACAATTTTTCTGTATGTTTTGGCTTGACTGGGGCTGACGTGGATCAATCAGGTCCCTCCCTTGGTTGACCCCTTGGTCTATTGTCCTTGCCTAACCTTGGGCCTGTGTTACAGCACCGATCTCGCCTCTTCTCCATTTTTACACCACTCGATGTAATCATCTTTTGGGAAACCTATCTTCATGAAAAATTTTGTCGTTGCATCCTCTACGACGCCCTACTGTTTGGATCACTATTCGATCATTGAGCCCAACACTAACCCTAGATGAAGATGAATAAAATACTTCAAACATGGAATAAAATAATTAGTCGAAATCAAAATGGAGATGAAAAAATAGTAAACAAAGTCAAAACTTCTCCAGATTAAAACTAAAATATAGATAATAATATAAAGAAAATTTATAGACAAAAATAGATTTTTAGGATTTTTTAAGGATTTTATATATTTTTATAAAGATTTTAGGAGGTTTTAAATTTTTATAAGTTTTCTTTTATATTTTTTTAGTAATTTTTGGTCTGAATGTTAAAGATGCAAACACACACAAAATATTTTTTTGGGGAATTTTTCAAGAGGTTTTTATATTTTTTTTGTATTTTCTAATGCAAACATGGATGAAAATGCATGTTTTTTATTTTTGTATAAATACTAAAAAGATTCAAAAATGCAAAAATAAAAATATAGCATTAAAGTGAAATGCAACAAGAACTTATGCCTATTTTTTGAGATTTTTTAGATTTTTATATATGCATTAAATAAATACTAGGCGCAAAGAGAAAATACACTCCTAGCAGGGGTATTTGTGTAAATATGTAAAGTCCATGGGCTTTAGTGTAAATTTCCCAGAAATTTATAACACACAAAAAGTTCTAGGGCCAAACAGAAATAACCAAAGCTCCGAGGGCCTCCGTGCAAAATCGCCAAAGAACACGTGTAGAAACACGTACGCCCATGGTAGGGACCAAATCACAATTAACAAAAAATCTAGGGGCTTATTTGCAAAATATCCAAAAAGTTATAACTTAATTAATCAAAAATCCGACTAAACATTAAATACCAAAACCTGCAAGGGCTTGGTTGTAAAATAACCTAACTCTATCAGTTGACCTGGACAAGGACTTAAGTGCAAATAAAACTAGTACGAGGTCCTTTTTATAAATATTACAAAAATATTAAATGGCAAATGAAAGATTAAGTACTAATTAATAAATACAAAACTGGCGAGTGTATATGCAAAATACCTAGCGCTCGGCGCGATCCGATGGATGATCTTCGTTACTTATGCCACGTGTCACGATCTCGCGTGCCGATGATGATTCCCCTCCAACGGCCAAGATCAGATCCCCAAGAAGAATCGAATAGTTGATCGGGGGGGGGGGGGGGGGTTAATCTGACGACAACTGGAGACCTGGGCGTGCGGCCTCAATCTGACGGCGGAGAGCCTAGGAGGAGGAACATAGAAGAACCGCCGACGAGGCGATCTTCCCTGACCTCGATCTCGGCCTCCGACGCTCCTTATAGCTCCAAAATGGCTAGGCTTCGTTCATGCGGGGCTCCACTACGTGCTGAAGGCTCCAAAAATCCCCGAGACGGCCGCGGTGCTCGCGCGAGGCTGCCGGAGCAAAGAAGCTCCAAGTATCTCTGCCTCCTCCAAAATGAGCCCCAGGTGCGCGTTACGGCTTCTGGACCTACAAAACAGAGTGAGAGGGTCTAGGGAAAGATGCCTCGACCCCGCAGCGGGATGGTGGAAGCATAGGATGCGAAATAGAAGATCACCGGAGCAAGCTCTGGTGAGGTGGTGGTGAAGGTGGTTGACTGGGTACAAGGCAAAACGGAGGGTGGTAGTCTACTCCTAAGACTAAGGTGAAGCTAGGAATACAAGGAAAACAAATAGAAAATGTATCTCGATGGCTGAACACTAGAGATGAAACCTCGACGGCCTATGGCCGGGGATGGGGGTGGACACCGCCCTCAGACGCTCGCTAAGGCCGCCTCGAAGATGCTGGAGGGGAGCTGTCACCAACCCAGTCCGGAGCAAAGGTGAAAAGAGACCAAGGGCAAGGTCCAAGAAGGTTTGAATATCAAATGGAAAATGGAAGGTGGTTTTGTATAAGAGGCAAGGCAGTGAGAAGAACGATGGAGATCGAGCGAATCTGCGATACAAGCCTCGAGATGATCATTGGGCGTGTAAGACCAGTCTACGAGGAGAAAAAGTCATGAAGATCACGGCACAAAATGGTGAAAGATCGAGCCTCAAAAAACCCACAAAAAGGGACAAAACCACGTCTGACAGCTTGCAGGAGTGGGGTCAGACAGTTGGCCGGAGGTCAACTGTCCAAGCCACCTGGTTGGTCCATGTGGACCAACCAAGAAAAACTTCCTGAAAAAGAATTGTAAAATCATTTAAAAATAATAAACGAATTTATTCATTTTAGGTTATTAAATGAAAAAAATATTATTTATGAGCATTTTATGATGATTTTTATTTATTTTTTAGAGGTCTAAAATTACAAGTTACCTTTTAGGGGCTATATTCAGGTATATTCATCTATATATTTTAATATTTTATTTTTTTATATATTTTATTCTATTAATTTTGTTTATTATTTTATATATTTATAACTTATTTTTATTTTATTTTTTTGATGTATTATATACACTTAAATAAATAGTTGTATCATGTATATATGTATAAATATAGGTCTTTTACCTATGTATTTTATACCAAGTATTTTATTTTTATGTTTTCTTGAACATTTTATTCCTGTTTTAAAATATACATATATTATAAATAATATTTACAAAATTATAAAAATATAAAAATATAAAAATAATGAATAATAAATCAAATGACTATTTTAATCGGTACACGTATACAATAGGGTTCCAAAACCTAACTTTCAAACCATAACTCCAAAAATATAAAACCACCTTTAGTAAATAGCTTATTGAAAATTATATACAATTACAGATGATTTTTATATATTTTGAGTTTTTATTTGAGAGATATGGGTCTGGGAAGCTGGAACTTTGGAATCTTATTGAGATCATATTATTTTATCTGTATATTATTTTTGTATGAAATCAATTTTGTAATTTTCTATATTTAATTATCTACAACTTTTATGTACAAAGTTTCTTTATTTGAGGTATAAAAAGTGGAACTAAAAATAGGTCCCAAAAATGAAGGGAAATGAATAACATAAAAGGTATTTTTATTGGTTTTTGGCCCTAATCTCCCCTACTTTATTCCTTGTTGACCTAGTCATCGAGATGCCTAGGTCTCGGGGTTTCGGGTCATAAAATATTTGCAATATTTTATTCTTTATTCTTTTCTTTTCTTTATTCTATAATTTTGGCATTAAAAACAATGTTTTATACAATATTTACACAAATATGCATGAATGCTAAAATACATGAATTAAGCCTATTTACACGCATTTACTAGGGTTTTAAGGCCAACATGATAGAATAAAGATGATGAAACAGAGATTCATCATCCTCCTATACTTGCCTTTGCTAGTCCCTAGCAAACACTTATGCAATAAGTGAAGAAAAGAAAAACAAAGAAAAGAAAAAGAAAAAAGATGGATTAAATTTAATTATCAAACTACTCTTTACAAAATCAAAGTTTGGAGATTAAGTCGGACCCTTGAAATTTTAATGCGGGCGGAACCTCAATGGGAATCGTATTTGAAATCCAACAGCCTTTGAGAATA